>JAJGRW010000475.1:258295-352005 GCA_025461045.1 Carex parvula
TGCCGAGGACTATCTGGGATGGCTCGCCAGGTCAAAGAAGAAGACGCACAACGGATTTAGAGAAATTCATTGCGGCATTAATTAAAAAGAGATTCACGGATCTGTCCGTACTCGAAGAGGACGTATGGCGGTCAGCTGAGCGCGCACAAAATGGGAGCTACAAGGAGACAGGGGTACTAGGTATTTCCATAGTATCGCATCTGCATCGAAGAAATCCAATACAATCATGGAGATTGAACATCAAGGCTGCACCTGCACGAATCAACGAGACAAAGCTACGGCTTTCTTTCAGTTCTACACAGAATTGATTGGCACACAATCCGCAACAGTACCCCAACTGCACTGGACAAACCTGTACCAAACACAACCGAAACTAGAGACTTTAATTCCCTAGTTGAACCCTTCACAACAAAAGAAGTCAGTGACACTATCAGACAATGGCCCACCAATAAAAGCCCAGGACCAGATGGCTTCACTGGGGAGTTCTACAATCATTTCGTTGACCTCATCTCCCCAGACCTTTGTATGGTCTTTCAGCACGTAACGGCAAGAAACATTTCCCTAGCCCCGCTCAACTCCTCATACATAGTACTCCTACCAAAAAAGGAGGCACCGGCGACGGTGCAAGACTTCAGGCCAATAAGCTTGCTTCATGGAGTACAGAAGATCTTGTCTAAAATACTAGCAAATAGACTTCAGGACAAGATGCCGCAACTACTACACAAAGCCCAGACAGGTTTCATGAAAAACAGACACATCTGCGAAAGCTTCATATATGCACAGCACACACTGCACGAGGCGAGAAAGAGGAAACTACCAATAGCATTGTTCAAGGCGGACTCACCAAAGCATTCGACACGGTCAGTTGGGAATTTATCGTGAAAGTGATGCGCGCTCAAGGACTGCCGACGGAATGGCTGTCCTGGATTCAACACTGCATATTAGCTGGCACATCTCAGATTATGATCAATGGACTACTAGGAAGGAAAATAACACTGAGACGTGGAGTGCGTCAGGGCGACCCTCTCTCTCCATTAGTATTCATAATAGCAATAGACTTCCTAGCAAGGTACACTCAAAACCTGGCAAACACCGGGGCACTGAGACTACCTTTCAGAGACATGACGCCTTGCTTGTTATATGCGGATGATGCAATGTTCTTCGTCAACCTGAAATACACAGTTGCAAGTACTACAGATAGTACTGACAGTGTTCAAGCAAATCTCAGGCCTATCGGTGAAATCTCTCCAAATCTGAACTCCTCATTTCAGAAACATCACAAATCCAAAAACAGGAACTCGCAAACGTATTGGGATGCAAATTGGCAACATTGCCCTTCACATATCTCGGACTTCCTCTCTCAAACAAAACACTTCCAAAATCGGCATACCTGCCATTGATACAAAGAATGCATAAGAGACTGGGAGGTTGGGCAGCAAAACACCTAACTATCGCAGGTAGAATAGTTTTGGTAAACTCGGTGTTATCATCACTACCGACATACTTCATGTCGTGCTTGCGATTGCCCAAATGGGTAATTCAAAGTATAGACAAGATACGACGATCCTTCCTGTGGCACGGAGCGGGACCAAACCAAACAAAGCTCAACTTAGCAAATTGGAATTTAGTGTGCACACCAAAGGACTTTGGAGGTCTAGGTGTTATGGATTTAACGGTTTTCAATCAGGCCTTACTACTTAAATGGTATGGCAGTGGGTTCGGCACACACCAACCTATGGAAGCCAATAATGCAAACCAGCATAGGCCTTGATGGTTTACCGCTCTCACCCATATTCACTTCGGCAATAAAAAATCAGAGGCGGTTTTGTCAAATGTCCTTCACACACACGATAGGCAACGGAGCACAAACACAACTCTGGAATCACAAATGGGCCGGAACCCCCCTATGCCATGCCCTACCGAATTTGCACTCGCATGCAATCGATCAGAATGTCACTGTTCAGGAAATCAAGACATCAACCGACCTCACGGGATTTTTCCAATTAATCCACATCCGACATAGCACTATCAGAATTAACGGTCTTACAACAGTTACTTGCCCAAGTTAACAACAGGCCAAACACACAAGATGACATAACATGGATTTGGGCAGAATCAGGACTCTTCACGGTGAAGAGTGCATATCGCGCAATGAAAAACATCCCGAAGATAACAACTCGAGCACACAAAGTTTGGAAACTCAAGATACCGCCACGCATGAAAGTGTTTGGATGGTTGATGTCTCTTAATAGACTACTAACTATCGACAACCTAAACAAGCGCGGATGGCCACTGGTGAACAGGTGTATACTTTGCAAAGCAGCACTAGAATCCATCAGCCACATGATGGATGTTTGTCCTTTCTCACTAGCAGTATACAATGCGATATTCCTACAGAGGCCGGACAGGGTGGGTAGCGACAAACAGCTCCACAACATACACGGAAGCAATCCTAAGTTCAAAGATTCCAAAATCAAAAGAGGCACCCTTCTAATAACACAATTCATCATATGGAGGGAACGATGTTCACGAACTTTTAGAGAGTGCAGTAAGGAGGTGGAGAACTCAGGATGAGGTTCTATGGCAGCTTCAGTTCGGTTATGAGTGAGATACAAAATTTCAGGGAAAATAAAGGACTAACAAGCTTAAATGTCAAAGGAGGAAGACTGACAGGGATTTTCCAATTTCTTTCCAGTTTACTTTCTCATTTCGGTTCTCATTTTTACTGCTTTTACAAACTTTGATTTATTTACTTTCGGCTCAACGATTTTGAGCCCAATGTGTTTATTTTGGTGGTTACCACCCTTGTGTAACGGAACCTTCTTTTAATATAAATGTGGGCGTGACCCTCATTTTTATTCAAAAAAAAAAAAAAGCTATATAAATTTTTCAAATGTACAACTCAAACCTAAATTAGCCTGAAAAACCATATTACATTTTGAGAAATTTGAAATGGAACTCTTCGTCTATCTCTCCTCTTCTTAATTTTTTTTTTCTGGTTGCTACCATATATCTGCTAATTCAAATTTGGAGGCAAACTTTACTATATTTATGTTAAATTTTGTAATTTCGTAATTTTAATAGAAACAACAAGTAAAATTTCTAGGAAATATATAATAACTCTTTACTGTTCTAATGTAAATATAGATTAAAGGAATTACTCGTAATTGCAAGAAACCGGAATAATATATCTTGACACCAAGCATGCAAAATGGATATTTGAAAAAAATGCGAGAGTTATTTTGATTTTTTTTTTTTTTACAGAAAGATAGTCTGCACGAGTAGCCAATATTCATAGGGGTGAAAACGGATTGGATACGTATAGGATAGTCGTAAATCTATTACTGTATCTGTTTTTATTTTTCGGATAAAGATTCAGATCGGATATTCATTAAATATATATAAATATTATTAAAAAATTATCAAAGTTAATAATATTTATCTAATTACCATGGTAAATAACATCATAATATTTATCTAATTACAATGGTGAGTAACATAATATTTGTATAATATAGATATTAAACTATATGGTATATATATCTACTATATATTCGGATACTGATAATTAAAATATAAAACCATATCTGTATACGTATCTGCATGAATATTCAAATATTAAATATTTGTATCTAATTTTCGAATACAGATCAGATATTATCCACTCTGTTCACTCCTAAATACTCAACATTATTATTTTTGTGAAATGAGTTGCCTGAGCTACTGATTGCGGTTTACAATCTAAACAATTAAATTTTACAACTCAACAGATTAAACTTTCTCATTGAAAAGGGATGACTGTCAAGATCTGAAGAGAGAATTAGGTGCTATCGTGAAAAAGATAAATAAATTAGTACAAACTGAATTTATGATATTGTTTGGATTAATTCCTTTTGGAATTGTCATCTGGAGCTATAGTTACATTATAAAAATAGTTAAAATTTTGGATAAGGAGACTTACATCTAAATCAATAAAATGACAGTGTCTTTCTTATTTTAGAGTTTCAAAAAAGCTATATAAATTTTTCATGTCTGAAAAAGCTATAGTTACATTACAAATGCCTGAAAAACCAGATTACATTTTGAGAAATTTGAAAATGAAAAGCCTTCATCTATATCTCCTTCTCTTCTTTTTTATGGTTGTCATCCAAGAATGCAAGTATCTTATCTTTTTACATATTTGTTCTTCTTAAAATTCTCTAATTTTTGTTTAGTATATATATTAATTCATTTTTTCATTTTTAAAAAAATCATAGGCGGTAACTTATATGCGCTTGCGCCTGAGTGCCCTTGTGCCAATGGGGTGAGACCATGCTATCCTAAAAAACAAGGCAACGGCGCCGTCTAGTATTGCTGCATGTCCAACGCTGACGAATGCTAACCGTCCCGCGGCGAGTGCAAAGCCACTTGTCCCTGCAAAGGTTGCCGCCCGCACTGGCCTCCTAGGCATAATTAGTTTGGCACAAGGGAAAGCTTTCAATTATAGTTATAATTAATTTAATGTTGTTATTAGGTTTAATTAGGAGAAACTGAGAAATATTGATGAAATGTTTAATGTGATTTATATCTTTTGTTTAAAAATGTGATTTCTAATATTTTGTTTGAAGGGAATGACATTTGAATTGTGTTTTGAAATCAATAATGTTTTAAGTTATCATGTTTGATTGGTTTTCTTTTCTTGTCTATCAAATTCTATATATGTTTGAAAATCAATTTTTAGTCTAGTGACAAAAACGTATCTTCTGAGTGGGAGATTATGGGATCGAAAGCTGAATGGAAAAAAAATTATTGGTTGTAGGAACGAGTTTATGGATTTGATAGGCAAAGATCGAGACCTCTGTTTCTGTTTTTTTTTTTTTTTTAATTTTGAAGTTCTATGTTCTTGTATAATTAATTTCAAGAGAGGAAGGCAATTTTTTCTAGAAACCAATATATGGTTCAAAACGAAAATGATTTATCAAACAAAAAAAACAGAAAAAAAAAAAACTCAATTGATTTCAAAAATTTACAAATGTACCCAAACAGTTCCACTATTTACGTAACTCTTTACACCATTCTATAGAGTTAGGGCTGTCAACGAGCTGGCTCAGGCCGAGCTAGGCCCTAGCTTAGCTCGTTAATTCTGGACCGAGCTTGAACTCGTGACGAGCCAGCCCGAGCTAGCTCACGAGCTGACGAGCTGGTTCGCTGGGTTTGGTTGGATCTTGTTTTAAGAAACTACACACTTTTTGGATCGAGCTGAACCGAGCTGGACCGAGCTAGATAGTATAAAATGCACACAAAATCAGACAAATTGATGCTAGCGAGCTAGCTCGCGAGCTGACGAGCAAGCTAGGCCCTAGCTTGAACTCGTTAGTTCTGGACTGAGCTAGTTGGTGAGCTGGCTGTTAACAGCTCGGTCCAGTAACGAACGAGCTGTTAGCGAGCGAGTCAGGTGCGAGTCACGATCGAGCTACGAGCTTTTTTACCACCCCTATATAGAGTGAACATAAACCTTACATTGGCAAACTCTTTGTACAATGACGTACTTCTTTGTATACGGATATCTTGTAGAAACCGTATATATAACTTTAGTTATTATATACAGTTACTATGACCGTGTATAAATCAACAGTTTCAGCGCTTTTTTTTAGGATATCGGTGTGTTAGTACTATATATACACGGTTCTGCAACCGTGTACAATTCATTGACCTTTTCATACACGACAGATGCGGACACAGTCGCAGAACCATGTGTCATTAGCTTTTCGGATTGAGTATGGTTGTGTTTTCTGTAGTAGTGACAAGATGTAATAGTATATATAATTGTTGTGAACTATAATGTAAAAGCATATTCGTTGTGACTAATAATGTGCATAATGTTACACCTAAAATGACAAAAACCTCAAAAAAAGAAAACCTAAATGACAATAATGTGAACATAAATAATATTTAGTAGCACCGAGCTATTGCAAAAATTGAGGAGTCTAATATCATTATTTGGTACAAGCGTATTTGTTGTTTGTATAATTATACCCTCAACATGGAATTGAACTTGCTAAAATGATTATAATAACGGCCCAATATTTGCTTTTCATTCTGAGCCCCACACTAGAGCCCAATAATAGGCAGAACTGGATCTGAGCCAATCCGGTCCGAGGTAGAGCGCACAGGGCCCGCCGATGTACAAAATCTCAGTAAATATTAATACACATGAAAATTATATATTTGCAAGATCAGTGAGATTAAATGTATTGAACCTAATAACCATCAATGGAGTGAATTAAGTTGTATGAGAATTTCATAATAAGCAAGTTTTCTTTACAATAAATCACTTTCTAATCTCATGTTGACAAAATTATGGATTTTCATTTGATCTAGTAAGATATAGTGCCTACATATGATGAGATACAGTATCAATGAATGTTGTTCGCAATTAATGGAAACTTGGATGATGGATTATTTTTGCACATCTTCAGAAATTATTGGAGTGTGTGTGTGTGTGTGTATATATATATATATATATATATATATATATATATATATTAATGTGAATACTTAATTAATTTTAATTAATGTATGCTTTTTAAAATTTTAATTATTGGAGTATATATATAGTAAATCTACTTTACTAATTATTTTACACTCTTTCTTATTTTAGAGTTTCAGGAAATCTAATATAAATTGTTCAAATGTACAAATGAACCTATAAATTTAAGAGCTTTGCCTGAAAAAAAAATAAGAAATACATTTTGGGAATTTGGAAAATGAAAACCCTTCATCTATCCCTCTTCTTTGTTTTTCTAGTTGCGACCCAGAATAATGCAAGTACCTTCTCTTCTCTCTATATGGAATTGGGTTTTGTCTAGAGAACATTGCTCAAATTTTGTCTAACACCAGACTTAAACGGTCCGATTTGCATCAAGATTCATATAGGCAGATTTACAATTCTTAATTTTTTAATTAATATATATATAAATTTAGTTTTCAATTTTTAAAATCGTAGGCAGTATGTATGTGCTTGCAGAGGATTGCCCTTGCATCAACGGGGTGAAGCCACATGCTATCCGCAAACTCGCAACCACCGGTGTTTGGTATTGTTGTCTTTCCGACTCTGAGCCGTGCAAACTGTCCCTCAACGCAAAGCCACTTGTCCCTGTGTTGGTTGCCGAACCGCATCCGACTCCGAATCAAGGCACCTAATAGTTTGGCACAAGGGAGAGCTTGCAATTATAATTATAATTAATTTAATGTTGTTATTTTGGTTTAGGAGAAACTGATAATTACTGATGAAATGTTAAATGTTATTTACATCTGTTTGGTTAAAAGAGTGATTTCTAATATTTTATGCCGATTGAGGGGAATTGAATAACATTCGATCGGATTTGTGTTTTGAAATTAATAATGTTTTTAAGTTATCATCAATTTTGTGCTTGATTGTTTTTTTTTTTTTTTCTTATCTATCAAGTTTTATTTTCGAGAATTAGCATTTGATCTAGCAACAAAAAGCAATATTCTCCGAGTGAGAGGTCATAAATTCAAAATATGAAGGAAAAAAAATCCTTGGTTGTTAATTATAACAAAAGTATGAACTTGAAAGGCAAAGACCTCCATTTCCTGTTTTTAAAATAAGTTCTAATTCTTGTAAAAATAGTTTCTAGAAAGGAAGGCAAATATTTTTCTATAGACTAATGGATCAAAACTCAAATGATTTTAGAAATTTAAAAAATGTACCCAAAGAGTTCCACTATTGACAAAATTTTATGTACATTTCATCGCTTGTCAAGACCATGTTGTAAAATTGGATTTAATGTAATCACTTTCAAGTACATTCTGATATAAATACGCATAGATTCTTCATTCCTATTATATGTTATGTTTTTTGTAGAATTTGTTTTATGAATATATAAAAACTACGCATAGATTCATCATTCATTACATATATGAATTTCTTTTCATAATTCATAATTCATAATTCATCATTCATTTGTTTTTTTGGCAATTTTTTTACAGGATATTCCACGAAAAAGGGGAAATGTAGCGATCAAATGTGTTGATATTTGTACATTATATTTTTTTTCAAAAAACTTTACATAATATATATTCTCCAAATTTAAACTGAAGTTTATGAACTATTCTTGAGCATCTTCCATGAACTTATTATATCTATAACATAAAATTTTGACCATAATATTACTGAGTTATTCTGTAATTTCAAATTTGAACTATACAAAAAATGTTAAATGTAGACTATTGAAAAATTAAAATCATTTGATAAACGGTAAAACATACACAAAAACACGTTATACTAATGTTAATATTGCATATTAATAGGATTCTAAATTTAAATTTTATTTATAATGATTATGAAGATCAGGTTAAATGTTATTTTATCATTCGTCCGACTCAGCCTATTCGAGCCAGAATCGTTCGATCTTTCAGAATCCAGACAATGGTACCGGTACTGGTAAGATAATATTCACTATCTGAGATAATTCATCCAGTCCCATAACAATCAATTAAGTTCTTAATGAAAAACAAACAAAAATTAATATATATTCATTCATATGTTAATATTTTGTAATATTTACAAATCAGAACATTAATTCAGAAAAAAATGCTTTCCAAACCAGTTTTATACAAGACATAAAAGATACCCCTGCTAATACTTTACTATATTTTAAAGACCCAGTTCCTATTCCAGTTCAACAAAATAAGCTTCCACCAAAACCCTAAACTAAACACCCAAATTTATATTTATGATCTTACCCTTTTGATAATTGACCTAGTTCTTCTCCTTCTCCAGCTGTTATGCTCATGTTGAATCCTCTCCTGCCGTGAATTAATGGTGTACAGGGCTGATATATAATCTGTTATCTGCCCACATTCATCTGTTCAGTTTTTTTGACAGAAACAAAGAGAAAAAAACTACTAAGTCATAATTTGTGTTGGTTTTATTCACAGATGAATGTGAAATTGGGTTTCAAAATTTACTTGAATGAATTAATAAAACTTTGTTCAAACAATATGATCCTATCTATATTTATTTTTGCTGAATTGGGTTTCAAAATTTCTAACTTGATAAAAAGTTCAAATGAAAAATTACCTTATTCCAAGCATTTATATCTTTGCATACTTGCTTTGCTTCTTTGAAGGCTATCGTAATGAGATTAAATAATACTTTCAAAAAACATGATAAAACGGGGGTTAAGGCCTGCTTTGCATGGTATGTATGTGCGTTTTTTCATTTCTTAATTTATTTTTGTAATTATGTTAAAATTGTATGAAATATTGTACATGTTTCAAAAGAAATTTGTTCAACCATGATTTAAGCTTCAAAATATGGGTTGATGAACATGATTTTAGATCTTTAAATTTTACTAAATCAAACATAATCAATGTATATGAAAAATATGAAATCTTATCGGCAAGTTAAATGCTAGCTTTTCACAGCTACGTACCATATATTTGCTAGTTCGAATGTTGGATGCAACCTTTACTATATTCATCATATATAATTTGTATAACCTAGTAATATTAATAGAAACAACATGTAATATTGCTAGAAATAATAAATATTTACTGTTCTACAGTAACATTAGATTAATTAATTACTCGTAATTGTAAGAAACCGGGATAATCTCGAAAATATATATGCTAAATGGATTCATTTATGTA
The DNA here is from genome assembly GCA_025461045.1 of Carex parvula. Lineage (NCBI taxonomy): Eukaryota > Viridiplantae > Streptophyta > Magnoliopsida > Poales > Cyperaceae > Carex > Carex parvula. The sequence continues at coordinate 267,953 of JAJGRW010000475.1, forward strand.
AAAAACTTGATAGGATTTTTCGGGTTTTTTTTTTCACGCAAAGATAGTTTCCAAGAGTAGGCATGCAACATTCAGCATTATCTATTGTGTAAATCTGTCATATAACAACATTTGAATAAAAAAATTACTCATAATTTCAGGAAACCGGGATAATTTGAAGACAAAGCAAGTTTAATGGATATTTAAAAAAATGCTAGGAAATTTCAGATATTCTCTTTTTTTATGCAGCAAAGATAGTTTGCAGCACTAACAAATACTGATTTTTTGTTTTGTGAAATGAATCCAAATTAGAACATAACAAATGGCATTTCGGGCTAAAATTGAGGGATTAAACTGAAGTGTTAATTCACAGTAATCGTTAATCTTCGATCGTATACCTTTCGCTTAGTAGTACTCATCTTTTAAGTAGTCTGTATATATACCATCAAAATTTTAACATTGAATCAACAACAATACTATATCTAGAAAAGATTTGGTTCAGTGCTTATTGTAAATTATGGAAAAGACAGGAATGCTACATATATATATATATAGAGAGAGAGAGAGAGAGAGAGATGGGCTATTGTGCTTTGCAAAGTAAACCCCTCCGTTTACTTCGGGTCCTATTTTGCATTTTGAAAATCCAAACAACCAATCCGAACCGTTCAACATGTTCTAAATATTGAAATGTGCTTGCAAACTAAATTTTATATTTTTTTGGAATTTTTTTACTATTTATTAAGCCATTTTGAAAATTTCTGATCCGGTGGTCCAGAAAATTTTACTGTTTTTACTGTTCACAGTGGATCAGCGATTTTCAAAGTGGCTTAATAAATAGTAAAAAAATTTCAAAAAATGTAAAATTTAGTTTGCAAGCACATTTCAATATTTAGAACATGTTGAACGGTTCGGATCGGTTGTTTGGATTTTCAAAATGCAAAATATGGCCTGAAGCAAACGGGGCGTTTACTTTGCAAAGCACAATAGCCCATCTCTCTCTCTCTCTCTCTCTCTCTCTCTCTCTCTCTCTCTCTCTCTCTCTCTCTCTCTATATATATATAATATGTGTGTTGATATAAATTTTGAATATGGAAAGTTATAATGTATTTCGCCCAAATATAATAAAACTTTGTTTTTCTTATTTTATATATTTCATTAATTCAATGTGCGTGTGTATTGTTGTTGGATTTATTGTATGTACATTGAATTCATTTCAGTGCTTGCAAAGATAAAGATTTGGGTCTATTGAATTTTACAAGGAATTAATAGGTATAAATTTAGGAAATTTTTTTGACTGTAACATTGTATTATGTCAATTCAAGTGGGTGCAATGAATTAACCATTTATGTAAAATGTGAAAAGGATATTCATTCTACTAGATATATTTTTTTGGTTAAATATATGTTCATCTGATTCATATAATTCATTCTATTAGATATGTTGTATTTATCTGTTAAAACTTGATGCAAATTAAAAAGCCCGGAACCTAATGTATCCTCTGTTGTATCATAATAAATTAATAATAAAATAGCACTAACTGCTAGGTCAAAAATAAAAGAGGCCGACCGTTTTATAAAATAAAAAGAATGCAAACAAAAGAAAAAGTTTGGGCGAAATTGACACCAAATATCTTTGCTTTATTTGAAACCAAATAAAAATTTTGATAAAAAAAATGGTCGGGCCATAAGGAAAAGGCTTAATCTACTAAAATTGCAACAATGATATCAAAAAAATTCTCACCATTTTTCATAAGTTATAAATTTTAATGCTCCTTAAAAACAAACAATTTATTAAAAACTTGGTATCTAGAGATTTACTTGGACAATATTATACCAAATGCAAATGCTCTTTAATTTGCTCTTGTATGTATCTAAATTAATTAAGTACTTTTCATGCTGACAGATTAAAGTACATGCATATATAAATTGTTTTAATAATTAATTTTTAGAGTGAAAGAGAGACATCTCCAACTGATGATGAGGATCCATGTGCTTGGAGAGGAGAAAGCTGTGAAGCAACAAATAGAATTAGGTGGTAATGTACAACTTAATTATTATATACAAAATTAGTACAATTTAGCTAGAATTATATTATTATTGTTTGTACAACTTAATTTGTAAATATCTTTTTCAGACTAGAGAGGTACAAAATAATTTTCTGAGAAGGACAGAAAAATTGAGTCCATATTTTTCTACCTAATTTCAAAATCCCTGTAAGAAACAATATAATTACAAAGGAGATGAGGAATTGTAAAATTTTAGGAGTATATTTGTTTGGTTGCAATCTTAGAATAGTTAGAATAGTAAAATTAGCATTTGTCTTACTAGAATAGTTTGTTTTAATTTTTTGTGAGAATAGTTTGTTCTAATAATGCAAACAAGTTTGATTCTCTATTCTAGCTATTTTGCAAACACCGAATAACTTATTTTCAAAAATAGTCTATTCTCAATCTAATGATACCGGCAGTAAAATTAGTTCTATCCTCACAAATAGTGACAGTTTCTTGTAGACTCGTTCATTTATATAATTCCCCTTGGGCATGATATTAGCTACTACATATATGAGTGATCAAATTACATAAATCACAAAGGTGAACTTGCAAAATATTAAATTGAAAGCTTACAGATATCATAACATTGCAAAATATATATGAATTGGCAGAGGATTCAAACAAAGAAAAGAAAATGATCCACACTTGACATATGTGCATATATACATGCATGATATATGCATGTAATGTAATGGAAAACACAAAGTAAAAACAACTTAATTAATTAACGAGCAGCTAAAAGGCAACGGCCTTCATCTCCTGCTGGAACGCCAGCAAGTGCTCCTTCTCGACGCACTGCGTCATGATTCGCACCCCCTTCTTTGGCGCCGGTGCGGCTCCTATGATGGCCACACTCATGAACGTGTAGTACGCAAATGGTGTCACATGCACTGGCGGGCCCCACCCATAGTCCACTTCTAGGAACCCTAGTCGTGTCCAGTCCGACACAAACAACGAGTTATACGAGAACATCAGCTCATACGGGTCCTCCTTCAAGTCCCCTGCTGCCCACCTAGCAAAATGCACCGGCAGCCTGGCCTTCTCATCCCGTATAATTCTCACCACATCTATCAGCTCCGCACGTGACACCACCTCGCTCGTGCTCGTCACCGTTACCGTGTAGAAGCAGTTGCCGTAGAAGCCGCCCTCCTGGGGCAGCACCTGCTGCAGCAAGTGTCGTGTATTCGCAAAGAAGCAAACATGCACCGGCTCTTGCGGGCCCAACCTGATGGCTCGCACCCGCGCCTGCCACACCTTGGAAATCGACACATCGAAAGTCGAGCAATGTTGGCCCATGGCCTTAAAGTAGCTAGCCTTTGTGCTGCTGATCTCTGCCGGCGAGAGGTCGGAGGTGTGGTACCGGAGGTCAAAGGTGGGGAACTCAGGCGGGGGCCCAGGTGGCAGCTTGGGCGGGTTTGGTACGAGGTCGCGGGCCCAGACAGGATCTACCGGGAGCTTGTCAAGCCCACGCGCCATGGCTCCAATGGCATTCATGAGCTGGCCCGCTCCGAGCCCATCAGCGATGGTGTGGACCGAGATGAGGCCCACCACGAAGCTGCCGCATGTGAATTCAGTGACCTGATTCATTACAAAATTCAGTCCCATTGGTAAAAAAAACAGAGGTTATTCAGTTTTCACTTTTCAAGTTCACAAGTTATTTTTGCTTCCATTAAAGTGTGTTTCGAATTATGTATTCTCATAAGATTTTTTTTTTGGAATGATTTGCAGACTAATTTGTTGTGTCTCAATTTCTCAAAAGATTGGATATATTTAATTGGCAACTTCACTAAATACAATTAATTATTGCTTACCTACTCGTTTTAGCACCTGAACCAGTGATACTGTCTGACATAAATAGTAAAAGCAAAGCATGTGTGTGTGTGTACCTGTATCATAAGTGGTAAAGTGAGGGGATCGATATGCATATCGGGCTCGGGAAGGAGGTCGTCTTGCGAGATTAGGAGAGGATGGTCGAGGTAGTTGGCTTCCTCGAGGCTGCACCCGGCCTCCGCCTCCACAAACCACACTCCCTCCCCCGTGCACGCCACCCGCACCTCCTCATCCTCCCGCATCGGGTCCAAAAACCGCCCCGCAAACGGGTAGTACTTCACCAATGCCTTCGATAGGGCATCCCTTATCACTCTTCTGGCCTCGTTGCCTTGTTTGAACACGTGCAGTGATCGCACCATGTGGCGCAAACCTGCCACACGATCTATCACAGAGAGACACAGGGTGTCTGACGGGGTGGCTGCATCCGGCCGAACATAGTACCGGGAAGTTCTAGTCACAGACAGAATCGTCATTATATTAGTTGAATCCTATTTTAAAGCTTAATTAACTATATATTAACTGGGTAGCCTGGTTTGGTTGTTGATGTAATTATGTGGATATATATATAGCTAGAGAGAGAGTGCAATGCCATGCATCCAATGCAAGTGACAAATAAATAAATAAATTTTGGAAGTGATGATGTGTTTGGAGAGTGATCATGTTGTGGTTTGAGGTGTTAATGGTTACGATATCGATATGGATAGGGTGGAAGCATTTTCATACTCATACCTATTAAGAATTAATCTTATTTGTACTCTATTTTTATTCAATAAAAAATTATCTTATCCTATCTTACTGTTACTCATTAAAATTAACGGATAACAGTAGCGAACAAATAACAAATAATATATAATATATAATGATTTTATTTTTTTACAAATGAATTATCAAAACTTATCATGTCATACATATGCAATCACAATATTAATATAAAAATCAAAATACAAATATGCAATCAATTCTAACTAACAGTTTTTTGTAAAGAAAAAAAAATTCAAAATAGGATTAGTGTGGATACAGCTATATGAAAAATAGAAAAAAGAATAAATTGAATATAATATTTATATATCTATATATTATTTTATTTTATATAATTATTCGTTACCAATGGGTAAGAAATAGCTTCTACCCTTATCCATCCGTTTACCTAACAAAATTAAATCCTTATCTATACCTATACCCAATAAGCAAACGAAAAAAAAATCTTGCCATACTCTCACCTTATCGAATACAATATGGGTAGGATAAACGGTTAAACGGGTTTCTAAATAAGAGTTTAAAAATGGACGTAGTTGTGGTAGTAGGTAATGGAAATGGACGTAGTTTCTAAATAAGAGTTTAAAAATTCTTATCTACACGCTCTCAACCAAAACAATACAAGAAATATTTAAGGTACGGTGATCTAGTCATGAGAATAATTCAACGGTGATATTCAAAATTAGTGAAGACAATTAATTAATGAGAAAAAAAAATGATTGACCATGTCAATTTTCTAGTCCAGCCCCTGTGTAAATGAGAGTTGAGAAAACTTATTTTTTTAATTTAACATGTTAGGTGTAACAAAAAATATATATATTTAAGCGACGGTGTTCTAGTCATAAGAATAATTCAACGGTAATATATTCAAAAGTGGAGATCACAATAAATTATTGTGAAAAGGTCCATTTACTATGTCAACTTTTCTAGTTTCATCCCTTCGTAAATGAGAGTTGAGAAAAATTCTCATTTGAACGCTCTCAACAACAAAATACAAGAAAAAATATATTTTTATTTAACATGCATGTCATGGAGGTAGGTCATGACATATTACAAAATAAAAAAATACTATTTAAGTGATGATGATCTAGTCATCATGAGAATAATTCAACAGTTATATTGACAAGTGAAGAGAATTAATTAATGTAAAAAAAATAATTTACCATGTCAACTTGCATTATTGTTTGTTTGGCTACCAACCTTTGATCCTTCCACTACACCAAATTTAATAAAATTGCTACAAGATTAATTAGTTGTAATAGAATGTATTTATTGCAACAAAATTTAGTTGTTGCCCGAAAAAATTTATTGCAACCAATATAGATGTTATGGCAACTATTTGTTCTGTCGCTATCTACCTCCAGGTCACGTGTATTGCACGTTGGTAAAATTCTAACTTTCAGAGAGTAAAGATGCAAAACAACCTTTTGTCTCCTCTACCGCTCACCTCCAATTCTTCACCTTCTCCGCCCCTTCTCCTTGCATCAACAATTCTAAAAACCAGCTACCCTCCTCCTCCGCCCTTCCCTTCTCCTCCTCCGCCGCTCACCTCTTTCCCCTTCTTCTCCTCCGCTTATCTCCATCCCAACATCCACTATTCCAAAAACCTGCTGTCCTCCTTCGGCATATTCATCCACGCTTTCCCTGAGCTCTATTAACAAGGTACTTTCCCCTAAAATCAGCGTATTCAATTTGTGCAACAATATTGCAATTGAAAAGAAAATCGATGCAATAAATTAACGATGTTGCCACGATTTTAGTTGGTTGCGACAAATTTTAACTATTGCTACCGATTAATTCAATTTCGACGAAATTAATTGGTCGCCCGAAATTTGTTTTTTTGCTACGAAATTAATTTGTATTGCAGAGAAATACTCCAGAACTGCCTACATGGACTGGATGGCAACGGCAGTGGCCCTGTGGAAGGGAAGGGAGGAGGAGAAGCAAATCGTGTGTTTAGAAAATCAGGGTTGTTTAGAAAGCTGAAAAATATATTTGGTATTTTAATGATTTATACATGCATAAGAGTTTCCTTAATTTAAAGGAAATAACTTAATTACCGTGGCTGTGATCTAGGAATAGGGAAAATTTTCAAATGAAATATTTTTGTTTGTATAATGTATATTTTCCAATCAAGTGTATACTGAAAATTCCACTGTTCTTTAGACTCAGTATATTCTTGGATGCTACATTGTCTCTCTTTGACCTCGCCTAGACTGATACATAATGTGGCTCACACTACTAGTTGGTTCTGATACTAGGTGTATGGTAGCAATTGATGTCGCCTAGTTACTCTGAAGTTACTATAATAACTTGGAAAATGTCCTTCAAGAGTGCAATTCCAACCTTAAGCTTTTTTTGAGAAAATGCAAACAGAGCTTTTTGGCTGTGGCACCTATTTAATGATGATCCTCATAAAGTAGTATAAATTGAACTTAACAGTTCAGATTTGAAATAGATTGTGCAAGTTCTTTTTTTTCTAACAATAGATTGTAAGAGTTCGCAATGGCAATTCTCTACTTCCCTGTACAGCCTTGAAATATCTAAGCCGCAAAACAAAATAAAGGAAATATGTCTTCCAGGTGTCTTTACTACCTGCATTCATGTGTTCTGTCCCTTTTGTTATCATATGATATCTGGTACCTTTCGTGGTTGAAGGGATATAAAGATATTCAGGCTTTGTTATTATATGTTATCTTGTTATTTTTGTTTTAAGTTTTTTGAGTCTGTTGTCTAACCTTCTCCAATTGGATTATATATTATAGGTCTCCGAATAAATTCTTTCAGATATTAACCATTTGGAGAGCAGTAGTCAGCAAATAGAGGTTCATTACTGAAAACCTAACTAATAAAAATTACAGTATTTGTACAAGAAAGGGAATTTTTTTTTTTGAAGGTTAGTGGCTTTAAGTGCCAACTAACAATTCCATTGATAAAAAAAAACGAACTTACAACGAGTCAAATGACTCTAACCTTAAATCTACTATTTTATTCTCACAAAATCCTCTAAACTATTCTAAATAACTCTAATTTCACTTATATACACTCATAATTTCACTTATATACACTCATAATTACTCTAATTTCCCTATCGCTCTCTACGACCGGGTTAGATTTTTCGCCCGCCGCCGCGCTCCGACGACCGGATCTACTCACCCGCGCTCCGATCGAGATGGCGTAGAGACTCAACGCTCCGAACTCCGACGATACCGCGCTCTCGGCTCCGATCGGCTCCGGTTCCTCCCCTCTCTCTCATTTTTCTCTCCTCTCAAGGTAGAGACGAGAGAGAGAGGAGGCGCTTTGTCGAACGAGAAACCTAGAAGAAGTGACAGAGAGGGTTTCGCCTCGCGAGCAACCCTCAGCCGCCTCACCCCTTTCGCCTCACGAGCTAGGGTTTCGCCTCGCGAGCAACCCTCAGCCGCGTCAACCCTGTCGCTGCAAGCTAGGGTTTCGCCTCGCGAGCATCCCTCAGCCACCTCACCCCTCTCGCGAGCCGCCGCCTCGCGTCACCCCTGTCGCGAGCAGCCGCCTCAGCCCTCAGCCACCTCACCCCTCGCGAGCACAAGAAAGGGAATTTTTATATCTGAGATTGTTGTTCTGGCATAATAGGCAACGTTAAATTAGCATGAATCCTACGAACATATTCCAATAACTACAATTATTTTGTTCAACATGAAAACTGTATTCTGATTAACTAGTTTGATGAGAAAAATCTATTGGAATTATTGCACGTGACAAGAAAGAGGTATGGTGGACCGGCTTCCATTTGCAGAGATTGCATGTGAGGTTTTCTTTCCTCATATTTTTTGTCTTTTATTTTCTTTCACCTTCAATCTAAAATAGTATTGAAAAAATTCAAATAATGCAAGAGTATCAGTTGACAACCTTGTTGCTGTATATACCTGTTAGCCTGGATATTAGTACATATCTGTTTGTGCACAGTATGCTGCAAATCCACCAAACCTTGTGTACTGGTAAGAGTTCTTATTTTAGGATGTGTTTAGATTTGGTCTTATGGTTAAATTAGGTCCTTCTGTCCCTGCCTTTTTTAACCTACATTAGCATTAGTCTGTAGCAATGAGCATGTTTTAACATCTTTCATAATGTTACTGTACTTGTTTAGAAGCACTGAAAAGAGCTCTCAAGCAGGATTCAGAAAAAGATGAATTTCTTGCAATACAAGACCAAGTAAGATATATGATATTTAGTTGACAAGCAACTAGCTGATGCTTTAAAAATGGCAAAACCTTATCCCAACAGATTTAATTTGACACTAAGATTGAAATTTTACTTATTGTCCATTATAATTAATTACTTTTTGTATGCATATGCAGGGTTGCTTAGAGAAAATATATAAAGTATTAACCTCCCTGGACTTAATTGTAAGTGACACAATGAATAAGCTGTCAGTTGTTTTCAAACTCTGTTGTATATTTCAATTTCTATAAAATATATATGGATTAAGTTCCAATCTTGTGAAGTATGAGGATTGTTTCATTCTTGAGGCAATCCCATCTTATATTGAAGAAATTAAAAAGTTCAAGCAACTGTCAGATTGTTTCTCCTTTTGTATTTCGTCATTTTCCTCTTTTGTCTGTGTATATTTTATTATTTACTAATACAGTACAGATGGTACATCATTTGAATTATCAATTGCTACTAAATATACCCGGTACGAAGTAGTCTAAAAGAAAAAAATACAAGAAAAGAAACGAATTAACATCTGTTATTCTCATACGAATTAACATTTTTATTCTCATGTAGAAATGTCTTTCAATAAACAGAGTGTGAAGATCTCAAGGAGACAGCTGTACTCAAGGAACAAGCCCATGCATCTGAAGTCGATAATGTTTTAGACGACAGCGTGTTTTTTTTGTTATTATCAATGTAAATTTGAATGATATATATTAATGCATTATGAATGTGTTTTTTTATTAATTATTGTCTCCATTTTATATTATAAATTCAAGAGTATTTATTCAAAACAAAATTAATAGAATGACTAATTACAATGAATAGTAGAATTATGTCTGCATATCAATTTCATTGCCATTATAATATTAATGGTTGTATTAGATTTATTAATTGCAACCAAAATTTGGTTGCATTTAGAATTACATCTGCATACTAATTTCGTTGCATTAAAATATTTATGGTTGCATTAGATTTAATAATTGCAACTAAAATTTGGTTGTAAGAATTGCACAAATTGCAACGATCGATTCGTTGCGATATATTATCTTATTGCTACTATTTTTTGGTTGTGATAAATGCGCAATATATTACTACGTATTTCATGCAACTAAAATTTGGTTGCAATAATTGTACAAGTTTCAACCATCGATTTCGTTGCGATATACTATCTTATTGCTACCATTTTTCAGTTACAATAAATACGCAATAGCAACCATTTATTTAGTTGCAATAGATTATTGCTACGAATTTTATGCAACTAAAATTTGGTTGCAAGAATTGCACAAGTTGCAACCATGGTTTTCGTTGCGATATACTATCTTATTGCTACCATTTTTTAGTTGCAATAAATGCACAATAGCAACCATTTATTTGGTTGCAATAAATTATTGCTACGAATTTCATGCAACTAAAAGTTGGTTGCAAGAATTGCACAATTGCAACCATGGATTTCGTTGCGATATATTATTTTACTGCTACCATTTTTTGGTTGCAAATACTATTTTATTGATACTATTTTTGGTTGCGATAAATGCGCAAAAGCAACCGTTTATTTGGTTGCAATACCTTATTGCTACATCGGTCTAACATAAATTATGGTTGCAATAAACAAATTCTTATTGCAACCAAAGAGTTGGTTGTAAATATATTGCAACCACCGGCAACCAATTTTTTTGGTTGCAAAATCAATTTATTGCAACCAAATTATACCTATTGCAACCAATTTTTTGGTTGCCCGAAATAGAATTTGGTGTAGTGTTCTCGTTCAAGTCTTCTTACATTCTAAGAAATAAATTTCATGTTTTTGATAATAATGCATAATTAAAACTTAAATTATGCTTCATTAAGAAGGGACATTCTTACATAAATTTCAAACATTTTTTCAGATAAAACCTTCCATGAACTACCCCTTCCTAACAAAGCAAAAGCTATCATACCTAAAGTCTTTCATGAACCCTTGTATTGAGACAACATCTTACTCACCCTCTCCTCCCAGCAAAATAACCTTTCTTCACCAAAACACCATTCCCTTACAACAAACATCCTTGCACAGCCACAAAAGAAAAAAAAAAAAAAAAAAAAAACCCTAACATGAACAAAAAAGATAATTCTTTTAACTGGTCTTAATTTAGGTTTCCTTGATTTCCTTAGATATTTGCAGCCCACTTCCCCTTGAGCTTTCCATTACAAACTTTGGGGGCCCATAAAAGCCTGGGAATGGGCCATTCATAAGATCTTCTATTGTGCAGCCCATATATGTTTGCTAGCTATTTTTCATCCCATTTGCCAACTTGAGCCTTATCAGCATTGAATTCCATTTCTTCAAGTTGGGCCTCACTCATAGGTACTATTTGCCGCCTGACACTATATTTGAATATCACTTTGTTTAATGACTAATCATTCAAAAGTACTTGCACATTAAAGAAATAATACACGTACAATTTATAAAAATTAAGTAAATAATAAATCGACATATAGAAATACCAACTTAATTGTTTATTCTCTTTTACAAAAAATAGAAGCAAATAGACCAATTTTTTTCATATTTAAAAGTATTTGTCTTTTTATAATTTTTCTTTATTCAACAATGAAATTAACTATTTGTCTTTACTTCTTCGTTAAATAGGAAGGTAACCAATATTAGTGAGCAAACATGATAATTGCTTTCTTATTTTGTTATAATCAATAATATAAAAAGAAAGAAATAAATGTTATCAATTAATTTCTTTTATGACAACATTCATATGAAGAAATTGTAAGGAGAAAATCAGTGTAGCAAGTGTTTAGAGAACTAAATACGAACTTTAACACAATAAAAGTCAATATATACCTTGCCACATAAAATAACAATTGCAGAATTTTTTTATCTTAACCGTTTAAAATCCAGCGAATTAAATCACAGTCATTGGCGGATAAGAACATGTACGTGATTAATATAAGAGGAGATATTTTGTGAACTGAACATACATTAGAACATAACAAATATGGCATTTTCGGTCTGAAATTAAAGAACTAAAGAAAGAAATATATAGAGGGCTTGCTTTTGAGTTGCCTGTGCTATTGATTGCGGTTTGCAAACTGAAGTGTCAAATTTTACAACTCAATAGATTGAGCTTTCTCATGGACTTGATATGGAAATAGGATGACTGTCAAGAGATAATTAATTTGGTGCTGAAGGACATGAACAAATTAGTTCAAATTAATTGATGGTATTGTTTGATTTCTTTTTGTAAACTGAAGCGTTAATATTTACAACGCATATACATATGATCAAGAAGGAGATTCGTGGATGAAGAAGGTGATCCAGAACAACACTAGAGAGCCAAAGGAGTCAGTAAGAGATTCGTGGATGGAGGAGGTGATCCAAAAAAACTAAAAGTCTAACTTAGAAACTAACACCACATAATGAGCTTAGAACACTAGTACAAAAAACCCCTTCACCGACCCTCAATCACCGACTGTTTAATATGTAACAGTCGGTGTAGAGACTGCTGGTAAAATCGTAATAAGAACAATCTCAACACCGACTGTTCTCTTACAAAAAACCGTCAGTAAACCAACACCGACTGTTTTTAAAAAAAAACAGTCAGTGTTGCTCATACCCTACACCGACTGTTTTTTAAAAAAACAGTCGGTGTTGAGCAATCACCAACACCGACTGTTTTTTTAAAAAAACAGTCGGTGTTGCTCATACCTACACCGACTGTTTTTTACAAAAAACAGTCGGTGTTAGTGATACCTACACCGACTGTTTTTTAGAAAAACAGTCGGTGTTGAGCTAACAAAATTTAGTTCGCAGTTTATAACTTTCGATCAGCCGCGAAATATTTCATTTTCCCTCTTCTTCGCTGAAAACCCTCCCAAAATTTCTCTCTTTCGATCAGCCTCGCGATCTCCCAAACACCCCGCACCAGCACCCGAGCACCCGAGCACCTCTGCGATCGCCTTGCTGCCTCGCCCCGCGATCTCCCAAATCAGCCTCGCGATCGCCTTGCTGCCTCGCCCCGCACCAGCACCCGAGCACCGCTGGAGCGCGGAGGAGGAGTGCGTTGTGCGCCCGAGCACCCAAGCACCCGAATTCTGTCCGATAGCGCGGAGGAGTGCTTTTCTGGCCGATAGCGAGCGTCTGATCTCCAAGCGGATGCGACGTGGAGGAGTGCTTTTCCAGAAAAAAGAAGTTTAAAAAAATCTTTGGTTTTATTTATGATTATTTACTGTATTATGGGGTTAATTGAGGTTCAAGCATTGAGTTGGCATGAATGTTTCGCAACAGGTAATGCACCGTGATCTGAAGCCTGAGAACTTCCTGCATGTGAGCAAAGATGAAGATTCAGAGCTCAAGGCTACTGATTTTGGGCTCTCTGTTTTTATTGAGGAAGGTAAATATATGTTAACTTAAAAGATAAATTTTCTTTTATAATTTCCTTTTCTTTAAAATAATATTATCGGTTCGTAAAATGATATAAAAAAACACTTTGGAAAGCTACTGAGCCAGTTGCTTTGTACCAGCCAGGCAGCAAAAGGCATATGTACCTGTAACTGGTACTACACATAGTTACTACTGGGATGCAACATGTATAATGTAAATTTTAACTGCCGAAGATTATATTAAATAATGCAACATGTATAATGCAAAAGGCATATGTACCATGGCCTTCTATTTCAAATGATGCGGAGGATCTCATCAGAAAAATGCTAACAAAAGATCCGAAGAGACGACTTACCGCTGCGGAAGCTCTTGGTTAGTATAGGAATTAATATACAACAAATTTACCATAGTTTGTGTAAAAATTATTGTTTAAAAATTACATAGAAATTAAAAAAAATAAGATGCACACTTCAATTAAATGTTGTATTTTCTTATAGCCATTATTATTTATAAATTATGAATAATATTAATTTAGCTTAAACGGGTACGTAGAGCACCCGTGGCTGAGAGAAGGTGGAGTTGCTTCTAGCAAGCCTATTCATAGCGCGGTTCTTGCGAGAATGAGACAATTCCGGGCAACGAACAAATTAAAGAAACTAGCACTTAAGGTTGGCTACACACACTTAATTTTAAACCATTCTTACGGTATTCTGTTAGATTTTTCCAAGAGCTCATTCTTGCGGTATTCTGTTATTTCTGTAGGTGATAGCTGAGAGCCTCTCAGATGAGGATGCAAAAGGATTGAAACAAATGTTTAATAACATGGATACAGATGGTAGTGGCACAATTACATTTGACGAATTGAAAATTGGTTTGTCGAGATTAGGTTACCAGCTAGCCGAAGGGGAAGTGAGACAGCTCTTGGATGCAGTACGAATTTGAGTTTTCAACATTTGTTGTTATTAGTTTGAGTATAGAGCATTGCTGAATATATAATATAGTGCTGTTTTCTCAGGCTGATGTGGACAGGAGTGGGGCCATAGATTACATTGAGTTCATCACTGCCATGATACATCGCCATAAGCTTGACGAGGAGGGGAATCTGAGAAAGGCAGTTGATTATTTTGACAAAGATCGAAATGGGTAAGCACAATGAAATTTGCCATTTTTAATCAATTCCATAGGTTGCTGTTTAGATGTGCTAATTCTTGAAGGGTTTTGTGTAGGATCCGAGCAAGTTGTCGGCGTACCGGGACAGGCGGTTTCCTGGTACACAGGAGGAGTATGAGCAAGCTCTACTGGCTTCCATCACTCTCTACATTGGCAACATGTCTTTCTACACCACTGAGGAGCAGGTACCGATTCGTACCAGTTGATTCTGTCTTGCAACGGTTGGGTCTAGTTTGTGTTAGATTATGTCTTTTATTTGAAAATTTGTGAACCAAGCAGTTCAATGAATCCCGACTTGTAACTGTTAACTTGGTTATCTTGTGCTGATACTGGTTTTTGTACTTAAAAATGTTCAATTATACTGTCTTTTAGATAGCAAAAGTTCTGAAATTCCTGTAAAATAAATACATTAAACTAGTTGGACCATTTTGCTTATATGAATTTTTTGTAGTAAAAATTTTAAAAAGGCGTGATATATTGACAGGTGTATGAATTGTTCTCCAGAGCTGGTGAGATAAAGAAAATAATAATGGGACTTGACAAGAACAGCAAGACTCCCTGTGGCTTCTGTTTTGTTTCGTAAGTTGCTATTTTTTTTTTTCATTTCTTTTGTTTTCAAAACAAAAGAAGTTGGTGGGTCTAGTTGTCATGCAAACGGGTTTCTTAAAGGGTGACTAGGGTTTTCACTGAAGTGAGAAACAGGTAAGAAGAGAGATAGCAAAGACAGCGGGGCACAGAGTATTTCTCTAAAAAGGGACATGTAATTCTAATCCATTATTACTGATTTTGTATTAATATTGGACTCTTAAATAGACTTCACAAAATTTTGCAAAATTTTGTGGGAAAATATTGATTTAGTCAAAAGCGAATCGACAATAATTTGGTTGAAGCTTCCAGGTTCAATGCTTTTCATTTATGTTTGATCTTGCAATCCTGGAACAACACATGATATATCAAGTGTACTGCTAAATTATAGTTTTTGTTTTTCATTTGATTGTGACTCCAACTATACCGAGCAAAAGTTCAACTTTCATGTTTGCAGATGCAAAATATTTTAACTTTCATATTTGCAGTTGCAAAATGATAAAATATTATACATGTTATATATCCTCTAGACTCTGCATGGTTATATGCTGGGGGAAGAAAAGAGGGGCAATTTCATACCTTTATAGACATTTTATGAGGGTTATATGTGATATTTTCCATGTTTTAAATGGGCATATAAACATTTTGTGTTGTAGTGATACACAATATTATGTGAATGAAATTGTTGCTTCTTATTTACTTTTTTATTTGGTTTCTTTTATTCTTAGGTTCTATTCCAGGGAAGATGCGGAGGATGCAGTGAAGTACATAAGCGGTACAATGCTGGATGACCGGTTCTTAGGTTCTTATGTATAATTTTTTTTGTAGCTTTTAATTGAAAGTAGCTAATCAAAGTTGTTGTATAAAAGTTCTATTTGGTCATAGTAATTTTGCACAAATATATGAATTTGAGTGGAAGAATATGAGAGCATTAAATGAGTCATTTGACTGGGCTATCCTTTGATTACTTTGCAAAATACAAGTCACCGAATTTTGACTTGCCAGTTGTCACGTCTACAGGTGCAAATAAAAAAAAAAAAAATAAAAAATAAAAATTTCGGTGCTGGGCACCTATACCGACGGTTTTTTCAAAAAAACAGTCGGTGTTGGGCGCCTACACCGACTGTTTTTTCCAAAAAACAGTCGGTGTTGGGCGCCTACACCGACTGTTATTCACCCGTCAGTAAAGATTTATCTATACCGTCGCCGCCATCACCGACGCCTCAATAACAGTCGGTAAAAGGGTTTTTTAACAGTCGGTGAAGGGGTTTTTTGTACTAGTGGAAGTTCTAACCAACTCTTGAAAACTCTAACATAATTTAAATGACAGAGAAAATATAAATAGTCAAACCTAAAAAATAGTAACATAATAAAGTCTCATAAGAAACACAACATAATTTAATATTGCAATTAATCATCATAGGAAATAATGAACTAGTGGGACTCGTGGGACTCGTTCATGGGACCCGTTCATGGGACTTGTGCACCAGTCATCAAAGAAGATTGAAGAGCAACTAAACCGTATTGAGTCCAAGTCCGAGTCTGAGGCCTGGTCTGAGTCCAAGTCAGGTTTTGGTTTTCGTCATACTCCCACGGTTAATGAAAACTTGTCCTCAAACTTATGTTTTCACCATGATATTTGTGAATATGGCGGATGTTGAAAACATTTGAAATGTGCATATCATCCGGTAGCTTGTCCCGATACACATTTTGACGAAATTTTTTGAGAATTTCGTACGGTCCAAACTTGCATCTTCTCGAATTCTTCTTTCTTTGTAGACCTCTTTCAAACAATGCAATTTGAAATCAAGTACCATTAAATATTTGTAGACCTCTTTCAAATTGGGTTTTCTACACATGTGATTTATCAGATCCTTGGTACATATATAGAATGCCAATAAATCTCCACGCTTCCGCAGCACTGCTCTCAAAATTAGCAAACTAGAGTCGACTTTAATTTTCAACATGTTGGATTTGGTTTCTTTGTCCAACAAGGCGTACTCAAATTTCATGGTAAATGCAAGAGCATGGTTGACCACAAACCTTGTATTTTCTGGTTTGGAACTTAGTTGCAAGAATGGATCATTGTAGTTGGACTTCAAGAACTCATTGTTGGTAGAACATAGGTTTTGTTTGCAACAAAATATTCGCTCTAACCTCCACAGACAAAGCATTTGCTAGGAGGGATAGAATACTGGAATACATCGGCAAATCACCAACAGTCTTCATCAAAGTTTGAAAAGTTCTGGACTCCAATTTTGTCTCAGGTTCATTCGCCAAAGTGTTGACATAGTCTTCATAATCAGGGTATTCATCAGAGATTGGAGTTTCAAATAACAAACCTTGACTTTCGTCAACCGTGACAAGCCAAAATCATCAAAGTTTAAAGAGTTGTCAAAGGACTCCAAATTTTTCTCAGGTTCATCCGTCAAAGTGTTGACACTATCTTTATCATCGGGGTATTCATTGTAGATTGGAGGAGTTTCAAATAACAAATCTAGACTTTCATCAATTTTGTCAACCGTGACAAGCCAATCAACAAGCTCATCCACTTGTTCTAGGAGCTCTTCCATTGGAATTGTTGCCTTTTGGTTTGGAGGTGGGTTGTTTCGAGGTGGATTGTTGCGGTTGAGGGGTTGTTCGCCGTGTTGTTGTCGAATTTTGTTGGTGTTGAGGCACTCCATAAGAACGGTTCATCGTTCGATTAACACATTCTGGTTTTGTTGCATTTGTTTGTGGTTTCTTTGCATTTGCTCGAGGATGGTGACAAGGTTCGGGTTGGCCATCGTTGTTATGAAGATAATGACACGTTGAACGGTGGATGAAGATACAACTTCACACAAACGAGAATGTGGTTGTCGAACTTGGCAGTTAACAAAGATACAACTTCACGCAGACGCGAAGGTGATTGTCGAACTTGCTCTGATACCACTTGACGACAGCACGTCCCAAACTCCACTCCGCATGTACAGGTTTCGTTTCGTTTGGTGAGATATTTAACAATTTATGAGGAGAATTTTGACAAAGAAGAGAGAAATCACAAGAGAGAAGATATGAAAACATTTCATATATTATCAAAAGCTTAATCTAAAGAAAAAGATGACATGTCATCTGTTCTTATGATACATCCATCACCAATCTTCATCTTTCCATCTTACCTATTATGTAATCAATCATTGGAGAGGATATTCCTGAGAATGAATGAGTAATTAATTTGGGAGATGCAAACTCAGCCCAAATC
Organism: Carex parvula; assembly: GCA_025461045.1. Lineage (NCBI taxonomy): Eukaryota > Viridiplantae > Streptophyta > Magnoliopsida > Poales > Cyperaceae > Carex > Carex parvula. The sequence continues at coordinate 286,127 of JAJGRW010000475.1, forward strand.
AGAAGTATCAGACCAATGGAAATATCAGATTGGTATTAAGGATATGGGAAGAGAGAAGGAAACAAAATGTTGTAAAATGAGTTGTATACATTCTTAAAATAATGTCCCAATTTATATCCTACAATACATCTAAAGAATTTCAGAAAGAAATACTATTTGCCAGTTCTCAGTAACGGAACAGACACAACTATAAAAATTAAAAAATCTTATTTTGAACCGGATCATATATGTCGAGCATGGGACTAGTTCGGACCCAATTCGGAGTGTGCCTCGTTGCTTCAAATATTTTTGGGCCAACATTTCAAAAAAGGAAATTTAGGGTTTTCCATTTATTACAATCTTAAGTGAATATGGCCGCCACCCGATTGTCGACTAGGGTTTGCTCTTTATATAAACTCTGTTCGACAGTCTTTGAGCTATCCCTCTAACAAAATTCCGCCGCCTTCTTTTCTCTCTATTTTTTTTTCTCTTCATATCTTATTGTTTTAGGGTGGATCATCTTGCATTATTAGGAAAGAGTGCTTTTTGGCCAGGTTTTGTACAATACTTGGCTCTCATGCTTTTATATATTCCAATTTAATTTCCTTAAATAAGTCATCATTTTTTTTTCTCAAATTAAAATTGCTAACAGACTAGCTACCAGATATGCTATATGGGTCTAGTATAATGCAACTTGGGTAGGTTAAGAGCTTGAAAGTATAAACACTAAATATAAGTATACTATTGATCTCATATTTCTTTTTCTCTTGAGTTCTTATCATTCTGGTAACAATTATTAAATATTTTGAAATTAGATATGCTTACTTATTAGAAACAAGTGGCAAGAATGCAAACGTTCATCGCATAAAACAGTGACCGATACCAGCGGGAATTGATCGGTATGTATGCACCTTCTGATTCATTGGTACGATATCAATTTTGTTTGGTAAAATCCTTTCAATTTTGATCTCCTACCAATCAATGGCAGTTATTAATTAGTATCTATCGCTCAGTACCTGATGGTATCGGTTGTTGTTTTATTCGGTGAAAATTTTGTCTTTTTATTCCTTGTTTGACTAATTACTGTTTCTTATGCATTCATTATTTAAATTATTAAATTATATCTATAATATTAATTAGTTTAAAATCCATTTTCAAAAGACCCTTTACAACAAAGATCACCATTCCCTTACAACTAACATCCTTGCAAAACCACAAAAGAAAAAGAAAAAGAAAATATAAAAAGGCAACCCTAACATGAACAACAAAAGTTGATTCCTTTAAGTGGTCTTGTCTTCCTTTTCTTTAGTGTGCCATATCTAACTCTGCTCTATGAGTAGCGTTCCAGCAACCTTGATTTCCTTAGATACTTGGACCCCACTTCCCCTTGAGCTTTCCATTGCAAAACTTTGGTGGCCCATAAAAGCCTGGGGGTGGGCCATTCAATAGATCTTCAATTGTGCGGCCCATATATGTTTGCTCTTTTTCATCCCATAGGTACTATTTGCGCTTGACACGAAATATGTTAGGGTTGAATATCACTTTATTCAATGACTAATCATTCAACCTAACATTTCTTAACGGTAATAATATATGAAAATTAAATTGAATTCTAACATTGTTCATATGTACTCGACCTAACATTCCTCATTTATGATATCTTGTTCGATTTCTACTTCTTCTTTTTTTTAAAACAACTAATATTTATAGTTCTTTTATTTAAAATAACTGTCATAATTAAACTTTGGTATCCATTTCATTTTAGATGCTTTTCGCAAAAATTAAACCTGCGTTTTCTGTTGAAAGATAAATCTAATCACCATAGGTACTTAGTTTACGATTATTTGTAGTCCTGAATCTAAAGAATTACAAAAAAAAAGGTTATACTTGTGAAAAATAAAGTTTTATATTATTTTATGTCCTGAATCTAATCACCATACGGCTATATGTTCTTTACCAATAACTATAGTCCGTACTTCTTATCAAATAGTTTTATGTTATTTTATTTTATTTTAATTTATTCTAGTTGAAGAATAAAGTGTGTACTCCAAGGATTCATTCGGTGTGAACAAAATGCAAACCTTGTGATGCCATGTACAACTAATATTTAAGACATTTTGCTCAATCTACTAATGTATTTATAAGTTTGTTAGAAAATAGGTAAATTGTTTTTCTTAAAAATAACATATTAGATATTAGGGGAAATCAAAATATTATAATTATATATACAAGAAAAGAACATGTCACTTTGGAGGGTAAAAAGAACTTTGTAAAACGAGCATAGTTGATATCATTATTTAATGGGAAAATGAATTGAATTACACGGTTGTCTCTCCTCAGGTCCAAACTGTACATTGGCCAACCCCTGCTACACTTGAGGGGTAATAGAAGTCAATTCAGATATTGGTCAACATAAACTTTTTATAGCTAGGATTGTGAATTTAATAGTTAGTTATATATAGTCAGTTAGTTAGAAGAGATAGCATGAGTAAACTGGGTCGTTATATAAGTCCCTCTCTGTATGTAATTCATTACTCAAGATAATACAAGATTATTTCATCTTCTTTCTTACTCTCAAACTCTCTTAATACAAATCTATTAGCTATACTTAAATTATAAAAAATGGATACAAGTTTGGCTAAGATATATATAGCAGAGAGACTTAAATCTTAAAAATTAATGAAGATGATTTGGCCTACACACAAAATTGCAACGTGTCTTGTTTGTTCCAACTAATATTGTAATTGACTGCAATTGTTAACCCTTTATCGTATACTTTTCGCCTAATAGTACTTATCTTTTATAGGTCAGGTACCTTCAAATTTTAAGTAGGTACATTGAATCAACAACACCATTGTATTTAGAAAAGATTTGGTGCAGTGCTTATTGAATTTTATGGGAAAGATAAGAATGTTACATGTTGATATGATATTAAATATGGAAAGTTGTAATGTATTTCGCCAAATATAATAGACTTTTTTTTTCATTAATTATTGTGCGTGTATTAATTGTTGTTAGATTTATTGTCTGTATACATTGAATTCATATCAATGTCAGCAAAGATAAAGATTTGGTCCATTGAATATTACAAGTAGCAGGAACAATTGAAGGAAGTAATTTTGGCCGTAACATTGTATTATGTCAATTCAAGTTGGTGCAATGAACTAACCATTTGAAAAATGTGAAAATGATATTCATTCTATTAGATATGTTGTATTTTATCCTTTGAAATTTGATGGAAAATTAAAAAGGTCTGAGCCTAATGTATCGATCCCTCTGTCGATATCACAATAATAAAAATGGCAAACTAGTCAACTGCTATTAATGATAGGCCCAAAATAAAAGGAGGCCGAACATAGAAATTAACAGAATTCTCCATGTCTCTGTTTACATTTTGGTTAACAACTTGGACAATATTAAATGAAGAAAAACATTTCTCAATTGGAAAATATAATGCTATTACATACCACTTACATCGGTATTAACCACCAAACTGGTATCAATTATGGGCATTTGTTGTCAGACAAAAAATAAGAATAAAACTAATTACCCAAGATCCATGAGCTGTGTTGAACATGGATTTCAGGTCGCTGTGTCCTTTGAAGGCTTCTCTTAAAGCCTATTTATGTTAAGTAAGAATGTTTATATCAGATTAATATTAAAAAGTGTAAGGGACAAGAGATTAAGTAAATTTTAATTATAGCCAAACTTATTGGAAAAACAATAAAAATAATTTTATTGGCACAATATTTTTAATCCTCAAAATGATTTTCCAGTAGTCCCATTTATTCAAAATCAGTTCTACTTGTTCCCCATTTTCAAAACAAATCAATAAACTTGAGAACATAAAACAAAAATTGTGACATAATCAAACAAAACAAAAAACTGGTAACTAATACCAGCACTTGGTAATATTTTGTAAAACCCATGGTTCTGAAACTCGGAATCGGAATCGGAATCAGATACTTGACCGTGGAATCAGAATCGGGTGAATCGGGTGAATCGGCCGGAATCGGAACTGATTTTGTACTAAAAAATAAGAAAAAATTGGTAAAAAATTAAATTGTCCAAAAATTATGTTAAGATAAAAAATTACACTCATATAATCCTCTAGTATAAAGTAATATAATATTATACAAGTTTTACAAATTCACAATCAGAACACGAATTCTACTGTCAGAAACTATGTCAAGCTAGCTGTATCAGCTCGTCGTCCTTTGTATAAAAATGTAGAAAAAATTATTGTACAAAGATAATTAATCAAAAAATAATAGAAGACCACATCTTACAAAAAAAATAAACTACTGATATAATAAATAAATGGAAAAAAATAAATAAATCAAATAAATTATGAAAAAATTATAATTATCCGTGTGTAACTGTGTGTTAACCTCTAACATGTATATGAAATAAATAAATGGAAAAAAAAGAAAGATAAAAATTTAAAGCAACTAACAAGAAATGGAGGCATTCAGTAATTGATGACCAGTGAAGAAGAAATAGCAAAAGGAAATAGAAAAAAAAAAAGGAAAAAAAAAGGAGGTGCGTACAGCTGTTGCCCACCCCTTCCTCTCTATTTAATTTATTCGGGCCCACATATGAGCCAATTAGGGTCATTTATTTATTTCTTTTCCATGCTACGTGCAGCCCACATATGAGCTAATCCCTTAACAGATGCCCTTCGTCTTCTCCAAAAAAACTTCTTTCTCCAAAAGTTTCGGTCTCCAAAAAAAAAGCTTCGTTCTCCAAAAAAAAAAGCTTCGTTCTCCAAAAAAAGCTTCGTTCTCCAAAAGCTTCTTCTCCAAAAGCTTCGTTTTTCAAAAAAAATGCTTGACTCGGCTCATTTTCAACTTAAATCGGCTCAACTCGGTGTAAATCGGTTGACTCGGCTTGACTCAGCCTAAAAATCGGCTAACTCGGCCGAGTCAAGCACTGTTCATCCGAGTTTTGCCGAAAAACTCGCACGGGCGCGAGACTCAGGTGAAAATCGGATCGGTGACGGCCGATACCGAGTTGACTCGGAATCGGCTGATTTTCCAAACCATGGTAAAACCAAAAGGAATTCTTACAAGTTATCCATAAATTAAATTCAATTAACACAGATAAATTACTCTTTCACCAAATCATGTAAACAAGGACTAAACATATACAAAATCAAAGACAACAGATAAGGATATGCAATTTTAATTGGGCCGAGATGTGGTGTTGTTGTTGGTGGGTTATAACTTATAACTTATAACTATGAAATATTGTGAAATTCAAATATATTTAAAGAGTTTGAGCCGGGCTGGCTATTGGGTTCAAAATCTGGTTACCTTGGGCCTTCTAGCGTACCAATACAATATAATGAAGGGTTTCAGCCTGAAGATATTCCTTATCCATATCTTGTCAGCACCTCACATATCTAATAAAAAGGTTAAAAAACAAAAATATGAAAACAAACATCTGTCATATAAAAAGTTGACTCTCATACTCCCAGTCTTCCCCCAATAGTTAGTTTTCTACCTTCTCTCTTTGGATCGTTTCATATCAACACAATAGAAGAGAAGAGAAGAGAAGAGACTTTGCAATTTTAGATAGATGGGTCTAGGCGTACTGATTTCCAACCTTCTCTCTTCCACTGCCAAATTGCTGCCTGCTGTCATGGCATCTGCACAATCTCCGTCTTCTTCCTCGTCTCCTGCAGTAGATCAAAACCACCAAATTGAGGCTGAATTGGAGAAATTGATGAGGATGCTGGAGCGGATCAAGGTCACGCTGGACGATGTGGAGCAGAGGGAGATCACAGACTCGGCAGTCAAGCTCTGGTTGAAGGAGCTCAAGGGTGTTGCATATGATGCAGAGGATGTGCTGGGTGAGTACCACTATGAAGTCTTACGGGCGCAAGTTGAGGCAAGAGATGCTTCTCCACCCGCTTCTCATAAAAGGAAGCTAATTCAGGTAACTAATTTAATTTAATTTCCTTGTGAAAAGGGTTTTGTGTTCATGAGTCAGTATCTGTCAACCTGGTCAAGCTCATTTGTTAGCAGTATTTATTCCATTGACTGCCAAGTTGTTGTAATTAAGCTCTTAGAACTATAACACAGAATATGAATGTAGTTTTATCCATAGTCTACCATCAGGTACAGGCACAGGTAGAACCATATATACAAGGTACCAGCTGGACATATGACGTGGAGAGTTTTTTATTCATAAAAATTATAAAAAGTTAACAGAGACAGACAGAAAGAGTACTTAAATGGTTAGACATGTAGGAAGATCAGAGGCATTGTTTCCGAGCAACGGTACCGATCCAAAATAAATTAACTTTCTTCTCTAGTTTTTTTTCTCCTCCGCGTGGGCACCACATCTTCTTTGAAATTAAGCTTGTTGATTACAAAATTTTATTGGAAGATGTTAACATTTGGAGTGGGACCCACATGCTACGCAGAGTAAAAAAATGACAATTTTGTTAGCTCAGAGCACTCGGGCCCACATACATGGAGAAGCATAGTAAAAAAAAGTTATCATTTTGGTGGGTTCCACCGTAAACAGTTTTTTTTAGGAGACAACATAAACAATTTATAAATAAGAGAGAAGATGTGGGGTCCGTACGGGCCGGGGAAGAAGAAAAAAATATACGTTATGGATCGGTATCATTGTTCCCGATCCAAATTTTAGATCGGGGACAAGGCATCCGATCTTTCTACATGTCTAACAATTAAATACTCTTTTTGTTATATTTTAATGATTTCTATGAATAAAAAATTTCCTATGACGTGTCATAGGAAATATGAAATTTCCATATAAACCACATTGCAAAACGCAAAAATGTAGCAAACACCTGTACTATATAACTAGTATTATCTGGATGTAAAAGAGAGAGACTGTGCTTAAACTAGTATTATATGTACATGAATATTATAGTAGGTCATACACTCTCAAGGTTATAACTTTCCAGGTTCCATGCGGCATGCTGGATCAAATTCAGCAAATAAGGATCCGATTTGATGAGATTGCAAATGATCGGATAGCACTTCAACTGACAGAGGGTGATGGGCCCAAGCGTTGCAACAGCGAATTGCAAATAGCTCCAACTAGCCACATTGTAGTTCAGTCCAATATCTTTGGTAGAGAGGGAGAAAAGGAGAAACTGATTGATTTGCTATCCTCTAAATGTGATGTTGTTTCGGTAGTGACTATTGTTGGCACCGGGGGCATTGGAAAAACAACCCTTGCACAACTTGCCTATAATGATCAAAGAATTCGACAAAGGTTTGATAAATTTGTGTGGATATGTGTATCTGAGGATTTCAATGTTGAAAGGCTCACCAGAGAATCAGTGGAGTCTATAACAGAAAATGAGTGTCGTCTTACAAATTTGAGTGCTTTGCAAGAGAAAATTCGGAAGGAGATAAGTGGGAAAAGGGTACTTTTGGTCCTTGATGATGTATGGAATAAGAACAAAAGTCTTTGGGATTTATATCGGGCTCCTTTTATGTCAGCAGCATTTGTTAGAATCCTAGTTACTACAAGGAACAATGATGTCGCGCAAATCATGCAAACAGAGCCAACATTTAACCTTGGCTATTTGTCAGATGAACAATGTTGGCAATTGTTCGAACTTTATGCATTTGGTGGAATAAAACATAATAAGGGTCAAAAGTTGGTAGAAATTGGGAAGCAAATCATGAACAAGTGTGGAATGTTGCCCCTGGCTGTGAAGTCAATTGCTAGCCTTTTGAGGCATGAGGCGGAAGAAGAGAGTTGGAGAGATATTTTAGAAAGTGAGCTATGGAAGTCTGAGGCTAAAAATGACATATTTCCACCTCTTCAAATAAGCTATGTACGCCTTCCCACATACCTAAAGTCTTGTTTTCTATATTGTTCCATGTTTCCCAAAGATTACTGCTACGATGTAGAATATTTGGTGAAATTGTGGATGTATCAGGGTTTTATTGAGTCCAAAGGAAACAAGACTACGGAAAAGATTGGTTTGGAATATGCACAACAGTTGTGCCAGAGGTCCTTGTTTGAAAGAGAAGGCAGATATGAGGGGAATGATTTCTTTGGGTCAAAGTTTAAGTTGCATGATATTGTTCATGATTTAGCACGATTTAAGTCAGAAAATGGTTGCTATTCAGTTGAGGATAGTAAGCTACCGATTTCTCCTAATGTCGTAAACCATTTGTATATAGCTGATAATGTGAACCTAATAGATCCTATTCCCTCTGACAAGTTCACTGCTCTGCGGACACTCATTACATACTCTTCTGTCAAAACCTTTTTCAGTACCTTTGACCGTTCAATGCCACCAAAATTAAGAGCTCTAGAAATACGAGGATCCCGTGATTGTAAATTAGAAATTAATTTAGAATTGCTTTCCTCCATTGGTATTTTGAAACATCTTCGCTTTCTTTCTATTAGTAATATGTTCTTTGATACACTACCTGATGAATGCATATGCTCCCTTTACAGCTTGCAAAATCTAACTCTTAAGCATTGTGACTTTAAAGAGTTACCAACAAAAATACAAAATCTAATTAGCCTGGAAGAGCTAATAATTGACCATTCTTTAAACCTTGCGGAGTTGCCTGAGTCCCTTTGTCAAATCAAGGCCTTGAGGAAACTCCTTATTACTGGTTGCAATAAAATTAAGGTGTTACCCAACAATATAGGAAATCTTGTTAGCTTAGAAGAGCTCTGCATTAAAAATTGTCATGGCCTTCAGGTGTTGCCTGAGTCCCTTTGTCAATTAAAGGCCTTGAGGAAACTCAGTCTTATTTATTGCCAGAAACTTACAGAGCTTCCTAGTGACATAGGGAACCTTACAAAACTTCAAACTCTGGAAATCAGTAATAATGGTGTCAGTTATTTACCCCTTAGCTTGAGCAATTTTGTCAAAATTCAAGCACTAAAGGTGGTGCTCGATTGTGAGAACATAGGATGGTTAAATAACTTTCCTGATCTGGGAGGAACTCTTTGTCTATGGGGATTGAAAAATGTTCCCTATTCAATGGATTTTCAATGTGCTAACCTTAAGAGTATGCGTAACTTGAAGCACTTGATACTAGTATGGGGTATTATTTGTACTCCGAAAACAGATGGTAGTGTATTTCATTTGAGATTCAAAAAAAGAGATCAGAACATATTTCTGGACGATCAAACTTGTTTTTCGGTGATGGATAGTCTCCAGCCTCACCCTAACCTTATCAAGCTACAAATAAATGATTACAATGGCATTACATTTCCAGAATGGATTGGCAGCTTATGCAACCTAAAGTATTTGTGTATTAAATTATGTGATAGTTTGCAATTCTTAAAAGCAGAGTCGCTGCCATTACAACTTAAAGAGTTGGAAATTAAAGGATGCCGTCAGCTAATATCTGTGCCTGGAATACAAAAGCTGAAATCCTTGGTCAAACTTACCATTGATTATTGTGAGAACTTGTGCTCGTTTATGGATCAATCTCTTGATGGGGGCTCATCGCTGGGGTTGACACACCTTGCTTCCCTCAGAATTTTGATGATTTCAGAATGTCCCAAATTGCAAGTACTGGTGATGAGTTGCTTCCTGTGGAACCTTGCGAAATTGAGGTTTATAATTGCCCCGGTTTAAGGGAGTGGTGCTTGCAACATAGAATAAGCTACAAGGTACTTCCTAGTTTCTATTGTTAGATAATTGATAAGAGTGCCATCATCTACTTTCTTAGCTTTATTTCTTTTACTCGAATACACAATTAAAATCAGACTATATTTCTTTGCTTTTTTTTTTCTTTCCATTTTTTGGTAGTCGTGCCATATGATACTGTTATATATAAGCTGTATTGGATGCAATATGTTTATCCTCTATATTATACTGGGCTGTACAAACGACAGTGCATACACCTAGGATGAAATTTGTATGATATGGTGCCAACCATAGTGACCTTTCTTGTCTTAATCAAAATTTAAACATTCAAATCTTAATGTAACAGGAGAAGAAGACGAAGCAATTTTGACAACACTGGCCCAAGGTTAAGGGAATGGTGCTCTTGCAATACATCGTTACCTACATGGTTCTTTCTAATATTTAAGTTGTGATCTTTCCATTAGATATTTAAGGAAAGTATCATCATCAACCTTATAAGTTACATTACTTGTATCTGTACATAAAAAAATCAAGACGAGATTAGAAGTTTTTGCCAAGTAAAACAATCAATTCAGAATTTCTACCCTGTGGTAGATTTGCCAAATGATATTACTATTACTTACCAGTTGTTATCAATGGTTCAATGCAGTCCTTTTTTACTATTGATCGTTACAATAAATCATATTGGATGGTACATGCAAACCAAGGATGATATTTGTATAATAGTGTGTCAACTAGGCCTCTTTTACCTTGAAAAAGGATCCCATCTTGAAGGTATATATATACCTTAATTTAATTAAACCCGAGTAAGTCGAATAAGAAAAAAATTGAAAAACGAATCTAATAACATGCGCCTGTCAGATTTTTGCTCATTTTCTAGGCTTCCAGAGTATTGGTACTCATTAGTACTAGCTCGAACATGTAGGAAATCGTGCCAAATCAACATAGTTACCTTTTTGCTCGGCTGTAAATAATAGCATGAACTGCAGAAGCGAGCTAGTAGTATAAATCAGGGGCCTGTGTTTGGAATTCTTTTTTTTTTTTAAGGTTAGTGGCTTTAAATGTCTACTAACAATTTAATTGATAAAAAACATATTTACAATGAATCAAATGACCGTAATTTCTAAATCTATTTTTTTATTCTCATAAAATCCTCTAAACTAATATAATATTCTAATCCTCTCGTAATAACTCTAATACCTTAATCATCATCTCGCTCCACGACTGGATCTGCTTCTTCGACCGCCGCAGCGCTCGACGACGACCGGATCTTTGCACTCCAATCGAGATGTTGATCACCCTAGTACTTTAATCGCCATCTCGCTCTATGATCAGATCCACTTCTTCAACCGCCGCCGCGCTCAGACGGCAACCGGATCGATCTACTCACCGTCGCGCTCTAATCGAGATGAGAACTATATGCTTCGAACTCCGACGATACCGCACTCTCGGCTCCAATCGGCTCCGGTTCCTCCCCTCTCCCTCATTCTCCTCTCCGCTCGAGAAGGTAGAACCGAAAGAGGGGAGGTGTTGCTTCGGAATGAGGACTACAAGAAGTGAAAATTGTGGAGTTGAGTGAAGGGAGAAGGAGGAGGAGGGGGGGGGGGGTTTCTTCTCTCTGTAATGTTATAAAGGAAGTTTTAGTAGAAAATAAATTGGGAGTGTGTTTGGAATTCTAAATCAACAAGAAAAAATTAGGAAATCGTCCAATGGACAACATGAACTAGATGCTAAGAGGGCCGGGCTTCCGTTTGTCTCTTGCATTTTTGAGTTGGATATGAAAATCGATGCAGACTACAGATTTTACCCATTAAGGATGTTTAAGGATCATCAAGTGCGTTCCTTTTAGGTGGAGAAGAAGCTCATGATCTGGAAGCAGTGAACATTGTAATATTATACAATTATATTGTGAGTAGAACTAGGGTGTTCCTAAGTTTATCAAGTTTCTTTATGAACTCAATTCTAAAACCTATTGGAATGGCTTCAAGTGACGAATCTAAACGGTTGAAATCCATCTATCTTACGAATGATACGTCTACATGCAAAAAAATTAAACTTTCGAATTAATTTAGTATAAAGTCAAGCGGTCAAAATTAGAAGGTTTATAAATTAATTTTAATACATTCACTTTTTAACGCTTTTTTAACCACTTGACTCTATACAAACTAATTCAAAATTTTAATTTTTTCACATGTAGACGTATCAATCGTAAGATAAATGGATTTCAACAGTTCAAATTCGTTATTTGAAGTCAATCGGATAGATTTTAAAGTTGAATTCACAAAAAGACTTGGTGAACTTAGAAACGTTTTGGGTCAATTGAATTTTACAAGGGATAGGAGCAAATTAAGGTAAAAAAATTTGACCGTAACATTATATTATGTCAATTCAAGTGGGTGCAATGAATTAATAACCATTTGTTAAATGTGAAAAGGATATTCATTCTACTAGATATATTTTTGTTAGGTTAAATGTTCCTCTGATTCATATTATAACTTGAATTGAAGAACCAATTTTCAAAACTTAATGAAAAATGAAGCATCTAATCATCTCAACCAAGGAGCAAATATGTCCAAAATATTTAAAAACTTAGAAATGTTGTGTCGGTGACAAAAAATATGGCGTCCATTTATCACCACCCAAAGAGAAGGTAGGATGCCGCCATCGATATTAGACAGCGAGAGTAAGTAGACAACCACTTTATCAATTATATATCTATGTACTTTACGCATGATTTATGACTGCCAATGGTAGCCATAGATAATTGGTCCATTATTGCATCCACTTTTTGTAGTTTGTTGTCCTAGCTTGATTTATGACTGTCAATGGTAGCCCCAGATAATTGGTCCATTATTGCATCCACTTTTTGTAGTTTGTTGTCCTAGCTTAATTGTGTATGGATTTTTCCGACAAATTGGCTTATTATTTCCGATTATGACCGATTATTTCTGATTGATTTTCTCCGATTATGACCGATTATTTCTGATTGGTTTTCTGATTTTCAAAGTTCAATGTCGATCCAAACCGTTAGATGTGATCTCTATATTAAAATGTGCTTGGAGACCAAATTTTATATTTTTTGAAAAAAAATTTACTATTTATTAAGACAGTTTTAAAATCACAGATTTTAACAAATAGTGAAAAATTTATAGATCATTAAAACAGCAATTTTAAAACTGACTTAATAAATATTAAAAAAATTCAAAAAATGTAAAATTTGGTCTCCAAACACATTTTATTGCATATTGTATATTGAACGGTTTGGATCGACTGTTTGGACTTTAAAAATATAAAAACGAATTATTTGCTCCACAGCCTAGGAACAGACGTTTTGATATTAACCAACTTCTATATATATATATAGTGAGTGGCTAATATCAAAATTAAATTCCATATCCATTCTCTTACTAAGCTATTTCAATTACTTCAAAGTTAATCGTAAAATGAATCTCATTAATTGTAGATGTATACACTCGTTATTAGTGTGGACCTAAGTCGTTGGGATTGTCGATAAGCAATCCAGTAAATTTTAGATCGACCGTTGTAACGATTAGCAATCGTTACAACAGTGGCAAAATTGGCTGAAAGAAACCGAATTTTGAATTTCAAAATTTTAGATCAACCGTTGTAACGATTGCTAATCATGAACTGCCAAAATTCCTAGCAGTCCGAATATTTTTAAAAATACCACAAAAAATGTGGTCATTTTTGTAATTTTGTATTGTTATGGATATTAATAAAAAAATCGGCTAGGTTCGGCAAAGAGCTGGACCCAACCCCCGTCCCACTTCAATAAGAATTTTTTATCCATATAAATTAATAAAATAAGAGGTACATAAATAAAAAGAGTATCTGATTTCCAACATTTGTAGAAATATCGAGACCAACGGTCCCGATTCAAATATTGAATAAGTTGGCTAACACGCTTCCTCTAGTATATCAACAATTAGACACTACTAGAATTTCCGCTTTTTGCAACGGCAGGAAATCGCCTTTTCCATCGGCGTACCGATGGAATAAGCCCTGAAATCGTCATTTCCATGCGCTACCGATGGAAATACTCCCGTTGCAACAACCCTCGATGGAAATAGCACTTATTTCCATCGACGCCGTTGGAAATACTCATTCCTGAGTATTTCCATGCGCTTACAGTTGGAAAAAGGGCGCATGGAAATACTTTCACACTCGGACACTCCCCAGAGCATTTCCATGGGCAGCTAACGCGGGGCCCACCTGTTTATTTCCAACGGCAACGTCTGTGGGACCCTCCAGAGCATTTCCAAGGGCAGAGTACGTGGGACCCACCCCAGTATTTCCAAGGCAAGGGAACCTGGGGCCCACATGTTTATTTCCAAGGGCAGCGTACGTGGGACCCACCCCAGTATTTCCAAGGCAATCTATAGTGGGGCCCACATGTTTATTTCCAAGGGCAGCGTACGTGGGACCCACCCCAGTATTTCCAAGGCAATCTATAGTGGGGCCCATATGTTTATTTCCAAGGGCAGCGTACGTGGGACCCACCCCAGTATTTCCAAGTGTACATTATTTTAATTATGTTATTGTTTGTTGGCCCACCAGATTATTTGCATGGGAACATTAATTTTAATCTCCATATAATACCCATGGAAATACAAACCTGGAAGGAAAAGTATCTGTATGCCCTCATCCTACAATCCTCCCTTACTAATTAGGTAATCCCATACATTCCCCATCCTACAATCCTGCCTGTACCAATTCGGTACTCCCATACATTCCACATTAAACATAAAAACATCAATAATAGACAGAAAAAACATTCATAAATAGATCGATAACATTTAATAACTTTAAAGCATGAACATAGTATAATCATCATGCACTATCTCCCTAAATTAGCAAACGGCCGTTACTACAGCAATACTATATATTTGCATCATTGACACTATATATACACAAAATATACCCACTATGAGTTAACAAAAATTCACAATATAAGGTTCCATTCCTGTTGTCATATGTTATAACTTGTAAATGCACATTTTTTGGTTATTTTACAAGTTAACGCTGGTTCACGTTGAAGGTGGACTGCCCGAACCATTGGCTCATATCATCCTCACCCCTTGTATTGTCATCATTTCCAGCTTGAGTTTGATTTAGTAGTTCTTGGAAACTACCTCCCTGGTTTGGTTGCATAGGAAAAGCAAGACCCTATGTATACCACATAGAAACAGAGAAGTGTCAAACAAAGAAGATATAAACTATCTAACAAAGAAGTGTCAAACATTGATGAAGATGTGCAAAAATAAGCACAATTATAAGAACACCCTATCGCTTACAAGACAATTGTAAGAACACCCTATGTGTACCACGATGGTTACAAGTACATTAAAGAATTGCACCGACAGCCACTGGATTGGGTTATGAAGTTCCTAAGAACAAATAAGAATTTGGTTTTTGAAATTGTACATTCTTGTGTTTTGTACCTATCTTAGATTGTCAGATTTGAGTAACTTGTAGGATCACAGATTGTACATTGACTACCCCCTAGCTAGTCAACTAAGCTTTATTTGTCATACTTAAAGCCAATAGCTACATGAACCCTCATTTAGCGGGTTTTCATAAGTTAAATCTGAAAGCAACACTATATAACTCATTACCTGGGGAATGGGCATTTGCATAAGTGAAGCTCCTACACGAGATGGTTGATTGGTGAGCCCTTGACCCTAAACATTGTATATGCAAGCATTGTTATAATCCTAGATCACAAAATGGAAGTTGAATAAAATAAACATCGTTATGTTTTGTAAAAGTAAAATTGTGACCTGAAGAGAAGGAATTACAGGAACAACACCTTGCTGAGTTCCAGAAGCGTTTACTCCATCCTAAAATATAAAAAATGCACATGAGGTAATGTTAGTATACTGCTATATCTCAACAGCAAAGACAACTACCAAAATGGTGCAAACAGCAGTGTCATATCAAAATCTGTCAACATAAAAAAAGTTTACAACCCTAAATTAACTACCAAATTGGTCTTAATACCTGTGAAGTAGGCATTTACACCCCATACATAGTGAATAATTGACTGAAGTATAAGTCATAAGTGGCCAGTTTTCTCTCCCTCACAGCCTTTTTCTCATCAAGACGACGATCACGGTCAGCTAAGAGTATTTCCAGTTCTTCGCGGGTTTGGATTCTCGGCCCTTCATTGTTTGTCAAACCAGAGACAGAAGAAGCTGTGTGTTTCTGTCTGGCTCGGGTGGTTGCTGTTGGCACCTTGCCTTGAAGCAGGCTTCCAAATCCCCGCACCCTACCGTGTCTTGATCCACCAACAGCTGTCAGAAACATGGTGCTCTCATCCATGTCAGCATTGGCCTGATCAGCCGCCATTTCCTTCACTTTTTCCTATGAGTTGCAACATATTGGAATCATAAAATTCATATTAGAAAGCCATCAAGAACAGTTAGTTCATCTTAGTTGTTACACATATGGAAAGAGGAGATGTAAATATCAGCACTTGTTTTTTTATCAAAAATCATTCTCAGTAGCTATATGGGACCTTGTCAGAACAGTAAATGAGAAATTTACACTTGGATCCCTATATTATGTCCTATTTGTGTTTTTCCTATGAGTTGCAACATATTGGAAATCATAAAATTCATATTAGAAAGCCATCAAGAACAGTTAGTTCATCTTAGTTCTTACACATATGGAAAGAGGAGATGTAAATATCAGCACTTGTTTTTTTATCAAAATTCATTCTCAGTAGCTATAGACCCTTGTCAGAACAGTAAATGAGGAATTTACACTTGGGTCCCTATATTATGTCCTATTTGTGTTTTTCCTATGAACCAAATAAACCGAACCATTTGAACACCCCTACCCATGGTGTCAACCAACAACAAATATAGGCCACATAAGCTCACAACATATTTGCTTAGTTATATTTATTGTGACCTTGTTATGCACTACGGTAACAATAAATGCAAATTAAAATAATACTACTTACATAAACTGCTTTCGCATTCGAGTTGGTAAAATGCAAGGAGTTGATATCATAATCTGGGACCTGTGTTCTAGGCTCCCCGGTACTTGGATCCCGAAGCCCATTACCATCAGTGTTTTCATTAATTTCATACCCATCCATTGTGGTAGACTGTATTTGGATGACCACAGGTGATTTCCCATCTTCTCGACGACTATGAGTATGGAGGTAAAGTTCCCCCATCGATGGCTCTTTTCCATTTTGTAATTTTGTCTCCACATGAAAAGGAATAAACAAATATTCATAAAGGTCAGATGAATCTGTAAATTACAAATATTGTTAATTTGGGAACATTATATTTGATGAAGCTGACCAGTTTGCCAAAATGCTGGTGTGAGCTGGCTGATCCACCGTGATGGGCAACCAAAAGTCCCGACTGTGTGCGGTTTACCAAGTTTTTCTTACTCAAATCTTGCCAATCCTCTGTGAAAAAATATCGCACAAACCGTGCCAGTTGGGGTCGTCAAGGCACCAATGGGGAATGTGGTTTTTCCATGCTTCTATGTCTCTGCCAAATTTTTTCCTGCAGAGGTCCCTGGCCTCGTGTAGCTCCTGGCTGTACCTTTTTGTTGCTATGGCCTCCATAACATCTTTGCAATGGTCTGGATCTTCCCCTTCACGGTATCTGAATTTTTTCTTTAAAAAAAAAAAAAGTCAGTCTATTAAAATTAAGTATAACACTGTTAAAAGTAACTCTATCTACTGTGGATAGCTATCTGTAACCAGATGTGAATTGTAGTGTGGTATTGGTTTGCTAGTTCATGTCATATGCTTCTTGTTTTTACTGATAAAAGTAAGTCTGTTACTGATAAAAGTAAGACTATTGGTTTGACAGTTCATGCAATTTGCTTCTTGATGTGAACTGATAAAGAAATATATGGTACCAAAAACAAGAACTCAATATTTTTCTTCGTGGCGTCATCAAATGACAAGAAGCTTCTCAACGGTCCAGGCATGAGATTTAGGGCTAGCCTAGTGATAAAAAGGGAAGAATCAGCCATTTGACTTACAATATTAAACAGTGTAACCCTAAGTAGAAATATTAAACATGACATCTTCAGTGTAACCTAGTTGGTAACTGTACATTCAACATCTTAGAAATATTAAACATGATCTCTTCAATGTAACCTAGTTGCTAGATGTACATACAACATCTTCCTTCTAGTGTACCCATATTTTATTGCTAGCTGTACATTCAACCTAATTGTAATAAAATCATGACATTTGGGGAGTGCAAGAAATTGTGCGAGAAAGGTGAAATTGAGGAGTCAAAGTATTTTCTACATGACATGATTTGTAAAGGGCATCAACCTGATTTGTGACCATAACACTACAAGTTGAACCTGACATGACTTGATGGCACTCAGATTTTTGTGTAATTAATCAGCTTGAGTGCATCAGAATATGTTGTTTTTAACTTACCAGAGACTGATGTTGTTTACCAATTTCTTGACAAAACAGAATAAATAAAAAAGCAACAATTAGAAGCATAAAATCCCTAAAAACAATATATCGAGTTCTGGCTGTGTAATTTCAAGTTCTCAAGTTAGATTTTATACCTAGTGATTGCTGCTGTTATTTTCTTTGGTTTGCAATCGCCCAACTGTTGATTGCATGTGAACTCACAATCCCCAACTGGCCAGATTATCGGTCTGTCCTCGACTACATCAGTTGATTTTCTGATCTTTCCGGCGCCTCGTCCCTTTTTCTTTGGCGGTTCTGGTTGTGTAATTTCTCTTTCAGGGTCAACATTTGAACCCTCGCCAACCTCAAGAGCTGGCTGTGAAGTACACTTTCTCTTGGAGTGTTTTTTACGTGTTGCTCTTGTAAGACAAGACTTTCTTGGAGCCATTTCTGTTGTGCTAATAACAAAAAAAATGTGTTACACATACGGAACCAGCTTCAAAGCACTAAAGTTTACAGGGACAAAAGAAAACCATAGTAAAGGAAAAAATTAAGGGAACCAAAGGTCTCACCCTGTAACCAACTAACCACTACTTAAATTTATCAACACGAACCCGTGTACCAAACTTGCGTCACTTTTCGACAAAAAAGTCATACATTTGACATCACTAGTGATAGGTTTCTTCGCATGTGCACCACTTATGATCAGGTCATAAATATGAATAAATATAATGATTTGACGCATATGGAGGATGACAGACAGAATTAATATATATATATATATATATATATATATATATATATGACGTTACCTTTGACGCATCGGCGAATATTCCACCTAATTCAAAATTTATAATTTCTTATATATGTCAGATATCTAGATAACCGATTAAAATTTTAGGAGCACATGGGAATACTTCAAAAGGGAATGACCAGCATCGTGTTCACAGAGATAGAAAATCTCTCGTCTAGCTAGAACATTTAGATCAAATTAATATCATTTCTCATCAAAAAATTTTTATCACGTCAATACTAAATTCAAACAAATAAGCCCCAGTTAGAAACATAAAACAAATATGAAAACCAAAATCATAATCATATCTAAACCCCTACTATAAGTAAGTCAAATAGTTTAAACTTCATTGATATACTTTTAAGTATAAAATGATATCAAGCTCGAAAAAATAAATCAAATTCAAACCATGACAAAGATAAAATTCCATATCCATACTATTAACAACATGTGATTTTGTCAGTAGGAAAAACAGATGAACTCTCAAAAAATAAAAGCCCTTTAAAGAGTCTGATCTATTTTGAAGGATCAAACCAAAGTTGATGGACAAATATAGTGGTCAGCTCTTTGACGCTACTTTTAATGTCTAACTCAAACCAATTATATATGAGTTGGGTTAAAAAGTTATATTATTTCCATACCCCAACCATGCCTCAGATATGTGCGCATTCAACGTTTTCAAAATCGCCATATGAAGCGCTCAACGCCATATTATAGGAATTAAGGTTTACAATTGTAATCCTAGAAAAGAATTGTTTCATCTCTCATAGACAAAATAAACATAAAAACATATATTTAAGACAGTACACAACATAAAAGAGATATTTTTGATAAAATGAATATACCTAGGCAGTTGACCACGGATAACCTCTGTGCTACATGTAGCACTGTAACCAACTACTATATATATATATATATTTTTTTTTTGTTTTTGTTTTATTATATCAAAGGCAATTCATATAATTTGTCTCAATTATAGTTGCCGAAACAATGCCAGACACAGCTAGTCCTAGGAAAATTTGAATTTTAGATGATGATGTAATGGAATTCTTACTTTAAATACTTCCAAAATTGAATAAAAAAAAAATTAATCATCTTTTCCAGCAATAAATGGTATTTTTTTCTCCAAATTTCATAAAACAATCTCTAGGATGCAACCAAGACACTATACCAGTGATCAACATATATAAGCCAAGTGCATTAAGCACTTCACTGGTACCCAAAACAGTCCAATAGGTAATGGCCTCAAAATTCTAAAAGTAAAATCTTAATTAAATGAGGGTTGATATATATACAAGCTTTCAAATAGCTTGATTAGATGAAATAAATTCATCTTCAATTAGTAGTTGACAAGCTTCAAAAGATAAAAGGTATGCACTGAAAAAGAAGCTAAATCATCTCGCTAGATATGATAGGATTAACAGTAAGAATAGATAATTTCAGTTCAAATTAGTAGATAGAGAGTGGATAATTAGTTGCTTTCTCTTAGCAACTGAGTTTTGTTTTCGAGTGCTTGTCAAATATTTTAATTTCAACCTAACTCCTAACAGGTGAAGAGGTTAATGTAAACAAAATCAACTAAAACACAACACATAGCATCTCAGTGATCAAACAATTGAAATTAAAGTAATATCGGGGGGGGGGGGGGACTTACCAACTAGTTCGTATTGGAGAATAAATTTTCGCCCCTCTTCAGATTTCCAGACAAGACATGCACCGAGATGTGCCACCGGAAGGAGAGGTAGCGAGGTGCTCAGGCCAAATACACCGATTAGAGGAGAGGCGATCTGTTGTGAGAGATTGACGGATTAGATGAGAGGATGTGAGAGGAGTGTGAAATTGAGGGTCGTAGTGAGAGGGAAATTTGTGCTTCCGCCTAAATATCTCTCGGTGAAAATTGGGCGGAAACATGATGTGATTGGGGGGGAAAACGGAAATGAAATCAGCCATATCCGACTAACTTCGTAGTGTTGGGAGGGAAAGCTGAAAAATGGAAGGGTCTAGGGCTTCTGAAATTTACGTGTTGAGAATCTGTTATCTTCGAGATTCGGACTAGCGTTTGAGATTGCCGAATTGATGCGTTTTTTTATTCGTGCAAAGTTAAAAGAACTGTCCGGATTCAAATATGGGTATCAAGATTGACGCATGTATGCATCCAGAGAGAATAGGTTTCCTTAGAACAATTTTCTTTCAAATTAAATGGACAGAGCAGTTTTAGCTTCATGCGGTAAATCTTATGTGTTGGAAGGTCCTGTGATTATATAATATAGCGCTGCTCGTCGTCAGAGCTGATGTGTTAAATAAATCACATATAAATTGGATCTGTGAACATTGAATTTACAAATAAATTTGATTTACACCCTTGATAAATGAAATCTGATTAATAATGTCTGAAGTAGCATGTTTATGAATTACTAATAAAATTGTATAAAAAAAACAAAATAGCATAAGATACTTATTGCATGAGTAACACACATCCATTAAGTATCAACATAGAACATTAACTCTTGTAGTACGAGTTAATGAAGACCCGCAATTATATGTTGTCCGACAGTCGATCGAAACCGTTCAAATCGAAGAGTATCGCATTCATCTCATTGCAGTGAAATTGGATGAGATTCGATGGTCGTTTACCTTTCCATCAAGCCTACGGAAAATACAAACATCGTATGGCCCCAATTAGTTTGCGTTGGATCGAAGGTTCGCCACATTGAAACTTCTGTTTTTATTTTATTTTTACGTTCAATGTTATCCCTTGATCATTTATAAACTAATTTGAAATCATTTCGTTAAAGATCAACCGTTGAATTTCGATACGAAAATGAACGGTCCATAATTATTTGCTCAATTTCAAGGGGCAAATATTAATGAAATGATATGATATCAACAATCAATGAGAAGATATATTCCAAGGGTATGTTTAAATATAGAAATTATTTATTGAGGATTTTAATCATATCATTTGCTGTACAAAAAATCATATAATTTGGTGTACAAAAAATCATATTTATTGGTCTGCTTATGCTAGCCGTCTGATGGGTGATGAAGGGTCATACTCTGAAAATGGACGTCTCCATTAAAGAGTTTTGCGATGCCTTAATCATTTTTTGTAGAGCGTAAATGCTCCCTGGGACGAATCCATATCCTCGACGGTACCGTAAAAGATTCCCTTTTAGTGATAGCTATTTACGGTTTGAGATTAACTCTCATCCGGTTTGGGATTCGTGCCAAGTTAAAAAAACGGTCCAGATCAAGTAATTGTAAAAGATTCCCGGAGACGGTACCGTCGAGGATATGAATTACTCTCAATTCTCAAACCTTAGAGAGATTTTGAATCCTCTCTCTGGGACTTGGCCATTATTTTTGAAAACCAAACGCCACACTGCCACCCCGATTTAGGGTAGAAGAAACCCGATCGTCTTCCTCTCAGCCCTCTCCATTTACTCAAACAACTACCGAAACGCCTCTCAGCCCTCTCCAGCCCGCGATTCTTCCTCTCAGCCCTCTCCTTTTGCTCAACCACCCCACACAAACGCCTCTCAGCCCTCTCAGCCCACGATTCTTCCTCTTCCGCCTCTCCTTTTGCTCAACCACCCTACACAAACGCCTCTCAGCACTCTTACTAAGAGTTTCAACTGAAATCAGCCGAGCAGCCGGATCGGAGAAAGGCGGCGATGGAACCCGAGCAGCTGTCAGACACACGTAAGAGTTTAAACTGAAATCTATTTATTTTCACAAAAGTTTAGAAGCGAGGGTTTAGAAGTGAGGGTTTAAGACCATCTCTCATAGAACTGATTTGTTTGAAGATTTACTTTTCTTTACATAGTTTTGGGTTAGGGTTTAGAAGTGAGGGCTTAATCACTGAAATTGTCAATATTAATTTGTCAATACTAATTTATTATATTATTATTTTGTCATTATTAATTTATTATTTGAAATGATTAAAACAGTAGATGGGGATATGAATAATTTGAGTGACTTTGAATGGGGATGTAAATAATAAGATGAAAGATAATATAATTTTAGGGAGAATATCATATATACCACTCAAAAACTGTATAATTACGTATTTACCATCCAAATTTATATAATTACGTATTTACCATCCTAAATTCTAATAACTCACGTATTTCTCCAATGGGTCAAAAACTGAAACTAATTATATCTAATTCATGATTAATCACTTAATTACTTTCTGGTTTTGGGTTGGGATTGTACATAGTTTTGACTCTGATCTAGTTTTGACTCTAATTCATGATTAATCACTGAGAATCCAGTAAGCTCTTTGATCTTGATTTTACGATAACTCACAAATGAGTCACGCATCGTCAGTATTATCTTTGTCCTTGGTCAATTCAATCAATTTTGCACACATTGCGTTTTTCCAATCTCAAGTGACATGTTTTTCCAATTTCATTAGTATCTTGATTTTCGTGCTTTTTATCTTCTTCATCATGGTTCCCATTATGTCTTTATTCAACATATACAAGTTTTTGATAAAAACGAGGAAAATAAAAGTTTGGCAGTTAAAGAGTTCCATTTGAATCCGGTGCTAGATCATGCCCATTCGAAAGTAGATGCAACACAACTGAATCCGGTGCTAGATCATGCCCATAAAAAGGGCTAGCTGTACAGTAACTATTTATAACTAATTCAATTAGTATCAGGAAGGTTTACTTTGAATTAAGCATAGTATCAGGAAGGTTTACTTTGAATTAAGCACTGCTAGGTGCTGTACCAGTATTGATACTGGTCACTGGTTGGATTAAGCACTGAGGTGCTGTACCAGTGTTGGTACCGATCACTGGTACAAGGTAGTTTTTGGTTTGTTTTATTTATTGAAGGGGATGCTCTCATTGAGAGTTGTAAAACATAGTTAATCTATTGGGTATATAAAGGGGATTGGGTCTAAGGAAGAGAGGGTATATAAAGGGGATTGGGTCTCTGCAACAATTATTGACTCATGATACAATGATAGATGAAATGAAACCTAATGGCATTTGAGTTGCATTTATAAATATTTATAACGAGGTCGTTGATTAAAATGCAATTTTAATTTGATTTGGTTCCTTAATCATTTTTTAGCACCTCAAATGCCCTTAGGTTTCATTTCATCTATCACTGTACCATGATTCAAACAATAAGGAAGGTTTTTTTTTTAAACTCTAGACAGTGGCTTCGGGTATGTACAAAAAATAAAGATTGAAGATATTTGAGATTATTTCCTTATTAAAGTTATCTGAGATGAAATCTCTTTGAGATTATTTCCTTAATAAAGTTATTTGAGATGAAAGACAGTGGCTTTGGGTTGTTGCAGAAATTAACCATCACATTTTAATTGTTGCAGAGACCAATGGTACAGATGAAGATGGCACCCAGTTTCTTGTAGTTCAACGTCGAAAATCCCCGAGGCTAAATCCGTCCCCAAGTATGACAGCCCCCAACCAAATTAAGCCCCTGTCCCCGCCCCCGCCCCCGCCCCCGCCTCCGCAACCGCAACCGCAACCGCAACCCGCAACCGCAACCGCAACCGCAACCGCAACCGCAACAGCACATCGCAACCAGCAACCGCAACCACAACCTGCGGCTCAAACCAAGGAGCACCCAGTCCAGCTGCCACCGCCTCACCCAGATCCTCGTGCACCGTCCCAGAAGAAAAGAAAAACTGACAAGTTTAGCAATATTAGAATCCGTGACGTCAGGAGATCAAGGAGGCTAAATCCACTTGATGATGAACCGGGTCCCGATCTGCCGCCAGTACATGAAACAGAGGTAGCGCCCCGACTGTGGTTTGGCCCAGGTCCGCCCCCCCTCGTGCCAAGTCCCGGACTCGGGCTATTTCAGCTGATGAATCACCGACTGATGCCGAGACAGTTGCTGATGCACAACCGACTCTGGCCGAGACAGCTGCTGCTGCCCAATCGACTCTGGCCGAGACAGCTGATGAAGAACCTACTGATGCCGAGACACCTGCTGATGCACAACCTACTCTGGCCGAGACAGCTGCTGCTGCCCAATCGACTCTGGCCGAGACAGCTTCTGCCCAATCGACTCGGGCCGAGGCAGCTGATGAATCACCGACTGATGCCGAGACAGTTGCTGATGCACAACCGACTCTGGCCGAGACAGCAGCTGATGCTTCACCGACTTATGCTGCTGCCCAACATGCTGCCCATTCACCGACTGATGCCGAGACAGCTGCAGCCCAGTCCGGGACTTGTGCCGAGATAGCTGCTGATGCACAACCAACTCCTGCAGAGGTAGCTGCTGACCAGTCCGGGACTCGGGCCGAGATGCCTACTGCCCATTCACCGTCTCGGGCCGATACCGCTGCTGTTGTTTCTGGGACTTCGACCGAGACAGCTGCTGCCCAGTCAGGAGATAGCTCCCTTCGCTCGGATACTGACTGGTCACCGTCTCGGTCCGAGACAGCATCACAGCCCCAGTCAGGAGACAGCTCCCCTTGCGCACATACTGAAGGGCTGTATACCGATGATGGCAGGATTAGGTGCCGGAACCGTCGGACCCTCCGTAGCTGTCCTGAATCTTGGAAGGCCTGCGGGAGAGAGCTTGATGAGTCGGCAGCGCAAGAGTCGGCTGAAAAGAAGAAGCGAAAGAGAAACAAGGGAAAATCTGACGTGAGGTGTGGTCGGGGACTTGCGAAGCCTCGTGCCCCGGTGCAACCAGCTGGCAGACCATACCTGATGGTGGTTGGGGACGCGGAGTTCACGTCCTCTCCATTTTGCACCAAGGTGATAACCACGATACGGGTTCTAACTTTGGAGAACCTGCCGGGACCGTACAGGTCCTACAATATGTTCCCATCGCAGATTCGGCTGGTTATCCTCCAACAATTCCTGCAGAGGTACTCATGGGGGCCTAAGGAAGACATCGGCCGTTGTCTTGATGTCTTCGAGAAGATAGCGGCGGAATCATACATGCGTGAACTGAATGAAACAAGGCAGCAGTTAACGAAGAAATATGGAGATGATAAGGAGAAATGGAAAGACTTTCCTCCTAAATGGTGCAAGAACATAGAAGCTTGGAAGGGGCTGTGCGATGTATGGTCCACAAAAAACTGGGACCAACAATCGGCCACCAACCGTAGTAACAGAACAAGCAAAGAAAATGAGGTCCATCATGTGACTGGTTCGAAGAGTATGTTTCGGCACAAGCAAGCATTGGTATTGAAAAACTACATTTACAACATTCATCCCTAATTTGAATTTTTTTCAACATCACTGAAAATTTTTATTTTTTTAAACATCAGATGCGGGAGAAGGGCGACTCTGTTGGATTGAAGGATGTCTTTGATAAAACTCACATGCGCAATACACCGGAGGGAAAGGTGTACTTGACACGGAGAGCAAAAGAGGCAGCGGTATTCCCCTTTCTTTGTTGTGTTTTAATCTTTAGAAAAATGGTTAATTTTCTGTGTACACTCCAACTCTTGCTAATTTTCTAATTCATCCCTCACTACTGCAATATATTCCATTTGCCTTTTTAGTATGACAGACCAAATAATATAAACTGAAGTTTCAATGTGATATGATTAAAATAACATAAACTGATATGGTTGTACAGAAAATGAATTGATTGTATACACAAGTGTAAATCCTCTATATGATCCTTATATATTGAAGTTTCAATGTGAATTGATTGTATACACAAGTGCAAATGAATTGATTGTATACACAAGTGTAAATCCTGTATACACAAGTGCAATATATTCCTACTGCCCTTTATATATTCACATTAGTCGCATCTACATGCCTTCCTTGTGTGATTTCTAAACTATATTATTGTATAAACAATTATCAAATAAATTATGTCTTCGTATCGTTTTCCTAACCACTGCAGGAAAGATTTGATGCCCTTAAGGGGAAATACGGGGAACAGATGGAAGAGGAGCAAATCTGGGAGAAAGCTGTGGAAGGAGAGGACGCCAGAGGCAGGTTATTCGGGTTTGGCTTCCGGGGAAGAACCAGCAAGTCAACCCGAGTACTCGAGACAGTTGAGGCGAGCCCATCGGGTCCAACCAGGAGCACTGCCACCTCTGCCGCAGATGCGAATAGGAGTTTCTCAAATGTAGAAGTGGCACAGTTACTAGCAGCTGAACGAACCCAGTTTGCTAATGAGATCGCTGCCCAGGATAGGCGACACAGAGCTGAAATGGATTCTCTTCATAAACACCATGAGTACACAAGAGCGTGTTTTGATGCACTATTCAGAGCAGGTGGTCTGAGGCCTCCACCGGTAAGCTATTTTATACGAATAATATATGGTAGTTTACCACTAAATACTAATACGGCAAGTACATAAAATAATATTTTACAATTGTTTTGTAGGAGCCATCGTCGGAGGCCAATGCTGATGGGGGTCATAAAGGGAGTGGAGGCCACCCCAACCCAGCAGAGGGCAATTCGGGAGGGGGAGATAAGAACGAACCATCAAGGGCCACCTCTGGAGGGGAAATGGGCGGCTCTTAAGGCCCAGGCCAACTAATTCACTGCTAAAAACTTACTATTGTAATAAATTAATTTACTTAGGATGTGTGTACCTTGTGTTGAATTGCATTTGAAATATGTCTAACTTAGGATGTGTAGAATTCTGAAGTATGGTATGCTTAACTTAGGATGTGTGTTGCTGTGAATTAGTTGCTCTTATGAAATTGACAGTTGGACTAATTAAGTGTTGGCACTTTCTTTTTAAATCTCTGGGTTATTTTGTTTACTCTGGGTTATGTTGACTGTATGAATTAAAGATTATGCGTGCAATGGGTACGCAACAAAAAATATGAATCAATTCAAATGTATAATGCCACTATTTCCATTGGTAAAACGTTGGAAATACGTCCTAGTTATTAACCGACTAGGGCCGCCGAACAAAGTATTACTTTCTTTCGGTCTCGGCCATCCAGTATAACTTTCTTTCAGTCTCGGCCATCCAGTAATACCTCATAGTTATTTTTGAATTGGTAAAACCATCGCCAAGAGTCTCGGCCACTGTCTCTTCGACTCCTCTTTCTCTTGGAGCTCATCTCGTTGGAACTCATTTCTTCACAATCCAACTCATCTTGTTTCCTCTTGGACCCCTCGGCAACTATTGTGGGGTTCGGTGAGCTAGGGCGTGGTTCTCATGGATTGATTTGCTGCAAGGTTAACATATTATACTAAATTCAATTTTGCATTCATATAATTTTTATTTACTGATTTGACTTGTATAGTTCCAGCAATGAAAAACTGAGAGTATTTTGATAAGCCAGTCACATAATTTGAGAACAGTGTAGAGTAAATTGCCTTGGTTTTTGTCATTTTTGACTAATTCACCTGGAGGGACTGCCACCTACTATAAATTTGAGAACAGTGGAAGTCCTTTGTGTATTAGCAATTAGATAGTAATTTCTATTTTTGAGAACAGTGGACTGCCACCTTGAGAAGATATTGGTTTTTAGATAGTAATTTCTATTTTTCATTTGGGGACTGCCACCTACTATAAATTGGGGACTGTCTTGTTCAGTTAACATTAACTATAGAATTGTGCTTGCTCCTTTGTGTATTAGCAATTGCTCCATTGTGTAATTAACTCAAGTCTAATATGTATAGATAGCTCATCAAATGGCAACTGATCGGGAGTGGATGTACAATGGCAGAAAAAAAGCTGGTGGAAATCTTGAACCCGAATTCGTTAAGGGTGTCGCTGAATTTATTGCAATAGCATTGTCCAAACCCTCTGTTGTGTAATTTCTCTTTCAGGGTCAACATTTGAACCCTCGCCAACCTCAAGAGCTGGCTGTGAAGTACACTTTCTCTTGGAGTGTTTTTTACGTGTTGCTCTTGTAAGACAAGACTTTCTTGGAGCCATTTCTGTTGTGCTAATAACAAAAAAAATGTGTTACACATACGGAACCAGCTTCAAAGCACTAAAGTTTACAGGGACAAAAGAAAACCATAGTAAAGGAAAAAATTAAGGGAACCAAAGGTCTCACCCTGTAACCAACTAACCACTACTTAAATTTATCAACACGAACCCGTGTACCAAACTTGCGTCACTTTTCGACAAAAAAGTCATACATTTGACTTCACTAGTGATAGGTTTCTTCGCATGTGCACCACTTATGATCAGGTCATAAATAGGAATAAATATAATGATTTGACGCATATGGAGGATGACAGACAGAATTAATATATATATATATATATATATATATATATATATATATGACGTTACCTTTGACGCGTCGGCGAATATTCCACCTAATTCAAAATTTATAATTTCTTATATATGTCAGATATCTAGATAACAGATTAAAATTTTAGGAGCACATGGGAATACTTCAAAAGGGAATGACCAGCATCGTGTTCACAGAGATAGAAAATCTCTCGTCTAGCTAGAACATTTAGATCAAATTAATATCATTTCTCATCAAAAAAATTTTATCACGTCAATACTAAATTCAAACAAATAAGCCCCAGTTAGAAACATAAAACAAATATGAAAACCAAAATCATAATCATATCTAAACCCCTACTATAAGTAAGTCAAATAGTTTAAACTTCATTGATATACTTTTAAGTATAAAATGATATCAAGCTCGAAAAAATAAATCAAATTCAAACCATGACAAAGATAAAATTCCATATCCATACTATTAACAACATGTGATTTTGTCAGTAGGAAAAACAGATGAACTCTCAAAAAAATAAAAGCCCTTTAAAGAGTCTGATCTATTTTGAAGGATCAAACCAAAGTTGATGGACAAATATAGTGGTCAGCTCTTTGACGCTACTTTTAATGTCTAACTCAAACCAATTATATATGAGTTGGGTTAAAAAGTTATATTATTTCCATACCCCAACCATGCCTCAGATATGTGCGCATTCAACGTTTTCAAAATCGCCATATGAAGCGCTCAACGCCATATTATAGGAATTAAGGTTTACAATTGTAATCCTAGAAAAGAATTGTTTCATCTCTCATAGACAAAATAAACATAAAAACATATATTTAAGACAGTACACAACATAAAAGAGATATTTTTGATAAAATGAATATACCTAGGCAGTTGACCACGGATAACCTCTGTGCTACATGTAGCACTGTAACCAACTACTATATATATATATATATTTTTTTTTTGTTTTTGTTTTATTATATCAAAGGCAATTCATATAATTTGTCTCAATTATAGTTGCCGAAACAATGCCAGACACAGCTAGTCCTAGGAAAATTTGAATTTTAGATGATGATGTAATGGAATTCTTACTTTAAATACTTCCAAAATTGAATAAAAAAAAAATTAATCATCTTTTCCAGCAATAAATGGTATTTTTTTCTCCAAATTTCATAAAACAATCTCTAGGATGCAACCAAGACACTATACCAGTGATCAACATATATAAGCCAAGTGCATTAAGCACTTCACTGGTACCCAAAACAGTCCAATAGGTAATGGCCTCAAAATTCTAAAAGTAAAATCTTAATTAAATGAGGGTTGATATATACAAGCTTTCAAATAGCTTGATTAGATGAAATAAATTCATCTTCAATTAGTAGTTGACAAGCTTCAAAAGATAAAAGGTATGCACTGAAAAAGAAGCTAAATCATCTCGCTAGATATGATAGGATTAACAGTAAGAATAGATAATTTCAGTTCAAATTAGTAGATAGAGAGTGGATAATTAGTTGCTTTCTCTTAGCAACTGAGTTTTGTTTTCGAGTGCTTGTCAAATATTTTAATTTCAACCTAACTCCTAACAGGTGAAGAGGTTAATGTAAACAAAATCAACTAAAACACAACACATAGCATCTCAGTGATCAAACAATTGAAATTAAAGTAATATCGGGGGGGGGGGGGGGGGGGGGGGGGGGGGACTTACCAACTAGTTCGTATTGGAGAATAAATTTTCGCCCCTCTTCAGATTTCCAGACAAGACATGCACCGAGATGTGCCACCGGAAGGAGAGGTAGCGAGGTGCTCAGGCCAAATACACCGATTAGAGGAGAGGCGATCTGTTGTGAGAGATTGACGGATTAGATGAGAGGATGTGAGAGGAGTGTGAAATTGAGGGTCGTAGTGAGAGGGAAATTTGTGCTTCCGCCTAAATATCTCTCGGTGAAAATTGGGCGGAAACATGATGTGATTGGGGGGGAAAACGGAAATGAAATCAGCCATATCCGACTAACTTCGTAGTGTTGGGAGGGAAAGCTGAAAAATGGAAGGGTCTAGGGCTTCTGAAATTTACGTGTTGAGAATCTGTTATCTTCGAGATTCGGACTAGCGTTTGAGATTGCCGAATTGATGCGTTTTTTTATTCGTGCAAAGTTAAAAGAACTGTCCGGATTCAAATATGGGTATCAAGATTGACGCATGTATGCATCCAGAGAGAATAGGTTTCCTTAGAACAATTTTCTTTCAAATTAAATGGACAGAGCAGTTTTAGCTTCATGCGGTAAATCTTATGTGTTGGAAGGTCCTGTGATTATATAATATAGCGCTGCTCGTCGTCAGAGCTGATGTGTTAAATAAATCACATATAAATTGGATCTGTGAACATTGAATTTACAAATAAATTTGATTTACACCCTTGATAAATGAAATCTGATTAATAATGTCTGAAGTAGCATGTTTATGAATTACTAATAAAATTGTATAAAAAAAACAAAATAGCATAAGATACTTATTGCATGAGTAACACACATCCATTAAGTATCAACATAGAACATTAACTCTTGTAGTACGAGTTAATGAAGACCCGCAATTATATGTTGTCCGACAGTCGATCGAAACCGTTCAAATCGAAGAGTATCGCATTCATCTCATTGCAGTGAAATTGGATGAGATTCGATGGTCGTTTACCTTTCCATCAAGCCTACGGAAAATACAAACATCGTATGGCCCCAATTAGTTTGCGTTGGATCGAAGGTTCGCCACATTGAAACTTCTGTTTTTATTTTATTTTTACGTTCAATGTTATCCCTTGATCATTTATAAACTAATTTGAAATCATTTCGTTAAAGATCAACCGTTGAATTTCGATACGAAAATGAACGGTCCATAATTATTTGCTCAATTTCAAGGGGCAAATATTAATGAAATGATATGATATCAACAATCAATGAGAAGATATATTCCAAGGGTATGTTTAAATATAGAAATTATTTATTGAGGATTTTAATCATATCATTTGCTGTACAAAAAATCATATAATTTGGTGTACAAAAAATCATATTTATTGGTCTGCTTATGCTAGCCGTCTGATGGGTGATGAAGGGTCATACTCCGAAAATGGACGTCTCCATTAAAGAGTTTTGCGATGCCTTAATCATTTTTTGTAGAGCGTAAATGCTCCCTGGGACGAATCCATATCCTCGACGGTACCGTAAAGATTCCCTTTTAGTGATAGCTATTTACGGTTTGAGATTAACTCTCATCCGGTTTGGGATTCGTGCCAAGTTAAAAAAAACGGTCCAGATCAAGTAATTGTAAAGATTCCCGGAGACGGTACCGTCGAGGATATGAATTACTCTCAATTCTCAAACCTTAGAGAGATTTTGAATCCTCTCTCTGGGACTTGGCCATTATTTTTGAAAACCAAACGCCACACTGCCACCCGATTTAGGGTAGAAGAAACCCGATCGTCTTCCTCTCAGCCCTCTCCATTTACTCAAACAACTACCGAAACGCCTCTCAGCCCTCTCCAGCCCGCGATTCTTCCTCTCAGCCCTCTCCTTTTGCTCAACCACCCCACACAAACGCCTCTCAGCCCTCTCAGCCCACGATTCTTCCTCTTCCGCCTCTCCTTTTGCTCAACCACCCTACACAAACGCCTCTCAGCACTCTTACTAAGAGTTTCAACTGAAATCAGCCGAGCAGCCGGATCGGAGAAAGGCGGCGATGGAACCCGAGCAGCTGTCAGACACACGTAAGAGTTAAACTGAAATCTATTTATTTTCACAAAAGTTTAGAAGCGAGGGTTTAGAAGTGAGGGTTTAAGACCATCTCTCATAGAACTGATTTGTTTGAAGATTTACTTTTCTTTACATAGTTTTGGGTTAGGGTTTAGAAGTGAGGGCTTAATCACTGAAATTGTCAATATTAATTTGTCAATACTAATTTATTATATTATTATTTTGTCATTATTAATTTATTATTTGAAATGATTAAAACAGTAGATGGGGATATGAATAATTTGAGTGACTTTGAATGGGGATGTAAATAATAAGATGAAAGATAATATAATTTTAGGGAGAATATCATATATACCACTCAAAAACTGTATAATTACGTATTTACCATCCAAATTTATATAATTACGTATTTACCATCCTAAATTCTAATAACTCACGTATTTCTCCAATGGGTCAAAAACTGAAACTAATTATATCTAATTCATGATTAATCACTTAATTACTTTCTGGTTTTGGGTTGGGATTGACATAGTTTTGACTCTGATCTAGTTTTGACTCTAATTCATGATTAATCACTGAGAATCCAGTAAGCTCTTTGATCTTGATTTTACGATAACTCACAAATGAGTCACGCATCGTCAGTATTATCTTTGTCCTTGGTCAATTCAATCAATTTTGCACACATTGCGTTTTTCCAATCTCAAGTGACATGTTTTTCCAATTTCATTAGTATCTTGATTTTCGTGCTTTTTATCTTCTTCATCATGGTTCCCATTATGTCTTATTCAACATATACAAGTTTTGATAAAAACGAGGAAAATAAAAGTTTGGCAGTTAAAGAGTTCCATTTGAATCCGGTGCTAGATCATGCCCATTCGAAAGTAGATGCAACACAACTGAATCCGGTGCTAGATCATGCCCATAAAAAGGGCTAGCTGTACAGTAACTATTTATAACTAATTCAATTAGTATCAGGAAGGTTACTTTGAATTAAGCATAGTATCAGGAAGGTTTACTTTGAATTAAGCACTGCTAGGTGCTGTACCAGTATTGATACTGGTCACTGGTTGGATTAAGCACTGAGGTGCTGTACCAGTGTTGGTACCGATCACTGGTACAAGGTAGTTTTTGGTTTGTTTTATTTATTGAAGGGGATGCTCTCATTGAGAGTTGTAAAACATAGTTAATCTATTGGGTATATAAAGGGGATTGGGTCTAAGGAAGAGAGGGTATATAAAGGGGATTGGGTCTCTGCAACAATTATTGACTCATGATACAATGATAGATGAAATGAAACCTAATGGCATTTGAGTTGCATTTATAAATATTTATAACGAGGTCGTTGATTAAAATGCAATTTTAATTTGATTTGGTTCCTTAATCATTTTTTAGCACCTCAAATGCCCTTAGGTTTCATTTCATCTATCACTGTACCATGATTCAAACAATAAGGAAGGTTTTTTTTTTAAACTCTAGACAGTGGCTTCGGGTATGTACAAAAAATAAAGATTGAAGATATTTGAGATTATTTCCTTATTAAAGTTATCTGAGATGAAATCTCTTTGAGATTATTTCCTTAATAAAGTTATTTGAGATGAAAGACAGTGGCTTTGGGTTGTTGCAGAAATTAACCATCACATTTTAATTGTTGCAGAGACCAATGGTACAGATGAAGATGGCACCCAGTTTCTTGTAGTTCAACGTCGAAAATCCCCGAGGCTAAATCCGTCCCCAAGTATGACAGCCCCCAACCAAATTAAGCCCCTGTCCCCGCCCCCCCCCCCCCCCCCGCCTCCGCACCGCAACCGCAACCGCAACCGCAACCGCAACCGCAACCGCAACCGCAACCGCAATCGCAACCGCACATCGCAACCAGCAACCGCAACCACAACCTGCGGCTCAAACCAAGGAGCACCCAGTCCAGCTGCCACCGCCTCACCCAGATCCTCGTGCACCGTCCCAGAAGAAAAGAAAAACTGACAAGTTTAGCAATATTAGAATCCGTGACGTCAGGAGATCAAGGAGGCTAAATCCACTTGATGATGAACCGGGTCCCGATCTGCCGCCAGTACATGAAACAGAGGTAGCGCCCCGACTGTGGTTTGGCCCAGGTCCGCCCCCCCTCGTGCCAAGTCCCGGACTCGGGCTATTTCAGCTGATGAATCACCGACTGATGCCGAGACAGTTGCTGATGCACAACCGACTCTGGCCGAGACAGCTGCTGCTGCCCAATCGACTCTGGCCGAGACAGCTGATGAAGAACCTACTGATGCCGAGACACCTGCTGATGCACAACCTACTCTGGCCGAGACAGCTGCTGCTGCCCAATCGACTCTGGCCGAGACAGCTTCTGCCCAATCGACTCGGGCCGAGGCAGCTGATGAATCACCGACTGATGCCGAGACAGTTGCTGATGCACAACCGACTCTGGCCGAGACAGCAGCTGATGCTTCACCGACTTATGCTGCTGCCCAACATGCTGCCCATTCACCGACTGATGCCGAGACAGCTGCAGCCCAGTCCGGGACTTGTGCCGAGATAGCTGCTGATGCACAACCAACTCCTGCAGAGGTAGCTGCTGACCAGTCCGGGACTCGGGCCGAGATGCCTACTGCCCATTCACCGTCTCGGGCCGATACCGCTGCTGTTGTTTCTGGGACTTCGACCGAGACAGCTGCTGCCCAGTCAGGAGATAGCTCCCTTCGCTCGGATACTGACTGGTCACCGTCTCGGTCCGAGACAGCATCACAGCCCCAGTCAGGAGACAGCTCCCCTTGCGCACATACTGAAGGGCTGTATACCGATGATGGCAGGATTAGGTGCCGGAACCGTCGGACCCTCCGTAGCTGTCCTGAATCTTGGAAGGCCTGCGGGAGAGAGCTTGATGAGTCGGCAGCGCAAGAGTCGGCTGAAAAGAAGAAGCGAAAGAGAAACAAGGGAAAATCTGACGTGAGGTGTGGTCGGGGACTTGCGAAGCCTCGTGCCCCGGTGCAACCAGCTGGCAGACCATACCTGATGGTGGTTGGGGACGCGGAGTTCACGTCCTCTCCATTTTGCACCAAGGTGATAACCACGATACGGGTTCTAACTTTGGAGAACCTGCCGGGACCGTACAGGTCCTACAATATGTTCCCATCGCAGATTCGGCTGGTTATCCTCCAACAATTCCTGCAGAGGTACTCATGGGGGCCTAAGGAAGACATCGGCCGTTGTCTTGATGTCTTCGAGAAGATAGCGGCGGAATCATACATGCGTGAACTGAATGAAACAAGGCAGCAGTTAACGAAGAAATATGGGGATGATAAGGAGAAATGGAAAGACTTTCCTCCTAAATGGTGCAAGAACATAGAAGCTTGGAAGGGGCTGTGCGATGTATGGTCCACAAAAAACTGGGACCAACAATCGGCCACCAACCGTAGTAACAGAACAAGCAAAGAAAATGAGGTCCATCATGTGACTGGTTCGAAGAGTATGTTTCGGCACAAGCAAGCATTGGTATTGAAAAACTACATTTACAACATTCATCCCTAATTTGAATTTTTTTCAACATCACTGAAAATTTTTATTTTTTTAAACATCAGATGCGGGAGAAGGGCGACTCTGTTGGATTGAAGGATGTCTTTGATAAAACTCACATGCGCAATACACCGGAGGGAAAGGTGTACTTGACACGGAGAGCAAAAGAGGCAGCGGTATTCCCCTTTCTTTGTTGTGTTTTAATCTTTAGAAAAATGGTTAATTTTCTGTGTACACTCCAACTCTTGCTAATTTTCTAATTCATCCCTCACTACTGCAATATATTCCATTTGCCTTTTTAGTATGACAGACCAAATAATATAAACTGAAGTTTCAATGTGATATGATTAAAATAACATAAACTGATATGGTTGTACAGAAAATGAATTGATTGTATACACAAGTGTAAATCCTCTATATGATCCTTATATATTGAAGTTTCAATGTGAATTGATTGTATACACAAGTGCAAATGAATTGATTGTATACACAAGTGTAAATCCTGTATACACAAGTGCAATATATTCCTACTGCCCTTTATATATTCACATTAGTCGCATCTACATGCCTTCCTTGTGTGATTTCTAAACTATATTATTGTATAAACAATTATCAAATAAATTATGTCTTCGTATCGTTTTCCTAACCACTGCAGGAAAGATTTGATGCCCTTAAGGGGAAATACGGGGAACAGATGGAAGAGGAGCAAATCTGGGAGAAAGCTGTGGAAGGAGAGGACGCCAGAGGCAGGTTATTCGGGTTTGGCTTCCGGGGAAGAACCAGCAAGTCAACCCGAGTACTCGAGACAGTTGAGGCGAGCCCATCGGGTCCAACCAGGAGCACTGCCACCTCTGCCGCAGATGCGAATAGGAGTTTCTCAAATGTAGAAGTGGCACAGTTACTAGCAGCTGAACGAACCCAGTTTGCTAATGAGATCGCTGCCCAGGATAGGCGACACAGAGCTGAAATGGATTCTCTTCATAAACACCATGAGTACACAAGAGCGTGTTTTGATGCACTATTCAGAGCAGGTGGTCTGAGGCCTCCACCGGTAAGCTATTTTATACGAATAATATATGGTAGTTTACCACTAAATACTAATACGGCAAGTACATAAAATAATATTTTACAATTGTTTTGTAGGAGCCTTCGTCGGAGGCCAATGCTGATGGGGGTCATAAAGGGAGTGGAGGCCACCCCAACCCAGCAGAGGGCAATTCGGGAGGGGGAGATAAGAACGAACCATCAAGGGCCACCTCTGGAGGGGAAATGGGCGGCTCTTAAGGCCCAGGCCAACTAATTCACTGCTAAAAACTTACTATTGTAATAAATTAATTTACTTAGGATGTGTGTACCTTGTGTTGAATTGCATTTGAAATATGTCTAACTTAGGATGTGTAGAATTCTGAAGTATGGTATGCTTAACTTAGGATGTGTGTTGCTGTGAATTAGTTGCTCTTATGAAATTGACAGTTGGACTAATTAAGTGTTGGCACTTTCTTTTTAAATCTCTGGGTTATTTTGTTTACTCTGGGTTATGTTGACTGTATGAATTAAAGATTATGCGTGCAATGGGTACGCAACAAAAAATATGAATCAATTCAATGTATAATGCCACTATTTCCATTGGTAAAACGTTAGAAATACGTCCTAGTTATTAACCGACTAGGGCCGCCGAACAAAGTATTACTTTCTTTCGGTCTCGGCCATCCAGTATAACTTTCTTTCAGTCTCGGCCATCCAGTAATACCTCATAGTTATTTTTGAATTGGTAAAACCATCGCCAAGAGTCTCGGCCACTGTCTCTTCGACTCCTCTTTCTCTTGGAGCTCATCTCGTTGGAACTCATTTCTTCACAATCCAACTCATCTTGTTTCCTCTTGGACCCCTCGGCAACTATTGTGGGGTTCGGTGAGCTAGGGCGTGGTTCTCATGGATTGATTTGCTGCAAGGTTAACATATTATACTAAATTCAATTTTGCATTCATATAATTTTTATTTACTGATTTGACTTGTATAGTTCCAGCAATGAAAAACTGAGAGTATTTTGATAAGCCAGTCACATAATTTGAGAACAGTGTAGAGTAAATTGCCTTGGTTTTTGTCATTTTTGACTAATTCACCTGGAGGGACTGCCACCTACTATAAATTTGAGAACAGTGGAAGTCCTTTGTGTATTAGCAATTAGATAGTAATTTCTATTTTTGAGAACAGTGGACTGCCACCTTGAGAAGATATTGGTTTTTAGATAGTAATTTCTATTTTTCATTTGGGGACTGCCACCTACTATAAATTGGGGACTGTCTTGTTCAGTTAACATTAACTATAGAATTGTGCTTGCTCCTTTGTGTATTAGCAATTGCTCCATTGTGTAATTAACTCAAGTCTAATATGTATAGATAGCTCATCAAATGGCAACTGATCGGGAGTGGATGTACAATGGCAGAAAAAAAGCTGGTGGAAATCTTGAACCCGAATTCGTTAAGGGTGTCGCTGAATTTATTGCAATAGCATTGTCCAAACCCTCTGTTGTGCGTCTCGATCGACAGGGCCAGAAGTGTATCCCGTGTCCGTGTACATCATGCGACAACCTCTACAACAAAGATGTGGGGACTGTCGAACTACATCTTTATCGTTTCGGCTTTTGCAACTCATATCATGTTTGGCACAAGCACGGCGAGCCACACCCCAATTCAGCTAGCTCTCAACCACACAATCCACCAACTTTGAACTTTGCGACAGACCGAATGGAAGACATGGTAAGGGATGCCGCTCCTCAAGGATTTGATTGGAATGAGGAGACACCTACTGGAGCAGCTAAAAAATGGTTCGACATGATGGAAGCATCGCAAACACCGCTTTGGAAAATTAACTCAACGGGTGAAGTGAAATGCGAGACACACACCGTCTTATCGGCTGTGACACGTGCCATAGCTTTGAAGTCCA
This sequence comes from Carex parvula, assembly GCA_025461045.1. Taxonomy (NCBI): domain Eukaryota; kingdom Viridiplantae; phylum Streptophyta; class Magnoliopsida; order Poales; family Cyperaceae; genus Carex; species Carex parvula. Next base: position 325,310 of record JAJGRW010000475.1, read on the forward strand.
AACACCAATTGAGCCAAAGATGTTTTGATGATATGTTGGGTCTCATGAAAAGCACGCTTCCATGTGGTGCAGAAATGCCAGAAAATTTCTACCAAGCAAAGAAATTGGTTTCGGAATTGGGCATGGACCATGAGAAGATAGATGTATGCCCTAACTTTTGTATGCTATATTACAAAGGAGCGAACAAGAAGAAAACACAATGTGATGTATGTGGGGAGCCAAGGTATAAGCCAACTGGACCCAACAAGAATGCTAAACCTATTCCACAGAAGGTACTCCGTTATCTACCTATCACACCCCGATTGCAAAGGATGTACATGACCAAATCATCTGCGAAGAAAATGAGATGGCACAAGGAAGGTGTGCGTCACAAAGCACCGATGATGGTACACCCTGCGGATGGTGAGGCTTGGAAACATTTCGCTCGTAAACATCCTGATTTCACAGGAGAGTTGAGAAATGTCGTGTTGGGGCTAACAACGGATGGGTTCATGCCATTCAACTCGAGTGCAGCTCCATATTCGTGTTGGCCGGTATTTGTCTTTCCGTATAATCTACCACCTGGGATGATAATGAAAGAAGAAAGCATGTTCCTCGCGCTTGTCATTCCGGGATCGAAGCATCCGGGTCGGGACATTGACATTCTCCTCGAACCTTTAATCGACGAATTGAAAAAATTGTGGCTACATGGCGAAATGACATGGGATGGGTACAAAAGAGAGAATTTCAAGATGCGTGCACAACTTTGTTGGACGGTGAGTGATTACCCTGCTTACGAGATGCTTTGTGGGTGGGGTACAAAAGGAAAGTTGGCTTGTTTTTATTGTATGGACAAGACAAAGTCTTTTCAACTCGAGAATGGTGGAAAAGCATGTTGGTTCGATTGTCATAGGTGCTTCTTGCCTCCGAATCACGCATTCCGTCGAGACAGGAAGAATTTTAAAAAAGGTAGAGTCGAGAATGATCCGCCACCGCGACGATTGACGGGAGAGGAGCTTGAAAATATAGTGAGTTTAATTGGGGAGATTAAATGGGGTAAAGAAGGAGCATTAAACCAGATTCCGGGTTATGGTCAGACTCACCATTGGCAAAAGAAGAGTATTTTTTGGAGTTTACCATATTGGAAAGACAATTTGTTGCAACACAATTTGGATATGATGCATTTGGAGAAGAATTTCACCGAAAATTTGATATACACGCTTTTAAGCATAGGCGGCAGAACGAAGGATAATGAAAAAGCTAGAAAAGATCTAGCTCTAGTGTGTGATCGTCCCAACCAGCACCTAACTCCAGCCGATAATAACCCGGGAAAGATGAAAAAACCAAAGGCGCCATTCGCACTCTCTCCAGATGATAAGAAGATTGTTTTAAAATGGCTCAAGGATATAGTAAGGTTTCCCGATGGCTACGCATCCAATTGGTCAAGGTGTGTTAACTTAGTCACTGGAACGCTCATTGGGCTCAAAAGTCATGATTTACATGTGTTCATGGAGCGTCTCCTCCCCGTCGCCTTTCGAGACTTTGTCCCGGATTCCGTATGGGATGTTTTATGTGAGATTTCGGCCTTCTTCAGAGAGATTTGTGCCAAAGAGCTTGATCCAGTGAGGGTGGCAACCTTAGAAAATGATATTATCGTTACAATGTGCAAGGCAGAAAAAATATTTCCACCCGGTTTCTTTGATTCAATGGAGCATCTTGCGGTGCATGTAGCATATGAGGCTAGAATGGGTGGGCCAGTAGGGTCCCGATGGATGTATCCATGTGAAAGGTGAGTTGCATATTGCTTCTATTTGTGAACCATGAAAATATTTGTAACAACTAACACTAAACTATTGTTGCAATTACAGGCGTAACAAAGAACAACGTATGAGAGTCACAAACAAGGCGCGTGTTGAGGGTTCGATCGTGGAGGCTACAATTGCCAAAGAAATTGGTACTACTTCGACACACTATTTTGCAGAAAAATCTAACATTGGCCAAGAAGTTGGAACAAGTAACCGTTCGGCGGCGCCACTTTCGATATTCGATACTCCGGGCCGGTTCATTGGCAGGCAAAGACGGAGGACTCTTGATGACACGGATTTTAATGCTGCACACACCTATGTTATCCTCAACTGTCCAGAGATCTGTGAGAAGTACTTGGGGTACAATATTATGAATTTTCTTTTGATGTTTCTGAAAGTACCTATTCTAAAACCTATGGAAAATCTAATATTTGGACATATTCTAATATGCAGAGAGTTTGATACATGCATGCTCAACTCTGGAGTAGCCACAAGCACCCAAGATTTGCCAAAAGTTCGTCAAGATGGTTTTGCACAGTGGTTGCGGAAAAAAGTGATAAATTCTCGTGATGAAGACGATTACTACATACGAATGGCAGGAGTCAAGCCTAGCAAACAAGCGTACTTCTACGAAGGATACGAAGTCAACGGGTATCGATTTCACACAAAATCATGTGGGGAAGACAAGACAACTCAAAGTTTCGGTGTTTGCATCAAAGGCGAGTGGGATGCAAATGCCCCACAAATTGACTACTATGGAGTTCTCCAAGAGGTCATTGCACTAGAATATGATGCCCACACCGTAGTTCTCTTTAGGTGTGATTGGTTCGACATAATAAATGGTGTAAAGGTGGACCACGAACATGGTCTTGTTGAGGTTAACCATACTTCTCGCCTGGCAACTTACGAGCCGTTTGTATTAGCAGCGCAAGCAACCCAAGTGTGCTACCTACCATATGCATCGCAAAAGCCCGAAAGACGCCAATGGTGGGTGGCATTTAAAACAAGCCAGAAGTCGAGGTTTCATGCCGAGGGTGACGATTCAAACTTAGAATTTTACCAAGATGAAAGGCCAGATAATCCAATATCGGTCTCAGATGGACCGGACTTTGATTGGGATGGTATGGTCCTTGGAGAAAACGATTTCGAGCTAGTGGACGAAATAACAGTGCTCCCGCCCACAACATCAGCTGCATCGCAATCAATGGCGAGAGACGAAAACCACGTAGATGAAGGTGAGCAAGAGCATGACCGGGAGCAAGAGTATCACATGGAGCAAGGTGATGAAGAAGATTGGTTATCCTACGATGATTCCGATGAAGAATATTAATTGGTAAAGCAATTCCGATGTTAGGTTTTCCATTTTAATTGGTAAAGCAATTCCGATGAAGAATATTAACTAGCTTTTCTAACTTTGTTCTCTTTTTGGGTTTGTAATAGGTGTTTACTTTGAGGTGTTTAGTAGCCAACAGCTTACTGACGTGTGGGATGCACATAGTTTAGAGGTATAAATGGTTACTGCACTGTTTAGTGTGCTGTTTAGAGGTATAAATGGTTACTGCACTGGTATAAATGGTTACTGCACTGTTTAGAGGTCTAAATGGTTACTGGCACATGGTTACTGCACTGTTTAGAGGTATAAATTGGTTGCTGCACTGTTTAGTTTAGAGGTATAAACTACACAAGTTCACCATCATTTAGTGTAGCCATTTAGTGTAGCCATATAAAGAAATATTAATTTAGTGTAGCCATTTGCTCACAATAATTTTCTAAAGATGGACTGTCAAAACTGCACTGTTTCATGTATAACTATCACCGAAATCATGCCTGTTCATCACAGTTCTAGTTATAATAAAAATTTTATACTTGTCAACTCAAAAGCATGTACATCAATGGTTATTTCCATATAAAGAACAACCAATATAGTTGTAGCCAATTAATTGTAATAAAAAGGACAAATATGCATGCCAGAAAAGGGCAAACTAGTCCATACTAAGCCAGAAAAGGACAAATCAGTGGTGCATATTTTAGGCTTCTATGTTTGCTTCCAGTAAAGTTTTATTTCGTACTTTGATTTTTACGCTAATTTTTCTAATTTAGTAACACTAATATGTTTAAAAACATATATTGTAGGAGGACAAAAGAGACATCCAAAGGGAGCTCTTATATATTGTTTTTATTTGACACAATATTTTGTATCTCAATTAAATACATGGGCTTATTCTAAAGACCAAATTTATGTTTTCATTCTAAAATTCAGTTTATCTCAATTAAATATTGCTTGTTGCTATGATTTATTTTTATGCACCATTTAAAGGGATATCTCAAATAAACATAAACGTTTCTGTCTCCAGGAACTTAACTTTTCCAATGGTAGCCTCATGGAAATAATAAGTCTATCTATAAAATAATATAAACTGAATCAATACAACATTTCCAACGGCAGAGTGGTTGAGTATTTCCATGAACCTCACTATAAAATAATATAAACAAATTAAACAAAACATTTCCAACGGTAGCCCATGGAAATAATATGTCTCCCTACTTCAAACTTATTTCCAACGGCATGGGGAGAGGTATTTCCATGAACCCTCAATAAAATATAATATTTGGTCTGTCTGTCGGGTCATGGGTCATGCAAAACAATTTTCAACGGCTGATAGGAAACATTTCCATGCGGAGACAGTAGGGATTTCCAACCGCTACTATTTCCATGAGGCTACCGTTGGAAATTGTTAATGGTGTCAGAAAACGCAATTTCATTTCCATCGGCCCTTCCTCCCGATGGAAATAACAATTGCTGCCGTTGCAAAAAGCGGAAATTCTAGTAGTGAGAGGTGCTACTTTTACCCGATTACCCGGATCCAATCCGGAATCAAACCTGATCCGATTAATTTGGATAGGATATGGCTTAAAAAATATAACCGGTTAAATTATAGGTACAGACAAAATTAATAATTTAATATCCAACCTGGATCCGAACCGGAACCGATACTGTAATGGATAGGATATGAGTTTGATTTAGTTATCAGACTCATAACCGAATCCGACCCGATATCCGTATAAATACCAATAAAATGATAATACCATTTATTTATAATCATTTAATATAAACACATATATTAATAACTATGAAAAGACAATCATTTGTAGTATTTTTTTAATTTCTTGAATGAAATTTATTGCTCTTTTTGCATAGATTATTGAAATCAAATGTCATGTTCACCTATTCATGAATTTTTGAAACCATATAATGAAATCACCATCTCCAATATTTTACTTTCTAAAATTATCTCACCTTCAATATTTTGGAGCAGATTTTAATTTATATTATAATGATATATTATGTGAGATGTTTAAGAAATTATAATTATATTTAAACGTAAAGTGTTTCTCAAATGCTTGTGAGTTGCGACATGTACCCGCTTCGGATCCGGACCTGATAATCCATAAATAAGTTATGGGTATATATCTACCCGGAATCGAAAGATTGGACCCAAAATATCTACGGGTAGATAGGTATCTGGATCCGGACCCGACCCGATTTGAAACAAAAGTATATGGATCGAAATTCGGACCCGAACACTTTTAGGGTACGGGTCCAAATATAATAGTATCCAGACCCTACCCGACCCGATAGCACCTCTATCGACAATTTGCTTCCGGCCTCCAAAATCTATCGAATCGGCTTCAAACAACAAATCCAAACTGTTCAAACCAATCTTCTTAACGCGAGCTTCGTTTTCACATAATTTTTTTTAATTTTCAAATTTATTTACTATCAAGTTAAGCGGTCAAAATACGAAGGATTTTGTGTGCATTTTAATACAATATTTTGTTCATTTTTTTTACCACTTGACTTGATAGTAAATAAATTCAAAAATTAAAAAAATATATAAAAACGAAGCTCTCGTTAAGGAGTTTGGTTTGAACAGTTTGGATTTTGTCGTTTGAAACCAATTCGATAGATTTTGAAGACCAGAAGTATATTGTTGAAATACTAGAGAAAGTGCGTTGCCGTACTATATATATAGAGAGTAGAACTAGGGTGTTCTTAAGCTCACCAAGTCTCTTTGTGAGCTTAACTCAAAAATCCATCAGATTGGCTTCAAGCGACGCATCCAAACCATTGAAACCGATCTACTTCACGAGTGATGAGTTCACATATCAAATTTATAAATTTTCAAACTAATTTAATATAAAGTCAAGCGGTCAAAAAATAATGAAAAATGAACACATTAAAATTAGTTCAAAAATTTATAAATTTGACATGTTAGCGCATCACTCAAGAAGTAGAACAATTTCAACGGTTTGCATGCATTGTTTGAAGCCAATTTAATAGATTTTTGAATTAAGCTTACAAAGGGACTTAGTGCACTACTAGAATCTGGGTTTGTTGCATGGGTAAAAATCTTTGTTGCAAGGGTAAGTAGTGTCCATGCAACAAATATTGGCATTTCTGACACAGTCAAACTTGTTGCATGGGTGGCCCATGCAACAGTTACCCATGCAATAAGTCTGATGGTTACCCTTGCAACTGCTTCTTATTTACCCTTGCAACAAATATTTGATGACCCGTGACCCGCCAGCAAAGATAGAAAGTATATTTTAATGAATGTCCATGCAACAACTCATCTCATACCTTTGCAACAAGTCTCCCGAATTGAGACTAAACAGTTGCAAGGGTAACCCATGCAACAAGTATTTGAGAACTATTTGTTGCATGGGCTTACCCTTGCAACAAATCTCCAGAATCTAGACTAAACAGTTGCAAGGGTAACCCATGCAACAAGTTTGGAGGATTATTTGAGAAATATTTGTTGCAAGGGTAACCCATGCAACAAGTTTTGACGATTTTTGAGAACTATTTGTTGCATGGGCCTACCCTTGCAACAAGTATTGAACTTCTGGACAGTTACTTATATTATATATTTGATCTCTCCATTCAAATTGAATATATATTGTTGTAAATTACAGCAAGGGATACATTACAGCAGTATATTAATTTGTTCACATCCTACTTAATATTGTTCAAATTTAGAAGGAAATTTGATCTCTCCTTTCAAATTGAATATATTTTGTAAATCATAGCAAAAGGAATTAGAGCAGTATATTACAAAATAAATGAGATACACAAATAATTCGGAAACTTAAATTGTAGAATCTTGAAATTTTGGGCTTGAGAATAAACATTAGAAAGTTATTGAGAGGACGAGCAAGCGATAAGTAGAGCCTTCATTAATTGCCTTCGCTCCTTCATTAATTGTCTTCTCCTATGAGAATTTCAAATAATAGCCATCTTAATCAATTTGTTATTATTTTTAACCATGCAGTTATGCTTTAACAAGTTCCATATCCAATATATATATATATATATATATATATATATATATATATATATATATATATATATATATATATTGTTGTGTTTATTATAATTATACAAACAAACTTTATATGGTTGGCAAATTCCCATGCAACACATGACACAAAGAATTACCAATTAATAACCATCTTCATCGGATTGATCTTCAAGGTTTAGGCCGTAACCAAGTCCTTCCTCAATTTCTTGCATGTCATACTCTTGCTCCGTGTCATAACCTTCTTCACCTTCCTCTATAGGGTTCTCGTTACCCGCCACTATTGGTGAAATCTCCATCGTATCATCTACTAGTTCGCACTCATTTTCTCTAATTACCTCATTGTCCCAATTAAAGCCCTCTTCATTTGGTTCCAATACCGGATTATCCGTCATTTCCTCTTGGTAAATTCGATGTTGTCATCGACAACCTCCTCGACACGAAACTTGCCTTTCGGGCTTGTTTTCATTACTACCCACCATTGGCGTCTTAGAGGGGTATCCGATGCATAGGGAATGTAGACTACTTGAATTGCTTGACATGCCAATACATACGGCTCAAAACCTTTTAGCCGAGACGCGTGTTTCACCTCGACAATTCCATGTGTTTTGTCTTTTTTTACTCCATTTGTAATGTCAAACCAAATACACTTAAAGAGAGCAACCTTGTTGCCTCCATCATATTTAGCTCAACTATATCTTGAAGAATTCCGTAGTAGTCGTGTTGCTCCCGTTTTCATCCCACTCTCCTTTGATGCAAACACCGCTACTTTTTGTTGCCTTGTTTTGCCCATATTTTTCGGTGTGAAATCTAAACCCGTTTATATCGTACACTTCGTAGAAGTTTGCGACTTTAGATGGCTTGAGTCCCGCCTTTCGGATGTAATTATCACAATCATCAATAGAGAGTACCTTTCTCGTAACCAATCTCCGTAACTCTCTTGACGAACTTTGTCCAAATCCTGCGGTCTTGTACCACTGTTGAGCATGCATGTATCGAACTCTCTACAAATTCCAGCATATACACAAATAAGATTTTGATAGTTGACTAGCATGCAAGGTAAACATTCTGACTAGGATGCAAGGTAAAAATAAGATCTTGATTATTTTTAAGATCATCCAGACAAACATTTATTAGGATTGTACCTTTCATACTTGTCACGGATCTCGGGGCAGTTTTGAAGGACATAGTAGTGTGCTGCTTTATAGTCCTTGTCATTGAGTACTAATCGATTATCCTTTCCATGGTGACGGCCAAGATTATAAAATACCGATAGTCCTCCCTGCAAAGGTTTACTCTTTGTAACTTGTTGTTGGCCATTTCGAGGATTTTCTTCAAAATAATTTGAGCAAAAGGTTGATATCTCTTTGACAATTGTAGCCTCGACAATTGAACCCTCCACACGTGCCTTGTTCGTCACTCTCATCCTTTGTTCTTTGTTACGCCTATAATATAAAGAGTTAGTCCTGTTAGTTAAGTAGTGTTTCATTATGTAATTAAAAAGAACCGTAGAAAAACAACAAACCTTTCACATGGGAACATCCATCGGGACGATACGGGCCCACCCAATCTAGCCTCGTGTGCTACATGCACCACAAGATGCTCCATTGAATCGAAGAAACTTGGCGGGAAAATTTTTTCCATTTTGCAAATTGTAACACGAATATCCTTTTCTAATTGATCGATACGGGATGGTAAGAGCTCCTTGGCACATATCTCTCTAAAAAAAGCTTGAAATCTCACATAAAACATCCCAAACCTCATCGGGAACAAAGTCACGAAATGCGACGGGAAGTAGGCGCTCCATGAACACATGCATATCATGGCTCTTTAGCCCAGTAAGGGTACATGTTGTGATGTTAACACACCTTGACCAATTCGATGCATACCCATCGGGAAACCTTACTAAGTCCTTTAGCCATGTCAAAACTTTCCGCTTTTGCACTAAAGTAAGTGCATAGGGAGCCTTATTTTTTATCATCTTTCCCGGGATTCGAGGGTGAGGGGTTAAGTGCTGACTGGGACGATCGCAAAGGAAGAGCCAAATCTTTCCTTGATTTTTCATTATCCTTGGTTTTGCCACCTATGCTTAAGAGCGTGTAAATCAAATTATCCGCAAAGTTCTTCTCCAAATGCATAATGTCTATATTGTGAGGCAAAAGATTGTCCTTCCAATATGGTAAACTCCAAAAGATACTCTTCTTTTGCCAATGGTGGGTATCATTATAACCCGGAAGTTGGTCTAAGCCCTTAGTTTTGCCCCATACGATCTCATCAAGTTGGCTCACTTCCTCGAGAATCTCCTCACCCGTTTTTATGTGAGGGGGCCCATCGTACTCGGCTCTTCCTTTTATGAAATTCTTTGTATCTCGACGAAAGGGGTGATTCGGAGGCAGCATGCATCTATGACAATCGAACCAAACTGGTTTCCCACCGTACACTAGGCGAAATGCCTTTGTTTTCTCTTGACAATAATAGCACGCCAATCGTCCATGTGTACCCCACCCACATAGCATTTCATAAGCGGGATAATCACTCACCGTCCAAATAAGTGATGCACGCATCTTGAAATTCTCCTTTCTATATGCATCCCATGTCATTTCTCTCCAACCACAATTTATTCAACTCGTCAATTAACGGTTCAAGAAGAATGTCAATGTCACGTCCCGGATGCTTTGGTCCGGGGATGACAAGCGCGAGGAACATGGTATCTTCTTTCATTATCATCCCCGGTGGTAGGTTATATGGAAAGATAAACACCGGCCAACATGAATACGGAGCTGCACTAGAGTTGAAAGGCATGAATCCATCCGTTGTTATACCGAACACCACATTTCTCACCTCTTTTGCGAATTCCGGATACTTCTCCATAAAATGCTTCCAAGCCTCACCATCGGCCGGGTGCACCATAATCCCGGGTTTGTCACGCTTACCCTCCTTGTGCCATCTCATATTTTTCGCATTTGATTCGGTCATGTACATCCTTTGTAATCTTGGGGTGATAGGAAGGTAACATAGTGTCTTTTGTGGAACGGGTTTTGCAACTATATTTGGTCCCGGTGGCTTATATCTCGATTCTTGACATACATCGCAACATGTCTTGTCCTCGTTCTTATTGTAATAAAGCATACAAAAGTTTGGGCATACATCTATCTTCTTATGTTCCATGCCCAACCCCTCGATCAATCGCTTCGATTTGTAGAAATTATCCGGCATTTTGAACTAGGAGGAAGCATGCTATTAATGAGGCTCATCATCCCATCATAGCATTTTTGGCTCAATTGGTGTTTCGACTTTAACGCTAAGGCTTGCGTGACCGCCGACAATATGGTGTGGTTTTCGCATTTAAAAGGACCGTTCAAGTTCTCTTCCCAAAGAGGTGTTTCCGATGCGGCTAGCATGTCGAAGAATTTTTTGGCTATTACGGTGGGTTGGTCATCGTCCCAATCGAAACTTGGTCCAGCGGCGGCCCTTAACATATCTCCCATTTGATCAGTTGGTGGAGGGGATGGGGAATTGAGAGCTTCCTCGGGAATCGACTCCCCGTGCTTGTGCCAAACCCCATATAAGGCGCAAAAACCGTGTTTATAAAGGTGTATCTTCACGGTTTCCACATCTCGACGATATAGGTTTGCGCATTTTTTACAAGGACAAGGGATACATTTCCTTCCATTTGCGTCGATAGTGACAACATCGGGTTTTGATAATGCCACCCGTGCAAATTCTTGAACACCACTAACAAATTCGGGTGCAACTCGTGTTCGGTTGTTGTACATCCACTCACGATTGTGAGTGGCCATATGAAGTTATCTATACCACTCGATTGCTGGTCCGTTATTGGCTACCAAGTTCTCTTAGACATTACATCAAACACCTAAAGTGCACAAGCTAAGGTCCAGTACCATTCCTTACAAGATGTTATTGTTTGCTAATGTACAAACCAAATTAGCAAGTGGAGGTTGAAATTGAGAGTACACTAATTCACATCTTCAATTTTTACATTCCAAGAAAAAAAAAAGAGCCCACAAATTATGTACCTATTGAGAGAATTTGCACCGGCTGGTGACTGGTTCAGAAAGACTGTTGAGAGAGAGAGGAGGGATTAGAGAGAGGTATAGCAAGATAGATTAGAGAGAGAGAGAGAGAGAGAGAGAGGTAGGGCGAGGCAGAGAGAGGGAAGGGAGGGACTATTGCTTCTAAGCCAAAAAACGAGGAAGAGGCCGATGAAAATGGAATAATGCTCAAAGTGGGTCTGTGTTGATTTTTTTTGTTTTGGAGCCAGAGAGCAATTAATATTTCCATGGGCAGACCGATATAAATAGTGGCATTTCTTTTGTGACTTCAAATATTTCTTCTTGCGTACCCAAATTGTACGCATAACATTAGCCAATTCATGTAGTCAGCCAAATTCATGGGTATTTAACACTTGTCACAATAAGAAAATGCATAACAAGAAAAATGTTTTAGCCAAATTCATTTGCATGTAACACTTGTCACAATAAGAAAATTCAGAACAAGAAAATTGGCTTTAGCCAAATTCATTTGTATTTAGCAGCTGTCACTGCCAGAAAATGCATAATTAACACATCCTACTTAATTGTTCAGAATTAACACCTGCTACTTAAATGTTCAGAATTAACACATCCTACTTAATTGTTCAGAATTAACACCTGCTACTTAAATGTTCAGAATTAACACATCCTACTTAATTGGACAGAAAATATATAAATTTGGGGAACATTAAGTAGTCCTACTTAATATTGTTAGCGCATTTTTACAATTACTGCATTAGAACTGTTAGACCACGGCAGCGGCTTGGCAATAACAGAGGTCATAAATCAAGGTTCCTCTCCCGCTTCTTGGTTTCCCTCCTCTCCCCTTCTTGATTGCCCCTACTACCACCAGGTGTCTCGACATTAGATGTCCCCTCCTAACAAGATTTAGCAAAAGTAAATATGCGGAGGTATAATATGCAATGGAGTAAACTACATTTTGCGTGTCATTGGACTTACAGTGAATGCAGGAGATTGATATCCTGCACGTTTATGGAGCTCGTCTAAAGCCATCCTCCTGTATCTAGTTTCTGCTTTATTCGCTTCCATTTCTGCAATGTGTCGCTTCTCTTGATCAGCTATCTTCTCGGCAAACCCTTCTTATGCCTTGGCTAGTGTATCCTTTAGTAACGCTTGAACCTCCTCAGCCGTGAATGTTTTTTGTTTTTTTTTAGCCGAGGTGGCAGTGCTTTTGGTGGGTGATACAGTAGCCTCCATTGCCTCCACCTCCCGATTGGCTCTTGACTTTCTTGAAGCGTTGCCAAAGCCGTACAACCGGCCTCTCTTGTCCTCTCCCTTGACAGCTATGTCCCAGATCACTTCATCGTCCAACCCGTTACCATGTGTCTCTTTCAGTGCCTTAAAGTTGTTCTACATTGGATCGACACAGTAGAAAAAAATGAAAATGTCATCACACTTGTTACACAAAAAAAAAGATATCTTCACAGCATCAGCAATTATATTTTTTCATAGGACATTCACAAGTTTTATGCTATTGAACTATAACTCTAGCTCAGAGAAGTCTTTTTCCAATATATTGTACTCATTAAAATTTAATTATGCAATAGAATTTTAGTACAAACTCTCATCGATTTATGGCTTGAACAAGTTTCTATACAATACTTAAATGTGAATAATTTTTACAAGTACCAATGAAGTGCAATAACAGAGGTTCATTAATTAAGGCCCTTGAATTGAAATGAAATATTGTACAAAGCAAATGAAATATTGTATACCGCTGCGTCTTTTGCCCTTTTATTGACGTACTCGTTCGACTCCTTCCTCAAGTGAGTTCGGTCAAATACATCCTTCAAATCAACAGAAGTCCCCTTCTCAGCAATCTGAAATTTAATTAAGGCATCATAAGATGTTAGTCAATGCAATTTATGATGGAAAGAATTGTCATGTAACGTATTAATTAAAAAAAAGAAATACCAATTTCATCTTGTGCCTGTACGAGCTCCTGGATCCACCCACATGACTAGCGACTCCCTTTCCGTGAACTAGTTTGTTATTTCGGTTGATTGTTGAACTTTTCTCCCAATTGGGATTCTTAAATATGTCGCACAGACCCTTCCAGTGGTCCAAATTCTTACACCACTGTGGACAAAATTCCTTCCATTCCTCCTTGTCATGGCTGATTCTAGCAGTGTATTTTTTCCTGGTCTGGACCAGTACACGGCTGTAAGCATCAGCAGCTATTCTCTCAAAGACATCGAGACAAAGCCCGACATCTTCGCCATCAGCCCAGGAGTACCGCTGCAAGAATTTGCGAAGGATTTGTAACCTCACCCTTGTTGGAAAGATGTTGAACGACCTGATGGGTCCCGGCAAGCATTCACATGTGGCAACCCTTATTGTTGTGGTTATTTTGGAGCACATAGGTTCTGATGTGAACTCCCGATCACCAACAATTTTCAGCTTGGGCCTGCTATCTGGGTGAACCGGGTCACGCGGTCTGCCTGGGCCCCGTCCACACCTCACATCAGACTTCTTCTTCCTACTTAATCTCTTTCTCTTGCGAGTCTCCAATTTATCAGACGACCAATCCAGGTCTTCACCACTGACTACACGGGCTTCAGGACATTCACGTAAGCTTACACACTTATGGTACCTCCTACTGCCATCATCGTCCAATACCGGTACAGATTCAGTCGAGCAACCTGACGCTTTGGTCGTAGTTGAGTATGCGGTTACATCATCATCGTCTGAACTGTTCGAATAGCCCTCTGAGAAATAGGCCTCTGCAGTCTGGTCTACGGCTGCAGATGCCTCAGCGCCAGCGGCTGAGTGTGTAACTGATGCTGGAAATGCCTCATCGCCAGCGCCAGCGGCTGCAGATGCCTCAGCCTCTGCAGTCTGGTCTGCGTCTGTGGCTGCATCTACGGCTGCGTCTGTGGCTGCGACTGTGGCTGCGTCTGTGGCTGCGACAACGGCCGCGTCTGTGGCTGCGTCTGTGGCTGAGACTGTGGCTGCACTTGGAACAGCCTTGTTTAGCCTTGACGAACGTCGGGTGGGGGGCATCATGCCCGAGCTCTTGCGTTTGCCAGAATTTGTAGGTTTCTGTGGTTCAGCTGGATTAAAATTTGTATTTTGTGGTTGCATCTCTGGCTGCATCTCTGGCTGTGGCTGCATCTCTGGTTGCATCTCAGAATTTGTAGTTTCTGAGTTTACGGCTGTGGCTGCATCTCTGGCTGCGTCTGAACTGTCCATCATCGTCTTGTGTGTGGCTGCGTCTACGGCTGCGTCTGTGGCTGCGACAACGGCCGCGTCTGTGGCTGCGTCTACGGCTGCGTCTGTGGCTGCTTCTGTGGCTGCACTTGGAACAGCCTTGTTTAGCCTTGACGAACGTCGGGTGGGGGGTCTCGGGGGTCTCGGGTGGGCTGCACTTGGATCAGACAGTGGCACATTTGCTGGGGTCTCGGGGGATTTAGGCAATGCCGGATTGGGGTCGGAGGCCTCTGACGGCAGCGGTGCCCATGTCACTTTTGGATTTGATCGGATATAATATGTGGCCGGGTGCACCACGCGTTTGGCTGCACAACTCTTTGTTCTCCCACTTGATCAGATAACAGTGGCCTCGGGCTGCGAGACGGGTGAACCGGGTTCAGCCATGTAATCTGTATACAAATTTGAACGATTACTTAAAGGATATATACAAATAATTAGAACGATTAGAAGGGTTCATGAAAGATTGATCAGCAATTGTTGTAAGACAGCAACAACAGACAGCAACAACAGAGGCAAAATAAATCGAAATTAGGCAGCACACAAAGCACCTAATGCTGACAATCTCAATAGCAGTATAAATAGATTTCAGAATTAAAAAATGTTCTTACTAATTACAAAATTAGCGCTCCAGTAACAAATTTACTGGACATCTCAAGTATTGCAACTAAATGAACCATTTACTTCTACTTAACCATTTTACTTAACCCTAAATCCTAAACCCTAAACTCGAACTTTAAATAAACCTTCTCCACTTAATTAAAAGAGTATATGGTTTGGAGCTTAAACTCTGCAAAAAAAATTTGTCTTTTGTGGTTCTAATACATGCATTTTGACCTTTTGTGGTTTTCTCAGTTACAAATTTGTGGGACATATCAGTAGCCTCCAGTACCAAGTACATATTGGTACCAGTACATTATCAGAAATACCAAGTTTCTTTTCATTTCCTTAGTTAACTATAGTGGCTGCATCAATGTGGGAATTTCATATTTTTGAAAAATGACATAAAAGCTGATACTTTCAGAAATAACAAATAGAAAAAAAAAAACAGAACTTTATTTTCAAAAACATGTTTTTTTTAGAGGGTATTGACCATATGTTGTGGTATTGGCCATATGTTGTGGTTTGGGCTCAACACACAATTGTAGTGAAACAAACAAAAAAATTGCAATTTTATATGTGCCCAGCAAGACCTCCAAAATCTGATAACAAAAGAACCTAGAAACATAAACTACATGCATACACCACAAACAGAAGGTGTTAGCCTAGCATACATATTCCCAGAAGGGGATTATATTGACAGAAAATTTTAGAAAGTTTCTGAATTTATATACTACAATCTACTTTTAGTCGCTGAACTTTTAATTATCCGTTTTTGGTCACTAAACTTTGATGTTTATCCATATTTAGTCACCCCGTCAAAATTTCTGTGATCTTTCGTCATGTATTTCTTCTCTGGAGTCTCTCTCAATCCAACAGAAGAGAATACATTTAGAATAAAGCAAGCAATAAACACCAACATACATAACACATGTGCACAACCCAAGTTTATATAAGCATAATTTCATACAACCATATCGTGTAGTACAAAAAGAAATTAATGTGTGTTGTACCCATACATCTCTATAGTAAAACCATCTCAATGCAGATCACAATTTGTTTATAAAAATAAGTTCCATTGTATTCTGTAAAAGAAACAAAAACGTAGAGAGCGATTAGTGAATCGCATTTTTTTGTTTCTTCAATCAGAACTTCACTCTCCTCTTCAAAATGTCATACTATGCTACTAGTTCATCAATGATGCGAAATTTTTCTATGCATTATAGGAGAAACACTAGTCCGAAACCTGATTGGAATTGATTAATTGTAGCATATAAAAATAAGGAGAGGAATATTTACCCGAGGCTACAACCAGATAAGGAGAGGAATATTTACCAGATTCGCTTGTGCCACCCACTTTGGCCGGTTCCAAGGCACCTTGCGTCGCCTCGCCAAGACCCGAGTTTAGCCTAGGGTTTAGCCTTCCCAAAGCAGAAGCAACGCCTTGCGTCGCCTCGCCTTACGTCGCCTCGCCTTGCGTCGCCTCACCTTGCGTCGCCTCGCCTTGCGTCGCCTCGCCAAAGCAATGCCAGCCAGCACCAAGAAAAATGCAGCCAAGACCCGAGTTTAGCCTTGACGCAAAGTCAAAACCCTAGGGTTTCTGGATCGCAAGAGGGAAAGAGACAGAGATTTGGGAGGAGAAGGGATTTCTCAGAGGGCGAAGCTATTTGGGAGGAGAAGGGTTTTCTTAGAGGGCGACGAAGGGTTTTTTGGATTTGATTTTCAAAAAACACCAAGTCCTTCGCGTTTTTTCGATTTGATTTTCGAAAAACACCAAGTCCTTCACCTATCTGCGAAGGAGTCCGGATCCCCTAAAGTAACCCAACAATTGAGTTTAGACGTGTATGGTGCCTATTCGGTGGATCTGAATTCTGGATCTGAATTCTCTGCGTGTACGGTGTGGATCAAAACTCAACAATTGAGTTACTGCACTGGATCTGAATTCTCTACGAAGACCATCTCATTTCACCCTTTACTCCCCTCCTAAATGCTCTGAGTTAATATCAAATTAGAAGTACCGAATATAGCCGCCTGATCAATGTAGCACGAATGTTGATGGTTAGGTTGCCTTCCGATGGTGCGGATTTCTACCTGATAGATGGTGTTACCTGAGCATCATGACCCCTATTAATTCATCTACTGAAATGGAGGCCTCCTTTTAAATCTGAATCGTTCCTCACATAATCTTGCGGCTCTGATTAACCCAGTAGCTAATAAGATAATAATTGCACACTAAATTATATGCCCAAAATTCCAATAAAATAAAAAACTAAAATTTACCATATTATGTGAAGATTCTTCTTCACAAATATAAAATTTTTACAATTTCAAATTCATTTGGCCTTTATAAGAGTGTTATTAAATGTGGACCGTTCATTTTCACGTGTCAAATCGACGGTTGATTTTTCTTCAAATGATTCAAATTTAACTTTAAAATGATCAAGGGATAACCCTTTACATACACAATAGAAATGATTTTGAATTTGGTTATGTATAAGCTTCGATCCGACGTGATGTGATTATAGCCATTCGATGGCATGATAGTCCGCAGGCTTGATGGATGTCAAAATGAACGTAGATTTCGACCAAATTTTCACACGTCAAATTTAAGCTAGTAATCTATAATTGTAACGGTCCCGATCGACCGATGCACGACAATTTTTTTTCTTTCTTCATTAGCCTCAACAATTGTTGTTGTTGTTGCATGACAAGCATGTAGCATATATGAATTGTTAACACAATTATAGATTACTAGCTTAAATTCTATAAATTTAAATATTTATAATTTCAGAAATTAATTATTGAAGGTCCCGATCGATGGACCGATCGATGCACGACATTCACTATCGTGGAAATTTTACTTATATATTGTTTTAAAACACAAAAGGGCCAATTTTATGCATTAATTAGAAAATAACAACATATCATGCAAATAAACAATAGTACATAATAAATTGAATTTTATTCATCAAATAGTCATGACATGTACATCTATAATTAAAATAACAAAATATAATTACTACATAATTTACAAAATTTATATCATAATTTACAAAATTTACAAAATTTACAAATATATACTCTTACATAATTCACATGTAATTAGTACATAATTTACAAAATTCCACTTCTTACTATTCTGGAACTGGCTTCACTGATAACAGGGGCCCATAAATTACTGGCCAATAGGCATCAGACACGTGTGACATAAATCTACTATGTTCTAAAATCAAGATCCCGGGTGCTGTTTCACTTCCCTCTCAAATTTGGGGGGGTTCTATGAACAGAGCAGTTTTGATTTAAAGCAGCGCATCACATTTATGATTTATATATACCAACCATTTCCGACAAACTGAAGAAAGGAGAAACCCCTCTGTCAATAACAAAAAAATTGGCGATCCAATTTTCCCTCCTTGATTTCCATAGGGTATGTTTCTCTCAGGTATTGTGTATTATTACTCTAAATTCACGGTGTGAGATTAAATCACCAACAGATTAGAGATTCGGGCTCAGCAGGGTATACTTCATAAAAGGGCTTTGATATTCGGGGTATACTTAATAAGAGGGCTTTGAGATTCAGATATACTCATTTGGGGATATTATGTCATGGAGAGGATCAGAATTCCGAAACCCCTTCACGAAATCCCTCTCAGATCCACTACTTAGCCGCCTCAGCAAAATTCGTACTTGCCCTTAACACCTCTCTTCGTCTTTCCCTCTTTACCTCTTTCCATTAGTCCCGATTCATACTTCGGAGGTGGATTCAGCCGGAGGTGGATTCAGCCACAGGAGGTAGATTCGAACAGTCTCCCTTTCGCTCTGAATCACTCTCGCCAAGAAAGTGACCAACTCGCAAGGATGTAGATTCAACCACCGGAGGTAGCTCTCTCAATTCTCGGAGGCAGAGGCGGAGCTACATACACGCAGAGGTAGCTCTCTCAACCTTTACATGTGTTTCTTTGTAATTGAGAAAATCAACTCAGAAAACTTGGATCATTGTCTTTTTGTAAATGAAAGCTTTTTTTAATTGAGAAAATCCCTTTAGTTTTGGGGCCTAATTCAAGAAAATTCAGAAATTATGAGCTTTTATCTAGTTGTTTGTTTTTTTCTCTAACCTATACCAGTTTGGTTCAACCCTAAGTTTTCGACTGTGGCTGGGTGTAGTGCTGGTACAGAGGTTTGGGATTGATAACAAGTTTTGGTTTTGATTTTTGACAAAAACTTAGGGTTTTCTAATTTGGATTAATATCATCACTCAAAGAAACTGGAATTTGAAGGTTAATTCATAAAGCTTTGAAATTGCAACATAGCATCTTGTCAGAAAAGAAATGCACAAAATTGTAACTTTCTTTTTTCAACAGTTCATCTTGTCAAAAAAAAGCTTTTTTAAGAAGTGCATCATTCATTCATATATTGCAATATTTAGTATAGTTCTGTAAGACATGTTTGGAATTGATTTTAAAGAATGCTAATAATTGCATTACAACAAAAAGCCAGTAGTTGTGCACCTTTAAATAATGATTAGCTGCTAAGGTGATCAAAGACCAAATTACTTAATCTGTTTATAAACCAGGAATAAAGAAAAGGAATCAGAACCTCGTGGGAATCACTTGTAAAATAATTTTTCTTCCAATTGAAATTGCCACGTTTTAGGTGAACCTACCGTTCGTATGGTACGGCCTAATGAGATCCATGGTGTCGCTTTTTTGGATGCTAAAATAATGTCATCTCCTTATTCATTTAACAATTGTGATGATAAATGATTAATGGAGGCTTCATGATAGTCCCGCTAGCCTATCTATAATTATACTCAAATAAAAACATCTGAAAAAACAGAGACTGTCAATGTATACATCAAAACATCTGAAAAAAAATTACATCAGGTTAATGAAAACAAAAACCAGCAGAACACAACTATGGCTAGCTATCCACCCATTAGCAGTATCTAAGCCACAATGATTCCTTCTGTACCGCTCTATCTGCTACCAACAGTTAACTACCACCTTCAATTTGAAGAACTTAATTAATAGAAACAGACGATATGGACAATTGCTCTTTTTTTACATCTTTTAATCTACATCTATCTAGCTTGCTCGACAGTTGGGAAGAAGTAAAAATGCTGGAAAAAAGGGGCAAGATGGGTAGCAAAGTGCTCAGGGGCAGCTAGATGACATTTCGTTTCTGATGCTTCAATTGTTTCTCCAGGTATCAGAAACGCCAGCATCTTATAGATGTTATCTTAGTTTTGGGGCCTAATTCAAGAAAATTCAGAAATTATGAGCTTTTATCTAGTTGGTTGCATTTTTTTCTCTAACCTATACCAGTTTGGTTCAACCTTGTTGGGTGCCATGTAGTATACCTAAAAAACTTATTCATGAAAAAGAATCACACTTAGGCTAGATTACAATACAAAAAACACAAAAATACAGAAATTTTCATTTCTGATTTTGGCTTTGAAAATCAAAGAAATGTTTGAGTGTTTGAAGTTTGAAGAATATTATTTTTGTCCTTACTTTCCCAGTATTGTTAAAAGGAAAGTACCGGAACTATTCTTCATGATTTAGAGAACCAGTGAGGGAAGGGTAGTTTGGGCATCTTTTGAAGAAAAGGATAAAATAAGAGGATAAAATGGAGTTCTATTTTTAAGGGTCAGGTATAATATATGCTAAAAGAGTTGGTACTAAAAGAGTGTTGTAGGTCTTGCACATCAGGCTCATGCCTTCTGCACCATTCTTGCACAGCCCCTTTATAAGAGTGTTGTAAGTCACGACATCAGGGTCATACCGTTTTGAAATCATGACACCTGCAAAATTCACTGACTTCTTAATTTCACCTTTCTTGCACAGTCACGACATCAGGGTCATAACTTTTCTTGCACAGTGACATCTACCGAATCGGAGGTAGATTGAACCTAGAAAAATTTTCATATTACCCTCCTCCTCTTCAGGTAAATTCAAACATTTTTTTCAAATTGATTAAGTGTTACGTGCTTATCTCTGCAAATTTTGCACTTGGCTTTTGAATTGACTACATAGGAGACTGCAAATTAGTATCTGGAGCAACTTGGTCAAATGTATTTTTAATATTTCTTGAAATTGACATTCCATCTTATAATATATATGTGATTGTTTGGTGTATACCTTTTTCCTTTGTCGCATAAATGACATTCCAATCTTACTAATATCATTTCTGTTTCATGCAATTATGTCACTGTCACTGCAGTAACAAAAAAATGTTGCAATATGTATGAAAAAAAAATACTCTTTTTAGTGGGTGCAAATATTTGGTACTATGCAAATCATAATTTAATTGTGTTGCTGCCTCGTTAGAAAATGTTATTAGTCCATGGATAATAACCACAATGGTTAGCAAATAAAAATACTCTAATTATACCAAGTAAATCTGCGTATACACCACACTTCTTTGCTGCCTATAACACACTTATTTTTATTTTTTTGGAATATACCAGACGACAACCAACATGCCTCCAAAAAAATCTGGTCTGCCAAGATCAAGAGCAACTAAGAACAACAAGAGGAAGCGCACGACGGATCAGCAGATTCAGAATGTCCAGAGTTTGGACAGTGCAGCTGAATGTGATATTACACCAGCAAAGAGAAAGGGACGAGGGCCCGCAGTTATAGCAGACTCGACAGATGTTATTCAAGATCGACCGGAGATATGGCGGGTTGGTCCACATGAGTTCTCATGCGAAAAAGATCCAAGGAAGATCGCTGGGGTGATAAGGCTTGCCCTTAATTACATGCCGAAACCATTAAGAAGTTATAACGCCTTTCCAATTAAGGCAAAGAACAACGCCGAGAGGGCATTTCTGGTACCCTTTATTTAATCATATTTTTTTATACTACCCAATTCCACATAGCATTCCAGTGTTTGGGATTAGTTGAATTAGTGGCCATAGATTCATCATATTTTCGCAACAAATGTTTGAATGAGGGATAAATCAATGGAGAACTTCACCGCTTTAGGGTTTAGGGTTTAGTATAGGATTTAGTATAGGATGATAGGCTTCCGTATTGGATGATAGGCTTGCTGTTAAATACTAACTAATATGCTAAGGCTTCAACCCTTTTCTTATTTTAAAGGAAAGATATAGATACAAACATGGGGAAGATGTCGACGAATGTCGAAAAGTCTTTGATGCCATAGCTTGCAAAAGGTACGCTGAGGAGCTTGGCAAAGCAAGGCGCCATTGCATCGATAAATATGAGTGGGACATAGATCTATGGAAGGCCAATGTGCCGCATTGGTGTCTTGATCCCCCAAATTGGCACGGTCTATGTGACATCTTCAACACTAAGGATTGGAAAGGGTTGAGCGAAAAAAACAAAAAAAACCGTCTAGCGATGAAATTTATAGTTTCCCATCACGGTGGTTCAGCGAGCACCCTTCAGCATGTTGATAAACTGGTAAGCTTAATAACTAGAAAATATTTCAAATTTACTAGAAAATCTGACCTTCAATAATTATTGTTTCGGATCTTCTCATGTGAAGGCAATGATAAAAAAAGGAACTCCAACATTGGAGGAGATTTACCTACATATGCATTGTAGAGACGAAAATGGAGAATCACCTGTGCTGTCTCAATATGCGTCAGCCAATAAGGCCATGTCTGAAGCTACTAACAATAGTGAACTAGCAGAGGGCGTGTCTGAAGCTACTGAAAATGGTGAACCGACAGAGGGCGTGTCTGGAACTACCATGGAGCCTTTAACTTTCGATATCAACTCCCTGCAATTCACCGATGCAAGATCTAGAAAAGTTTATGTAAGTGTTAATTTTGTATAATCACAGAACCTCGTTATTGTGCAGTTTGTATTAGCAGTACATTTATTGTACAGTCCCTGAATTAACAGTCCCAACCGTGGCATAACTAGGAATAGCATCAAATTGAAATTACATCTCAACATTTTTGAATTAACAGTCCCAGCCAAGCCATGGAGGCAGATCCAGTCACTAATCAAATCTACATATCACATGTTGCAACTCATAGTAATTTATTAACTACATTTATCTATTATATATTTTACTCACCTGTTGCAACTCATAGGAAGAAGTTACCCAATGGAAGGCCGATGAGGTACATGTTGTCGAGGACGACAGCAATTTGTACATTGCTGCTATTGGGGGAACAAGACGTGGCAGGTTGCGAGGCTTTGGGAGCGTGCTTGACTCTAATTTGGGGAAAACATCCACACGAGCCAAGACAACCAATCCACAATCTGGGGTGACACACGATGGGCTGCAGAAAAGGTACACTCAGGAAGAAATGAACGCAATCCTAGTACAAGAACGACTTAACCGTATTAATGAGGAGCGGGAAGAGAGGACTAGGATGCAAGAACAAAATAACATCATGTTCAGGCAGTTGTATGCTATGGTGGGGATGCAAAGGCCTGACTTGCAGGTACGGTCTAATTATTATTTTCAGTGTCATTTTAGGATTCGAGAGTTTAACCCATGCTATAAGTCCCGATTTAGTAGTGTAGCTTCTTTTGGCTGTTGCTTAAGTACGGAAGAAGATATCATTTTATAATTGATACAATTGATAAATTAAATGATACGAGTTGTGTGTTTAACTTGAGCTCTATTTTTCCCAATCCAACATGCATGCTAACAAGTACTCTTCCTACTTGAAAATTGATTGGTATTTATAAAGTACAATGTAACAATCTCCACTGTAAAATTTGCCCATCTCCTCCTCAGGGACTGAAATCATGCTGTTGTTCAACCAAAACAATCTCCACTGGCTGTGCATAGTACCATAACACCATATCCCTAAACAGCCTCCTAGGAAAAACCAAATAACTGTAGTTGTTCAACCAAAACCTAGGAATTTTTACTATTACAATAACATCATGGTTAAGGGCAGTGAGCGGTACAAAGGTGACCGGCATGACAAAATCATCTACCTGCACCTTGGTTCAAGTGTTAAAGTATTTTAAAGAAATATAAAATTTACTCTAAATTTCTGAATTTTAATATTTATTGTCACTTGAATTTAATGTGTATTTCTGATTGCTAAATTCTCATTTGAATGGATTCTTGTTTAACTTAGGCTCAAGGTTACAGTCAGGGACCTCAAAATGTTGGTCTAATGGGGAATATCACTAATTTGGAGGTGAAATTGTCAATTCTGAAACTATATGATGTTAATAGTACTCACTGACCAGATGTTGAAAGGTCCATAATCTAAAACAATTATTTTATGGTTAATGCTTAGGGTCAAGGTCCCACAACACTACCTCAACCTCATGGAGGAGCTTCGGGAATGTCGATGGCCATCCCTCAGGTATCATATCAATAGTTGGAACCTTTTTCTTTTTTTAAGAACATAGGTTGTAAATTGCATTGTTTGTGGCTTTTTAGGTATCATACTTAAAAATAGGTTCTAGCTAGATGCTTGAAGGTAACTGATAATTTATCAATTAGTCCTATGTTATGGACATAAAATGAGAATAGAAATATACTTAGTTTACCATTTAATCCTATGTTATGAAGATAAACTGATTTTATATGTGTAGTAGGTTATGAAGATATACCTATTATACTTATTTTAATGCTTTTCGAGTGTTTCTACAATTTATTATCAATATTACATTTCATTCTATGCTATACGTTGTATATGTAGGGTCTAGGTGCTGATTTTACAGAATCAAATGGGGGAAGAAATTTCCAAGCACTTCTCAATGTGCAATCTGAAAATCAGGCGGCAACATGTCTAGGTGCTGACGCCGACTGGTTCGGGGAAGAAAGGTAGAACAACCAGCCCTTCTAGTGTGGGGTGTTGTAAATCATTATCACAGAAAAATGATATTTTGTATAGCTAAAAAAGTAGCCTCTCTTTGTATTTTTTTGGGTGATGGGTTGTGTGTATATATTGGTTATAGAAACAAGTGGTTGCAATCCATTTTGTTCTGATGTTTCAAGGAAAGCTTGAATTTACTATAATGATTAATGATAATTAAAATGTTACTCTCCATGCTTTGTTGTGTTATTGTTCTTATTATGTTTCAATGTGTAATGTAAAAGGTTTCTTGGTTATGGGTTGGTACCAAATCGGTACAGGTACCAAATTGGTACGGGGTGAATTATAAAATTGGGCCTGAATTTTTTTTTCATGAACGACAATTTTTTACATCGAAAAATCTATACAAATATGGGGCGCAGACAATATCCTTACAAATAACCTGGTGGGGCCCACCTTCTTTACCCATGCAACTAATAGGTTAATTATCCATGCAACTAACCATGTGGGACCCACGTTATTTACCCTTGCAACTACTCACTCCTCTATCGTTGCAACTAATCCATGGGACCCACACACTTTACCCTTGCAACAAATCGATCCTCTATCGTTGCAAATAGTCCATGGGACCCACGCACTTTATCCTTGCAACTACTCAATGCTATATCCTTGCAACTACTTCCTGCATTAGCTTTGTTGCATGGGTACTTATTGCAAGGGCTTACCCTTGCAACAAGTATTCCATAAGTTGTTGCAAGGGTAAGCCCTTGCAACAAGTCGGAAATTGAGTAGTTGCAACGGGGGTTGTTGCATGGGTACTTGTTGCAAGGGACATTTTTTGGGGTTGTTGCAAGGGTAAGCCCATGCAACAAGCCAAATTTTACCCTTGCAAAAAACCAGAATTCTAGTAGTGAATGAATATTAGCTAATTAAGTATCATAAGTGAAACGATTGCCTAATTAAATAAGTATGGTAGTTATCATGACTAGTGTAGTTGACAGGGGCGGATCCAGGATTTTCGTTAAGGGGGGGCAAAAAAATATCGAATCGGGTTTAAATCCATTAACCAATTGGGTACTCGATAAAAAACAATACTTTGATTTGTAATTTCTGATGCTCTGACTTATAATTTAATTACCAATCAAAATTCAACAGATTTATCTCAATTTTAACCCTAAATTTCACTTGAATTACAAATGAAACATTCAGAGGGGGGGCAAAAAAAATTCAGGAGAGGACAAAGTCGATTGGAACCGATAAATTCCCCTGGTAGTTGCAAGCATCGATGATCACCTCACTATTGAACAATTATACATATATATTATGCATAAATAATATACAAATTCGGGATAAACATCAAACAGACGTATCAATAAATTTTGAATAACATATATATGCACATGTGTTCATTAATTTACACGAAGAAAATTAACACATCACACCGATCTCTCCGTGTTCATGCATGCCTTTGCATGAAATATATATCATCCACACTAATGCAACCATATTGTTCACTTCAGTAACATATTCTCACACAAACAAACTATTTAATGCTTCTTCAAACTCTCACTGCACCTATTTCGCCTCCTCAGTAGTGGCCGGCACCCCCCTCGTGTGCGACAACAACCACCTCTTCTTCTTCTTCATGAATCACCAATTCATGAACAACCCCATCATTCCCTATTTCCTCAATGACCACCGTCTCTTCTGCTTCAACCGCCACGACTTCTTCATCCTCGCATGGCGGGTCCCTACAGCAGGAGTAGCATGGCCAGAAGCAGTGCACCACATACTGGTACCACTATTATGACTACAACAGGAGGGGAAGACGGTGGTGTAACTGGAGGCGGTGGCGGTGGCGGTGAAAAAGGTGATGGTGCTGGTGCTGGTGGTGTAACTTGAG
>JAJGRW010000475.1:359511-421813 GCA_025461045.1 Carex parvula
ATTTAATTTTAAATTTTAATTATTATATATTTAATATATATTATGAAAAAAATTATGTTATTCACTATTATAGAAAACGGATATTCAATCCGTATTCGTAGCCGTATCCAAAAAATAAAAGTGAATACAGACATAATTTTACTACTATCGGATTCGTATCTGATCCTTTTGCATCCCTAGCTATATAAGAAATAAAATTACACTCTTTACTAATTAAATACAGGGTTCAAAAGACAAATTTAAATCGTTAAAATCATTCTACTTTAAAAGTGATGCATTTATAAGTTAAATATATACTTTTTAAATTAATTGGTCATTTTTTTACCATTTGATTTTAAACTAAATGAATTCGAAAATTTATAAATTTGACATGTAAACACATCACTCATGAAGTAGATCAGTTTGAATGTGTCATTAGAAATCTATTCAATAGGATTTCTAAATGACGATGTATGTCTTAATCTATCGATAGCACACTAGCCAAACTTATATTATAATAGCAGATGAGTAGAACTAGGGTGTTCTTAAGCTCACCAAGCCTCTTTGTGAGCTTAACTAAAAAATTCATCGAATTGGTTTCAAGCAACGCATCCAAACCGTTGAAACCGAACTTCACGAGTGATGAGTTTGCATATCAAGTTTTTAAATTTTCAAACTAATTTAATATAAAGTCAAGTGGTCAAAAAATAATGAAAAATGAACACATTAAAATCAACTTATAAATGAATAATGAAAAATGAACACATTAAAATTGTTCGGTTTATATTTGAAAAATATATACTTTTAATAATGTGTTTATAATGCAAAGGAAAGTTGGGAACTGCTACATGGCTATCTACACAGAGAGTAGACACATAAGATCAATATCAGACTTGAGACTTAATCAATTAGTCCAATTTGATGATTTTTTTTGGTCTTTTAGTCCAAGTTGGAAACAGTTTTCACTTGCATTGCCAGGCAAAAAATGAAACAAAAATTAAATAGACACAGACAGCTGTCTCAAAGCTGGTTTACATGAATGAAGATAAAATTAAATAGTGACTCTACTTTCTACGGTTAGAGTGGAAAAAAATAGCACGGTAGAGTCAGTTCTAATGGAACGGCACGATATTTGCATTGGTTATGTGTTGTGATTATTTTTTAAAAATTTGGCACGGCACAACACAACACGTCATGTAATTGCACGGCACTATATGTGATCACGCGAGTTACATGTAATTAGAACTATTAGATCTTGATCAAACAGTGAATCTTTGAATAAACTAATCTAAATTATGAAAAAAATAGTTAAACGTGATCAGTGAGAAATGTGACTAGTTACATTTGGTCACTGCATGTTCAGGCACAACTTAGCGTGACCATTTTTTTAATATTTTAATCATAATATGTGAAAACTTAACTTAATACGATATGACATAAAATCAAAATCACAACATATTAGTCACGGCACGGTATATTTTTTCCACTAATTTACCCTATGCTATGGTACTTAATACAAAAGGACCGATGAAAACTCTACGCTTTCGGCCCAAAATTGAGAAATGTGTACATCCAACCCAAAGGCCCATGTATTTGCCCATGCTCCCTTCATTTATCTTTTCATTCAGGCCCATAGGCTTTTTGCAAATTGCAATTTTTTTTCTTTTTCTTGGAGAACAGATTGCAATTGTTATACTTATTCAAATTATATCTTCATTTTTTAATAACGACGAAATTATCCATTTTCCCTTTAAATATTGTAATTAAAAAGGGCACTTCTAGTACATTTTGAAATTAGATAAACTCTACAATGCATATCTTTATAGTGGATACAATCTTGCTGAGTCAGCAATAGTGTGTATGTAGATTAGTATTGTAAAAAACAGTTATTTAAGCTAATTAATCAGCTAATTAGCATTGGTAACAACTAAATTGTCATATATTTTTTCGATTAATCAGCTAATTATTTTATATTATGATTGATTATTTTTAATTAATCGCGAATGCATACTGTTATTTACAACACTGATATTACATATATTTTGATATTTAATATTGAGATATATATAGTCCCAATTCAACATATAATGAGGCACTTTATTATAACTATGAACTTTGCAGTTTAATCCCCCAAATTAGTATAATTTGTAGTAACTCATCTTCCTCCCCATTCCATCTACCCACATGATAGGGGTGTTCATTGGGTCCGGTTTAGTCGGTTTTGAACCGAACTGAATTAGTTTGGACTAAACGGTTCGGTTTATTCGGTTTAATGGATCGGTTCAGTTTACTTTTAAAACCGAATTATAATTTTGGTTCGGTTCGGTTTGAAAATTTTCAAAACCGAAATAACCGAACCGATCGAACTTTTATATATTATGAATTTGGTCCGGACCGTGCCGGTTTATTTCTTAATACTCCGGTTTATTTCTTAATCAATTGTTTTAAATACTTTGGTTTATTACTTAATATTTCGGTTTATTTCTTAATATTCCGGTTTATTTCTTAATATACTTTAGTTTATTATAAATCAATTGGTTTAAATAAAAAAATTAATATATTTTGGTTTGAACCGAACAAACTAAAATAAAATTTTGGTTCGGTTCGATTCAGCTGCAATGCTAAATCGGTTCGGTTCGGTTCTATTTTAGAAACCGAACTATTACTTTAGTTTGCCTAATTTGGTTTGGTTTCAACCGAACCGAACCGATGAACACCCCACATCTAATTCTCTTTTGATCATTAATAATACTAACAATAAAACCACTGTACCTGTACTTGCCTTTCCTTTCATTCAATCAATTCCCCAGTTCCCCTCATAAATCCATCTCTTCTCCTTCCATTTCATAAAACCATGGACGCGATCGCATCCAAATGCGATGACATCGAAACCCCTCTCGTCGCATCACCACCGTCTCAGTAGTCGTTCCTTCATGTCGTCTCTCTCCTCACCTCCTCCTCCGCCGCCGCCTCCGACCATCGCCCCGATGCCTCCGTTGCAACCTGATCGCGGGGCAGAGATGCGACAGATGGATTGTAATTTGGCATCTCTCTGCGAGCATATCCAAGCGGAAGGGTTTGGGTCGGGTGCGTTCTCTGATGTGTCGGTGGAGGCTATGGGGTCCACTTACAGACTCCACCGCTTGATCCTTTCGCGTAGTGCCTACTTCAGGTTAGATAAGAATTAAGATATCTCTCACATTTTATTCCAAAATTGCAATCAGATTTGGTACTGAAATTATCAATCATTGTTCAAATCAAGGAGATGATGATAAAATGCAAGTCTTAATTTACTTTGTGCAACAGTTAATTCAGTGTGGAGAAATGATAAATATATATATAGATAGACATAGATAGAGAGAGAGAGAGAGAGGTTTTGAGGGTCCTACGGATGTAGTTGTGAGCCGTAATGATGCCAGTAGTTTACAGATGTGTTATATTTGTGGTCATTGGCATTGAGGTCAATGGATGTAAAACTTTTTTTAATTAATCAAAGCTTGGTAGCGACTACCAAGAAATTTTTCGAAAAAGAGAGAGAGAGAGAGAGAGAGAGAGAGAGAGATTGACTAATATGCTTTCGGTAGCACTTCGGCAGAAACGCCATAGGGTCAAATTTCAAAATTTCATATTCGAAACTTCGACCTAAGTAGCTCAGTAAATTGGTTATATATTGAACTTATAGAATACCAATTTTTACGATTTTTGGATTTCTTTTACTATTTTTTATGATTTATGAAAGATGGCAAAAAATGGCTTAAAAATAAAAGAAAATTGAAATAATTTTAATAATTTTGTTAGATGGAACATCCAATTCCAATTAAATTCTCTAACCTTGGTAGTTAAGTTATCAATTGAGCAGTAAAGATTAATATTTTCTAACATTTACTAATTTGAAATGTGATTTTTATCTAACATGGTTATTTTTTTGTGGGAATAAAAAAAATATGGTAGAAACATGCTACAAGGTCCATGGAAGGAGGCGGGTGCACCAACTGTTGTGTTACAAATAGACGACCCGAATGTGAATTCAGAGGCAATTTCAATATGTCTCGCTTATATTTACGGACAATCCCCAAAATTAACTGATAACAATGCATATCGGGTTCTCGCTTCCGCTTCTTTTCTCGATCTTCAGGTGTCTTAGTTTATTTCTCTCTGTTTTTTTTAATCTCATCTATGACCAAATTATTCAGGATAACAGTTTCGAATGGGTGTATTTACTGATAAATGAAAATGTTTTTTCACTCTTTATTGTTGAACCTGTATCTTCTTTGACACAGAAGTATTATTTAGTTTAGAGGTCAATTTTTGTTTAGAGATTATTAAATTCTGTGTTTGCATATGCCTTTATTTGTGATAGCTTATGCCTTAAATATCATTTAAAATCTGTTTAGACTCTGCAATTAATCTATTATTTTTGATTGAATTTGACAATTATGTTATTGGGTTAACTTTTTTAAGTCCGAATAAAGCCTCAGCCACCAATTAACCTGTGCAATGGAACCAAGGCAGTAAATTAAAGTAATGAACATCTCAGTTACTTATTTTTTTGCTAGTCTCATTGTTAGAAGCTATTCATATGTATAGCTTTTCATTTTTATAATGTTTTCCTGCAACTTACCTTTTTTCAATTGTGTATCATTATTCTCTTTTAACCTTTACCTTTTGTTTTCAGGATTTGTGTGCAATTTGCACAGATTTTATAATTTCCGAGCTCTGGACATCAAATTTTCTTCAGTATCAGGTCATTTCTTGTACTTCAAAAAACCAATTGGTACCATGTGTTACTGGTGATATACCAACCTTTAATTTTTGTCTAGGTATCTTAAATCTGAATTAAACCTTGACAATGCGAAAAGCATATGCAGCGAAGAACCCAACAAAGTAAAGAAAAAAAAGGTCACAACCAGGATCTGTTTCACTTTGTAATATTGAGTTTATTAGGATATCATTTCTTTTATGAGGAGGGTTCAAAGGCCTCCACTTTTTGTGCCTCCATTATGCCTCCATTTTAGAACTACAATAACTTAAAATTTAAAACTTAAATGTCAAAATAAACAGTTAGACATGATCTATATCATTTTTTCTATGCACATGTAAAAGATACATTTTAACTTTGTTTTGATTAGTATCAAGAGCTTGCAAAAATGCACCGATGTGGATAAATTATGAACGTTGATTTTTCAACTTATTGATCCATATAAAACCAAAATCGAAAAGTGATAATTTTTTATGTACATGTAGAGAAAATAAAATAGAGCACATCTACATTTTAGAATTTTTGTAATTAGAAAATTAAAAAATAGAGGCATGAAGGAGGCACAAAAATTGGAGGCGTTTGAACCCTCCACTTCTTTTATAAGCGACCTTTTTCTTTCTGAGTGTGAATCTAGTTACTCTTTGGTGCAGATTTTTGCAGAGAGCCAAGATTACGGCATGCATGGAGAGCGTGTCAGAAGTGCTTGTTGGGGTTATCTTTGTCAAAGTGCCACCATGGAGTTAAGAGAGGTAATTCACTATTTGTACTCTATAACAAGGATTTTCACTAATTAATCTGGCCACAAACTTATTGTTATTGGTTAGATGATGAATAAATTATATTTATGATTATCCTGAAATTTATATATTTTAGGTTCTTCCGAAACTCTCTGCACAGACTCTGCATGCCCTCGTTACCTCTGATGAACTTTGGGTGCCTAATGAGGAGAAAAGGTACAAATAGGCCCAATGCCCCCCCACACCACACACACACACACACACACACACACACACCCCATGCCTGAATCAGCATCCCCTGAGATAACTCAACTTTTGAGTTGATATATGTAAAAAATCTGAACCTTAGCACAAATCTTAAAGCAACCCATTTCCTATAAATATACCTCCCGAGAATCAAAAGTTGAGTCAACTCAGAGGATACGCTTCCCCAATGCCTTTATCGATTATTAATTTTTCGACGACTTAAGTTCACTTTGTTTCTTTGATGTTCTTTATTCAAGGTTTGAGCTGGCATTGCACACTCTGCTTGCCAAAGGCACTATTTCAGAGGAGGAAGAGAACTCTAGTTCTATAATAAAAGGAAAGACTGTTATTGGTAACAGTTCAACTGAGCAGTTGATGGAATCAGAACTGTTACACTTGCAAATTCAAGATAACTTGGGAAGCTATAAACCGGCTCAAAGTAATCGAATCAATCTATCTGATTGTATGGCTGAGTTCCAGTCAGGCGTACCTTTCTCCAACACAGTACTGGTACGATAAATAACGGTACTCATTTGGCATGTTTAGTTACTATGGTGTTTCAAAACAGGCACCAATGGGTTACTTGTCCAGTCTGCTAATCTCCTGTACCAAGTTAATAATACCAGTCTGGTACTGGTAGTGTACCAGTGCCTTACCCAGATCGCCTATTGGTTTCCACTGGAACAGTAACTTTTTGTGCTGGTAATTTTTAGGATGGTGCGAATGCCAAGAGAAATGCGGCAGACCCCACCATTGACTGCCCTTCTCCATCCGGCAACTCCTCAATGTACAAATTTAACGAGAGTATCTGGCCAAGGGACTGCTCTTCTTCGAGCCCGACAAATGAACCGCTGCCTAGCATGCCCTTATGGGCCAATGGAACTGTTGGGAGGAGGCAAGTAAAGAACAATGCTGCCACAAAAGGGCGTTCTTGCCTCCTCCCTTCCGACGAATACGAGGCATTCATGAATATTTTTGAAGGTGGATCGCTTCTCTATTGCAATATGTCGTTCGAGGCTTTGTTAAATGTGAGGAAGCAGCTTGAAGAATTTGGGTTCCCTTGTAAAGCCCTAAATGACGGCCTCTGGTTACAGGTTTGTAGAATCTGACCTGTAAGATTTTGTAGCTGTGGAGAATAAGTTTTGGTGTTCAGTTACCACATTTTTTTTTTTTGAGATAAGTTGGATCAAGCCCACTGACTTCTATTAAAAGAAACCTTTAGAAAGTTTACTGGTACCACCTCTCTAGTACCTATTCCAGATACAAAGAAAGCAAATAGAGGCATACATTAATGCCCCCAATCAATTTAAGTGTACGTTTTATAACATTTTCAATTAATAATTTGTAATGTGCCCATGCTCAGGAGAAACAACTTTTGGAGACCATGCTTTCAAGTTTAAACTTTAAGTCTCTATTTTTAAGTATTGTACCACCAATTCCAGCACCAGAAATATGTTAATCTTTACTCCCTTCTATTTGTTTGATTTGTGTCATTTCATTTGCATATTTGTAAATTTGTACAACTTGAAGTTTATGAGACTAACGCGAAATATGGCCAAGGCTTTAGTGTTGTGTCATTTCATTTGAACTTCAAAATTATGTACCCTCTAAAATTCATAATATCATATTTACCCTTCTAAATTTTCTAAAACTCACAAATTTACTCATTATATTATCTTTTCTATTAAAACTCATTTTAAATTTATAAAGTTCCCTTTTTACCCTTTATTAAGAAAAATAAAAAATATTAAAACATGTTTAAGAAAAATGTCAGTCATCTAATTGGTCAGTTTCCAAGGACAAATAGGTCAGTTTTCTACTTCTGATGCATACACAGTGACATTTAGATATATGCTTGTATAAGCCTTAGAAGTACCTAAGAAGGTCAAGAGCGTCCTCAAGTACTTCTCGAAGTTTTTGAGGGGTATACATGAAATTATATATGACAGTGTCTTAACATTTTTTTATTATTATATGTACAGATGCTTCTATGCCACCGAGTTCAGGCTGTAGTAGCAGACACATGCCGAAAATGCTGTCTTACTACCAACTTATGTGCATGTAGTCAAACATACACTTTCACCCATGGAGGCGGCGGTGTAAATTATTACAGACAAGACAATGACAGAAGCACCAGTCCCGGTAGTAGCAATATTAATATCGGCAATATATACCTCTCTGAGGCACAAGGCGACGGTGGTAGCTTATTTGGGTCTTCACGCGTTCATGTAAGTTCAGATCTCTATCTTTATTTTTCTTTCTTGTCTTCTGTTTCATTTTCATTGACTTCTATAGACAACTTAGAAATGGTCTATTGGGGTTTATCAAAATTTTTGGTAGTCTTTTGGTCTAGTTGTGAAAAGCGGGACGACTATCAGAGAATATCATAATCATACCCAATACAATACTGGTACGGTGATATGACATTTTTCAAGAACTAAAGATACAATGCATTGTATATATTTAATAATTGATATACAATATAAAGTGTAGTTTAACCTTCTGCCAACTATCATTTTTATTAATCATATAATATATGTTTGTATTTTCAATTTGTTTATCAATGTTATGGTATAAATCAGTGAATACAAAAAGAGCGAAATTAACTAGTGAAAGAGAAAAAGAAAAAAAACACGGAGTCTGGTTCTGGTCATGCGAAGATTTAGTCTCACATTGCTTATATAATCTCTCGGATTGCCCCTGGGGTGATTAAAGGATATACAATTAGTTGATCACAGATTAACACAAATAAACTAAAAGAATAAGTCAAAGTAGAAGAGCCTTAATGGATTAAATCGGATGTACTACTACATTTATGTTAGGTGAAATATAGCTTCATTTAACAACTATAGTATAACACTTTCTTTACACCTACGGGTTTCACATAAAAAAAAAAAAAGAATAACACTTTCTTTTCATTGCTTTTATATACTCACTTACCCTTAATGTCTGAAATGTTATTCAGAGAGGGGGTGCTGATGGCCTAGCTGGCATCGGGAGGGGATCCACGAGTCCCGGGTCAAGTGCTGCATGGGCTCCGACCCGTTTCGTTTTCTCGCGGGTCCCAGTCGGACTGGGAACTAGGACTGAGTCAGAAACCGCCAGACTTGACCATAATGCGGAGATTTCAGGGGATGGTTTGACTGTTTTGGTTGGTCTCAGTGAGGAGAGAGTGTATGATCCAAGCAGCATGAGTAGTCGGTTCAGTGGACCAGCTGGTGCAGTTTCTGGCATGAGTGGGACCCAGGTGCAGATGGTGGATTCAAGGGAGGAGAATGGACTCGGGCTTTCACCTGATTGGGAGATCTCTGAAGAAAGTCAAGAGACGTCTACTATTTCTCTGGATTTTAAAACACCTCTAAGCCACTTCACTCCGTTTCGCTTTGGGTACAATTTGCATTTTGTTTTTCCCTCTTTTATATTTTATGTTGTGATGTTTAGTTTTGTGCTTATATTAGGATTTCAAATAAACCCCTGTTGTGAATTTTCTCAATTAACAGTCAATTGTTGTACAATACTTCAACCTGACCAAATTATAGCTTTAATTGCATGTAAAATTACTTTAAAACCCAATTCTATTACAAAAACATAATGCGATTAGGTATCAAGTACCTACGTAAGCATGGGCAAAGCATTTTCTGAGCAAAAAGCTGCTTAAATTTTAGGTCTTAAATAAATAGATCTAGCAACATTTCATTTAACAAAAAAATAATGTCAGTGTGGAATTCGAAGATGTGCACCGGCTCACTGACGGCCAGGTTAAACATTCTCCTGAGGTTTTCTATGCTGGTTCCCTCTGGAAGGTTTGTTCTTGCTCTCAATATTTTAATTTGTTTCTTTTTACATGTGATTTCGTTCTTTTTTATTTTAATTTCAAGAAGTTTGTATTGTTTTAATAGGTGAGTGTGCAAGCATTCAATGATGAAGACCCCCAGGGCCGTCGTACACTAGGTATTTTCTTCTGTTGATTACAGATCTATAATAAAATTGTTTAGTTAATGCTTTAATTTAGCTTAAGAGTGA
Source organism: Carex parvula (assembly GCA_025461045.1). Taxonomy (NCBI): domain Eukaryota; kingdom Viridiplantae; phylum Streptophyta; class Magnoliopsida; order Poales; family Cyperaceae; genus Carex; species Carex parvula. The sequence continues at coordinate 369,256 of JAJGRW010000475.1, forward strand.
GGCTATGGTGCTATGCATAGCGCACATCAGCCGGGTACTATGGATCTATATCTTTATTTTCAAAGTCCAAATAGTCGATCCGAACCGCTCAACTTGATCTCCATATGAAAATATACTCGGAGGCCAAATTTTACATTTTTTAGAATTTTTTTACTATTTTTTTAGATAGGTAGAAAATCACTACTTTTGGATGATCCAAAATCTTTAAATCAAGTGTTTTTCTATCTATCTAAAAAAATAGTAAAAATATTATAAAAAATGTAAAATTTGGTTTACTAGTACATTCCATATGGAGATATAGATCCATAGTACCGACCGATGTGCGCTATGCATAGTAACGTAGCCTCACTCTTTAGCTTATACCAAAGAGAAATACATCTATGAAGGAAATAAAAAAAGAGGTTATTTATAAAGTTGTTAATGCATTCTGCAGGGTTATTCCTACACAGGCGAAAGGCAGAGGTGACTGATCCCCTTAGGAAGGTTAGTGCGTGTACATTTGCGTCATTTTTTAATTCATCATATCAAATGCAATGCGTATATCCCTTTGGTTTTTAAAGGACACCCAATGTTTTGCGACATTTGCAAATGATACCTAACCGCTATAGGTATATGGTATAATGAAAAGGTCGTGCTGTGTTTACTTCTCTTATTGGCTCTTATTAAACAGACTGGCCTAAACTGGGTGTAAACTAAACCACCTCCTTAAGTGCCTTAATTTTGTGTTGAGTCATGGACCCACTGTCTGTGACTATTTGCAAATTTTACTCTCTCTCTTCTTTAAACCTCAACCATAATTTAGGCCGACCTAAATCAGAATAACTAATTTAGGCCTCCTTAACTTTTCATATGAAATGTTGGTTCATTTAACCTGAAACTATATACAGTAGGGTCAATCTAGTCATTCTTTGCATTACTTGATGTTGATGTTAACTATTGGGTATAATATGCAAATGACCAAAATTATTTGTTACTAATTGGAATTACCGTGAATGCTATGTACTGTTCGCGAAGTAGTGAAATTTTGATTAGATTTGCAATGTTTACATTTTGTGTCCTTTCGGTTAAAAATGGTGTCTTTTGTTCAGGCGCACATGTACATCGACTCAAGAGAGAAGGTTACAGCTCGGTATAAGGTAAACTGGACTTGGTGTAATTCCTTTTTGTTGGTCTTCTCAATTTAGACAAGGTAAATTATATCAGATTTTATTACCACAGCAGTGGTACACATTTTTTATGTACAAAATTGTCAACGCCCACCCCCACCTAGTTCTGTCCTGTATATTTATGTCAATTCAGGTTTTTGATCAGTGGATTAGGTAAGGTTAAGAACTTAAAATTTAGCAATGGACACAAATTTTGTGAAAAACTGTAATATAATATTTGTATTTATAACAAATTTTGTGAAAAACTGTAATAGTCTTACTAGTAATATTTTCATGACATAATTACTAGTCAGATAGTCTCACTAATTAATTAATTAAAAATTTCAGCTAATATGTCCGTCAAAAAGGGAAGTGATGGTATTTGGGAGCCTTAAACAAGCCGGCACCCTTCTACCGAAAGCACCGAAAGGATGGGGTTGGCGCACTGCACTTCTCTTTGATGAGCTAGGGGATCTCTTACAAGGCGGATCCCTACGTATCGCTGCTGTTGTACAGGTAGTATGAATTGTTTGTACCGTGTACATATTCGTGCCCCCCCCCCCCCCCCCCCCCCCCCCCCCCCCCCCCCCCGCATGATTGTCCTTGTTTGTAAGTTAGCCGGTTTTAAAAATAGGTATATCTGTTGCTAGCACTGCTTGTAGTATTAATAAAGTTTTTTTTTTTTTTTTTCTATAGCTTTTTGTTAGTTTGTTAGTTTGTAAAGGGGAATGCTTTGCTCTAGTTCAGCATGATTGAACAATCAATCAATCAATATCCATTTATAAACAAACCTAGGGAATTTTTACTTGATGTCAAATTATTATAAAGTATGTCCATTTCAAACCAAATAAAAGAAATTATGTTCTAGCAATTAAGAGTCCCATTCAGAATTGCACTATGTAGGTATACCCAAGGTTCTAAATAGCGATTATAGCGGCATAGCGGGGAGAAAAAAAAAAGCTATCGCGAATAGCGTAGCTATAGCGAAAGCTATTCTAAACAGTGTTTTTTTGTTTTCAAAAATTTTATTTTATATTTCTACTAATAATAAATATTATCTAAAGTCTCATAAGTAACAAAAACACCAAATTGATTAAGAAGTTATAATATTTACATTGAACCAATACAAAGTCCAAATTGTCATTCAAAATATCCCTAATTCATAAACTATCGATATATTTTCTATTCAAAATATCCTACTACCATATATTAAGTATCATTTTACTACATATTCAAATCAGTTGTTCTTTATATTTTTCTAATTTAATTTCGGTTCAGACCTTAAAGCCCATTTAAATTGCAAAATAAATAAATAATAATAAGCCCATGTAGCATAGCGGACTGTTATTCCGCTACGCGCTATAGCGGACCACTATTACCGCTATAGCGGCCGTAGCTCGATTAGTGAAGTTTTACCCCGTAGTTTAGCTTTTTAGGTCAAAAACCGCTATAGTTGCGCTATAGCTAGCTATTTAGAACCCTAGGTATACCCATTAAACTAAAGTATGTCCATTTCCAAACCAAATAAATTCATTAATAAATTAACTAGTACCATGCCTGTGTATTGCAACGGAAATATATTATAAGAATAAAAAAAACTCATAGAAAATGACAAATCTTCATAAAATATTTAGATTAAATAATAAATAATATTTTTTAATGACATATTAAATGACATCTACACATATAACATTCTTTAAATGACATATTTTTTTAAAAAAAATCTCAAACAAAATATCATATTAAATGACAAATAATATTTTTTAAATAATTTTAAAAAGTAGAAAGAAATAAAGACATGATTAATCAATTCAAAAGTTTCTTAAATAACATTTAAAAAATAGAAAGAAAAATGATACATGTGAAGAGTAATTTAGACTTATACACAAAAAAAACATAAAAAAATATATAAAATCAAAATATTTGATCAAGGACTAATATTCAATTCAAAATTTTATCTTTTAATCAAAATCGTTAGCAAATTAGAACATCTACATGCTTAATATAAGAATGGAGATTTGTAGTCCAACGGTAACGAGATTGATTTTGTACTATATAGATGGCAAGGTTGTATGTCAAAATTATCAGAACTCTGTAATTGGACCGTGAACTCGTAACAATTCTAAAGTAAACACAAAAATGTTTCAGCATTTACATAAGCATTATATATAATGCACCAAAAAACAAAATGTTTGAATATACAAATCACAGATTTACATTATGTTTCTCATTGGTCGAGATGCAAATGCAACGTACTTCAATTTATCTTCAATAAATTAGGGTTTCATAAACGGCTGCGGATTGAAGGTAGCAGAGCACATACTCTTCAAATGAAAATAATAACATTCTCTTTAAGAGTATGTATATACGTCTTAAAGAATTTAATAAGAAAGATACTTTCACCAAAAAAAGAATGATAATAACTATAATCACAAACACCAGAAAAAATAGAATTATACAAACCTCTACCAGTCTAAAGATCAGAACTAGATACCGGACGACAGCAAGGATCAAACTGACATCTACACGAAAGAAATTACAAACAAAAAGAGAAACACACTATGATTTATATACAAACAAACCAGAACAAACCAGAACACGGGCAAAGCAAAGCGATGTGTTATAAGTATAATATCAACTCTAGTTGGAGTCACAACTCCACTTTGAAGTCGGTATGCAGTTTAAATAGTGACACCAGTGGCAGTGATCGTTTCCATTTTTACCCTTGAAAAGCATCACCAAGCTAACCGTAAACCTGCCATTCGAAAAAAGAAACCAATGGTAGTTGCTCAAACCATGTTTGTTCCTAAGAAATATACGTGAGGCTATGGATGCATATCTTCATTTTTAAAGTCTAAATAGTCAATCCGAACCGTTCATTATGATCTACATATGAAAATGTACTTGGTGGCCAAAATTTACATTTTTTAGAATTTCTTTACTATTTTTTTAAATAAGTAGAAAATCACTACTTTCGGATCGACTATTTGAACTTTTAAAATGGAGATATTGATCCATAGTATGGACCATTATGCGCTATGCATAGTACCATAGACTCACTCTTAAAATTCAGATATTTTAATTCCTTGAGAGTAATTTTGTAAAAATTATTACCCTGCTAGTAGTATGAGAAGTGAAACGATCCACAAAACATACTGGTACAGCTTGTACTTGGATTTTGGTTGACTTGATTGAGGCAAATCGTGGCGGTGCATCCAACCAAACTGTGGCCGGGGTAACAACATAAACCCTAGAAGTAAACCCGTTATGAATCCGCCTATATGCGCAAAATTGTCAACATGCGGAAGTGTACCGATCGCCAAATTCAACACGATAATGAACCCTAGTGTCAGTATAGCAGCAGCCTAACAAAAAGAGAAGATAAAATAACGGTAAAAATGTTATAAATTGCAGAGAGATACCTCACAATTGATCATTTCCAAGACATCTCTACTTTATTTAGAAGGGGGAATTTCATGTAGATCCCCTGAAAAACTTTGAAATTACGTATTTCCCCTCTAAAATTCATAATATCATATTTACCTTTCTAAATTTCAAAAACTCACAAATTTACCCAATTTATTGTCTTCTCTATTAAAACACATTTGAAATTTATAAAGTACCCATTTAACCTTTATTAGAAAAATAAAAAATAAGTCGACATCTTTCTCAGATGAGAAAGATGTCAACCAACCTTCTAATTGGTCAGTTTTCGAGGGCAAACGAGTAATTTATCTACTTCTGACGCATACACATTGACATTTAGGTATATACTTGTGTAAGCGTCAAAAGTAGAAAAAATGACCCATTTGCCCTTGAAAAATGACCAATTAGAAGACTAACATTTTCCTAAAAAGTCTGAAAAGTATGTCCTCACTGTTGGATGATGTACAATAACATAAATATATATTGAAAAAATGGCAAACATCATTAATTGTCATCTACAAAAATTAATAAACATCACTTTCTACATTCTTATGATGGCACTGCTTTAAAAAGTTTAGAAGTACATTCTCATTGCTTGATATATCTAAAAAACTACACAAAAGGGGAATTGATTGACATCATTTTCTAACTTTTCTAAAAGGCCATCTATTCAATTTCTATAATTATGTCAAGCACCCAACTAACAGTTCTAACACAATATGACTTTCTCATGAAAATAAAGGGGGTTTTCTATAATTAATTAACAGTACAGGGACCTTTTTGCAAATCCATATTATTTAGTGTTCATACATACCCTGTTAGAGTAGATGCTCCAGTTTGTAATAAGCTCAGAAAGCATAGACCCGAGTAAACCAAATAGAGCACCAGATGCACCAACAGAGACACCATTTCTCAAAAAGAGAGCCGAGAGGACATTGCCACCAAATCCCGATACAAGGTATATTAGACCAACTCTCACTGAAATATACAAAAAGTTATATACGAACTTAAATTGTTCATTTCTTTCCTATGTATCCTCGTTAATTTCTCTTGTTTGCAACCTAATTATGAAAATATTTGCTGGGTTAATATTTGAAAAGAAGAGGCGCAGGGCATTATGATCATATTTGACTCTATTAACCTTGTGTTTCCCGAATTCGGATCACCTAAACTAACCCAAATTTTGAGTTTAGGTCCAGGGCATTATAGTCATATTTGACCCGTTTTTACCAGGTTGGAGTTGTCATCTAAAATAAACCGAATCATGATGCATGTCAATTGCAAAAACAAGAAATGTCCATATTATGTGCAAAATATTACGGGGTTTAAATTGCATTAAGTAACTGATACAAAAAAGAATCAGTAACTGAGGTTATGAGCTTACCGAACCCAAATTGTTGCTCCAAGCGAATTCCGACAAAGAGAAGACTAAGCATGTTAACTAACAAGTGGATTAAACCGGCATGAAGCCAAATACTTGTTATAAGCCTCCAGCCTTGGTGCCGATTTACTACGTTGTCCCAAACAAGACCCCCCATTTTAACTAACCTGAAAAAACAAATACATGTATGATTTCTACCTTTTTTTTTACCACCTCATCTAATTTTTATAATTGAACTAACCTTATAAAGTATGATAGAAAGGCAGCTTACTTGTAAAAGCAAAGCAAAAAGTTAATAAAAAAGGGTTCACTTAATGGAATAATAATAATACACTAATCACCATACAATAATTTCCAATCATGACACCTCAATCAAGCAATCCCCCTTCTCAAATAAATATCACAACTTTTTTTTTTCAACATGAGCAAAAAAAAAAAAAAAACCTTATTTCTTGGGGGAATTTCTTGTATACCCCTGAAAAACTTCAAACTCACACATTTACCCATTTATTGTCATTTATAATAAAACTCATTTTAAATTTATAAAATACCCTTTTTACCCTCTATTAAAAACAAAACAATATGTACCATGTTTAAGAAAAATGTCGGTCTTATAATTGGTCGGCCGGTTTAGAGTGAAACATGTAATTTCGAAGTTTAGAGGGTGAAATACGTAATTTTGCAGTTTTTGAGGGGTATACATGTATGATTTCTACCATTTTTTTTTCTTTTATTGGAACAATAATACACTAATTTCCAATCATGACACCTCAATCATGCAATTAAAACTTAAAAGATCACAACTTTTCTTTCTTTCTTACTAAAAGAAACAAAATTGGGGATAACCAATCAAAATTGCGCTTACGTGGAAGAAGAGGGACCAAAGAGAGGGTTCTCTCGAAGGGGCTGGAAGGAGAAGCGATGGAGAGCTCTGGCAACGCAACCTCCTAAGGGACTAGGATGCTTGGGGCAGTTATTGATAAGCATCTCCACTATGAACACCGCTACACTCGCGATCAGGATCAACGGCACCAGCCATGGTTTCCACCTACGCTCCTCCTCTACCATCGGTGAACCTCCTTCGTAGTAGTACTGACCGCCTGCGCTGCCACGTGTCTTGGCTGCGCCATCGCTTGCCATCTGGTTACGATTGTTAGGTTATAGAAAGAGAGAGAGATGTAGCATAGAAGCGTTGGTATATAAGAGAGGGAGGTGAGGTGAGAGTGTTGCTTGGCTTGGAAGGGGCAAAGTCGGTAAGAGCTATAATTATAGAGAGAGAGAAAGAGGGTAAATATTTTAACAGAGCAGTTTTGGCTTCATGCAGCTCATTGACTATAGAATCAAAGAAGTGGTGCATATGGTTAGTGCGTTGCATGAAGCCAAAACTACTCTGTTAAAATATTTACCCGAGAGAGAGAGTGGTTCTGGTGTGGGAGAAAAATAACAATTCCTGGAGAAATGATTGATTTGACAGAGAGAGTATTTTCAGAATTCATATCCCTCAGGTAACATAAATTTTGAGAGTTTAAAAGCGGACCGTCCGATCTACGTTGACACGAATAATAAAGGCCCGGTTCTTCTCGTCGGCCGGATCGGACGGTCCCAATATAAACGCAAAATTTGAATTACCGTAGAGGATCCGGGGTCTGGGTTAATAATAAAAAATGAGTTTATATCACCTCAGGTAAGAGCTATAATTATAGAGAGAAAGAGGTGGGACAATATGAATTCATATCACCTCAGGTAACAGAAATTTGAGTTTAGATCCGGATCGTTCGATCTGCTTTGGCACGAATATTAAAGAGATCCCTTTCAATCTACCTCGGACCGGATTGACCGGGATTCTAATCATACGGTTTTGATATAAAACTCAAAATTTGAGGTATTTCAGGGAATCTGGACCCGAGAGAAAATATAAAACAATTCCAGGAGAAATTATTTGATTTGACAGAGAGAGTAGTTTGAGCATTTATCACCTGAGGTAACAGAAATTTTGAATTGAGATCCGGACCGTCCGATCTGATTCAGCACGAATATTGGCCCGAATTCTGATCGAACGGTTCGAGATGAAACACAAAATTTGAGTTACTGAAGAGGATCTGGACTCGAGAGAGAGTAGTTTGATGGAGTGGATACGTCTCTTCTGACAAGTGGGGTAACCGGTGTGGGTCTGGGTTAATAAAAAAAGAAAAAGAAATACATGACTAGATGGCATTGGGTAGACCAGGTGCACTGTTCTGGGCGTGACACGTCAGGACCGATCTTGGCTTGTTCGCTCTGAAATCGGACTAGATTTTCCTGAGCCACTTTAATTGAGTTTTAATTTGATAATTTGGGGAAGCGCATTATATTATTAGATATTTTTGGCAAGGGAATCTACTAGGCTAATAGCATATTTGTCATCATTTTGGCAAGGGAATATACTAGGCTAATAGCATATTTGTCATCATTTAATTGAGTTAACAAATTTTTTTTTATCGATATACATATCCAATAAGCTAATAAAAAAAATCTTATCCATACCCGTCTTATCGAATACATTACGAGTCGGGTAAACGGTTAAAAAGGTACCATTGACACCCCTACCCCCCTCTCTCTCTTAGTGTGTTTTATTTTAAAAAAAGAGAGATTAAATATCCTTGAAGAAATGAAAAGGGTTATTTTAAGGAATTTATATCAACTAAACTCAAATTTTGAGTTTAGATCGGACGGTTAGATCTGCTTTGGTGCGAATATTAAAAAGAGTCTGTGCATTTTATCTCAGACCAAATTGATCTGAACTCTGATTAAACAGTTTGAATTTGAACTCAAAATTGAAGTTAAGAGTTAAGAGGATCCAGACTCCATTTTGAGCCTCTTAGTTCTCTTCTTGGAAATATCATAACTAACACCATCTTCATCCAAAAAATATGATATGAACTAATAATAATAATTGGAAGAAAAACTTCAGAACCGCAAAATTATTTCTCGGAAAGACAATTCTGAATCTGGAAAATAATTTTGCGGTTTGGGTAGTTATGAAATAATCCGAACTGGCTTGTAGATTTGCAAATCTGGAATTTTCTCTTGATATAAATAAAAATTTCGGTATTTTGTTGCTAGATTAATAATTTTAGTAATTATCTATTAATGAAGTTTATTACATTTTAATCATTGTAGTTACTTCTAATTTGAACTGTGAGTAGAAATTTTACAAGTGAGATAAAATATTCCAACACAAGAGTGACTATACTTCTCTTTGCTAATATATATATATATATATATATATATATATATATATATAGAGAGAGAGAGAGAGAGAGAGAGAGAGGAGAGAGAGAGAGAGAGAGAGTTGGGCTACAGTGCTTCACGAAGTAAAGCGAGTGTTTTACTTCATGTCTATATCTTCAATTTTAAAGATCAAAACATTGATCTGAACCATTCAAGTTGATCTCCATATTAAATTGTGCGTGGAGACCATTTTACAATTTTTAGAATTTTTTTACTATATTTTTGGAATTTTTTAAAATCACTGTTTTTCAGAAAATCATGGACCATAACAAATAATTGATTTTTAAAAGTTCGATAAAACTAGTAATAAAATTTGAAAAAAAAATGTAAAATTTGATCTCTCAGCACAATTTAATATGGAGATCAACTTGAATGGTTCGAATCGACGTTTTGAACTTTGAAATTGCAGAATATGAGTATGAAGTAAAACACTCGCTTTACTTCGTGAAGCATCGTAGCCCAACTCATATATTATATATATATTTGTTACAATATGAACAGGTATATAATTTTTTGTATGCATTGAGCATGTTCCATACAAACACTTTTCACAACAAAAAAAATTAGGTATAAAGGCAACAAAAATAAACTAACAAGTAGAAAACAAAAAACCATTGTGCACGTGTCACTCCTTAATTAATTTTCTCCAATTGGCCCTCAAAAGTTTAATCTGATTACGACAACTAATTTTTATTTGACACGTCTCACACTTTCATGTAAAAAATATTTAAAATTCAATTAAAAAATTCTGATAAATATTTATAATTAAGAGATTTAACTATGTGAGGAAATGTTTTATCGGTAGTAATTAATAGAAAAGAATATAGACAAACATGTAAGAGTACAATAATATTTATATTGGTAGTAAGATCGGTAGTAATTCTATCGATCTTAAAAATAAAAAAATTTGGATCGGTAGGAATTTTACCGATCTAAATCAGTTTGTTTTTTTTTTCCTTTTAATTTTTTCTAGTAAAATATTTTTTTTTTACAAAAATAGATAAAGTATCTTAAAATTTAGATATATCAAAACATTCTATCTATTTTTTGAAAAACTTTTCATATTTTACTAGAAATCAAATATAAGAATTCTCTCCATCTATACATCAGATTATAAAAAAAAAGTTAAGATCAGTAGAATTACTGCCGATCTTACTACCAATATAAATATTACTGTACTCTTACTATTTGTTTATATTCTTTTCTATTAAATTTGCTTCCATGTACTAAATTATAGAGTTTGGAGTTTGGATCATTTGTATCTAACTGCTTATAATAACTTCAGTTAGAGACAAAGTTAGGATTTTAATCAGGAGTAGGCAAAATGAAGGTTGTAGATAACTTATCAAAGCGTTTGAGTCCGAGCTGAGGAGCGGTTGCCGGTCAAGCGGAGGATCAAAGAAGAGCCGAAGTGCGGAGCGGAGGAGAGCTGCTGTGTCATAAATAATTTTTCAAAAATAGACAATAGGGGGAGACAAATAATATTTCAAAAATAGATAATAGTCCGATAATACATAAGCTAAATTTTTTTTTTTTTCAAAATTTAGAAATAGGCATTGGGTCTTACTGATTGCGCTCCTGATCTAGCCGACCTGGATAAAGAAAATGGATCTGTTAGATGCATGAAATTGCTTTAAAATTCGTACTGAGACATAACAAACGGTTCGGATCTAACCTGACACAATCAACTACATGATGGGATCCAAATTCCAAATTATGGCATGCTGCCAACTAAAAGATAAGGTAAATTACTCCCCCATTAAATTCATGGGAAAATTTCAGGTGTACCCATCTAAAATTTTGAAATAGCTAATATCCCCATAAAATCACTATAATATCCAATATCCCCACCAAAAAAATACTTTCTTTCTTCTATCACCATTTAATTATTTTTAATTTTTAATTGACCATTATAGCCTTACTTTTAAACAGAGTGTCTAGTCCATGTAATTTTGTTCTTCTAATTGCTTCGTCCTGCTGAGACTAGCGATCTCACTCACTCCCTAAATTCACTCTGATGCGAAATATGGGAGAATACTGGTGTTTAAATACAACGCAAAAATTGCATCATCTTTTTTCTTTTCATTTTTTATGGAGCCAGAAAGAACCACTTCATCTTCATTTGAATCACCGTCTGTACAAGTTAGATTCAGCCCATCAAATAGCACCCCTTTCTCAAGTCAATTCAGGATCAAATTTAGGAATTTCTTTTGTACTGAATATTATGAATCAAAATCGAGATATATAGCACTTTAGATTTCAAATTTATTCAAAGCACGCTGAAATTGCTAGAAATTTCTTTTCTCGGCCGAGGCAGTCAGATGTACAAAATTTTCAATTTAATCCTTCTGAAAAGAGGAAATCACAAAAGTCCACAAAACATATCCCAAATCTTAATCAAACTTTTAAACCTTGTACCACTGTTCAGGCGGGCATGGGATCAACTGATACAGGTGTCAGCATGGATACAACAAGCAAATATATATAATTCAAGCAAGAAATATGAGTTCGCAATTCGACTTTTGAGAGGATCATCCATAACCATGCATTTCGTTTCTGATACTGCCTGACAGTACCGGTCTTGGCCCAAAATTAAACCACCTTTAACAGCATACGTTTGCACAACTGAGGTAAATTGATGCCTGATTAATGTTAATTATAAATTTTAGACCGTATAATCATCTAAATTTCAAGGAACTCAGTATCACCATGTGCCAGTAAAGCACACTTATAATTAACCAAAATTAGACCATAACAGTATATAAATACAAAAACTGGCTATAAAGCAACTTTTATTTTCGTTTACTTTTTTTCAATTATTTAGCCCTTTTTAAGTTACTCATATAAAATTTTGCTCTTTTCTTGTTTAATATCTAAAATGTAGGTACTGGCATAACTAACTACAAAATACCCTTTGGTTTGTGTACATGTACCAGTATGTACTGGTCATAGTTTCAGTTAAAAGGAAAATGACATCCTTAGTCATTCTAACATGAATACATGATCACATGGAGGGAGGAACTATATTGTGGAGTGTGTGGTTGGTACAACACATTGGAGGGAAGAACTCAGACTCGATACGCAAAGAAGGGAAACACTTTGCGAGCCACACAACTCAGATTTCAGGAGTGTCCTCTCCAAAAGCTTCAAAACTGAAATGGAAATTGCTTCTCAACTACACACAGGTTTTTTCAAAATCTCAGGATATACATGAAGACTGCAGTTAACAATCCTGAGTGACAATGATTGTTACTTTATTTCATTAGGCTTTTTGTTTTTAAATGTAATGCTGAGGCTAGACCTATTTTGTATTGCATTCTAGGTCATTAGAACTGTTGTACTAGTAAACTACTGTACTGTTATTAAATGGGTACATTTCTGACATCATATGGGCTAAACTAAAATTCAACTTCTTTATGTTACATTTTGAATTAAATCCATACAATACCTAGTTTTGGAAATTATGCCCTCACCATCCAAGGAGTCATTGAAGTATTACTAAATGTAAGGTCATTCTGTAATTCAAGGTCTATGCAATTAGTGACGTTACTGAAATAAATAAAAATATCTTTACTGGAAAAGCATTATGCCTAGTTGGATGAATTGAATAGAAGTTGCATATTAGTCAGAACTGTTCTACTGTAATTCAGAAATTCTAAAGAGATCAGTTTTGACTTTTGAGATTGTGCCATATTAAAACGAAGAGGGTAACAGGATGTCTCCATTTCAAAACAAAGGGCATATTAGTCAGTTCAGGTTTTAAAATAATTAAATGAAATATTAAATAATTAAATGGGGATAAAAATAAAAATATTAACTTTTAATTGGGATAATGGATATTATGGTAATTTTATGGGGTATTGGCTATTTCAAAAAAAAAAATTTAGTTCAATTTCTGTACCTATGGGAAAATTTTATCGGCACATTACTGTGCATGTGGGAAAAAATAATTCACTCTGATTGAGTTTTTTTTTTTCCACGCGCACAGTAAAATTTAGTTCAATTCCCGTACCCACCATTCCCTTTATTGCGCTGAACAGGCTCTAGATGGGTAAATTTTCCCTAAATTCATTTATGATCCTAGTTGTCAAGGCCAGAACCCTGCCATCAAGAAATCAACTAATTTAATGCATCTTTACATTGGTAGAAATGTAGTTCACTTCTAGTAAAATTTAATCACATAATTCTTAACTTTTGAATTTTTTTCGTCTATGGCAAACAACCCATTTCATTTTCATTAATAGTAAATATCAGTACATGAAACACAAACGATTATTTGCTGGTATTAGCATAAATAAATAAGCTCACTTAATTGAATTCCATAAAAAAAATCTTCAGATAAGTGCTTACATGAACAGTGGGACCTACCTGTCAGCGGCCGGTATTGTAGAGAGTACTGTTCATCTACAATACCGCTTCCCATCCAGGATTATATATATAGAAAGGTATATTTTCCACCAACTATTTGTACCAGCACAAGTGGTCGAAACAAACTATTTGTACCAGCACAAGTGGTTGAAAAAAACTATTTGTACCAGTACAAGTGGTCGAAACAAACTATTTGTACCAGCACAAGTGGTCGAAACAGCTTTACAGCTGCAATTAAGCTCCCAAAAGAATTCTACTATAAAACACCTCATCAAACATAATAATTTAGAGCATCTTTGTATCTACTTTTGCAATTTCACAAGTATCATTTTCAAATGATAATTAGACATTTTTAGAAAACAACAATCATTTCAAACATTTACAATTAAAATTAGAATTGTCACATCATAAGTTACAATTCTTCCTCAATTGAATTGAAATCACTCTGATCCTTGTACTTCCACAGTATACACATCAATAAAATAAAGTGATATAATATTGTCAAAGTCAGCTATATACTGAATAAAGGATATATTGGGTTTAAGTATGTGTTGCTCAAGAACATCGCCTCTGCATTTTTAAACAGAATTAGACACTTGTCACTGTCATAATGCCACACTTTCTTCGGGCATTCTGTCAAACACTTGCCCGTATCATAATGCTGCTTTAATAACAAATATACTGCAGAGCATAATTATTGAAATTTAATTGGAACCACAATTGAAAACCAATATTCGAAAGTAACATAACAGTTTTCTTAACTCAATCTAATATCTATTAAACATATCTGATAGCATATATAAAAGGGCAAACACCAACATTACTAGATTTAGCCTAAATTCTAACAGCACATCACCAAAGCAACTCAAGCGACTCAAAAGTACTGTTCTACTGTACTATTTCTTAATAATACTTGGGAACCTAATTAAGGAAACTGGATTTTTCTACCTGAAAAGCATGTTCGAATAGTTTCTTTCCTGACAGCTAAACAAAGCTTGGTTGAAACCACATAGGTCGTGTGGGTGGCCAAAATGGCAGCTCATCATGACGGCACACCAGTGGCTTAGGCTTGCCATCATCCAGCTTGGCACAAAAGATAATATCTGATCTACGTTCTTTATTACCAGAATATGGACCCCACGGTATCCACGTGCGCGTCATATACATACAATCACCATCAAGTGAGTCCCAATCATCAGTATGGACAGCCAGGTAGTGATTGTCATTCCCAAGAAAAATAGTGATCTCGCTTGTGTCAGCAATCTGCTTGAGCTCCATCGGATGCTCTTGGACCTCGTACAGCTCAAATTTTTGCCCACGAGCCCCTTCAACTACTTCAGTGTAATACACCGCAACAATGTAAAGCCCAGATTTCCCCTCCAAAAAGTATTTGGTAACAAGGTGCAATTCGGGCTTGAAAAAGTACCTAGCCTGCAACCTTTGTTGGTTTAGGTCATAAATGAAAATCGCTTCTGAATAGAGCAAATATAAACTTCCATTGTTGTACGTTGCATCTTTCACTAATAACCTCTGCACCTGACGTGAGTCGGGTCCTCTCCAAACTGGATGCCTGCCAGCATTTGTCCAGCATCTGTCCCCAACCTTGCAGAAGTAGACCCCCTCGGAATAAGAATGGAACACCATTATGAGGCAGTTCGGATTGGTCAGATTCGTAGAAAAAGTCATCTTGGTGATATTAGAGAAATTTATATATATCGGAGGGAGCTCGACACGAGTCCGGGTTAATGGGTTCAGTAAGAAATGCTCCGTATGGTCATAGGCCACAAGCAGGAGCCAACCACGGTAGGAGGCGCAACACTTCTTGTCTATGGTCTCCGGGAGGTGAATCTTGCGCATCTTAGATTCCCAGAGGTCGTAGAATAACCGGGTTCCGTCATCATCTGTGCGTCTTATAATTGAGGGAGATGGTATAATCATGAGCCATGGAAGTTGGTGAGGGAGCAGGTGGTGTGGCTTCGGAAGTGATGCGTAACGCCATGGAGAACAAACAGCACGAAAATTAACATAGTCATTAATGCATTTAAACTTTTCTGAAATCAAATCCACCACTACTAGTGGGAGATGGGCCCAATCAGGAAATGCAGAGGGCATAGCCAGCACTTCCATATTTCAGCCTCCTGCTTGAATGCGCTTCGCACCTGAAATTATTCAATACAAGTATTTTAGATAAGCCTACTGTGGTAAGTAAAAAAGAAAGAAGCATATGCTATTATGTCACGAGTGTAGCTCAATTTGGCGAAATCAGGGGCTGACAGGTGGGACCCCAATTCAAATAACAGATATAACAGTTGAAGCGACTGCATCTCTACCAAGTCAGATTAGGAAATCAAAACTCGTGCTTTCTTGTTCTAAGGTGTTCTACGCCATTGCTACTGTTTCTTACTGAGACCTAAATTTTTTTACCTTGCTACGAGTGAAGAAAGCGACGGAGAATGGGGGAGGCGGAAGAGGAGCGTTTTGTCTCAGTGATTTACAAATTGGGCTGAGCAAACACAAATTGAATGTGTTTCGGATCGTTATAGGACCATTCTTAGCTTCCTTTAACGGGCCCAAACCTAAAAAAAACAGTTATCATCTCGGCCCAATTAAAATTGCAAATCCGAAACGCTGAAACCTGAAATCGCCTCACCTCTCCACTTGTCATGTACTCTTTCGGTTTCAAATTATTGTATGAAGAATTACATCATGACTTGCTATTTCTCCAATAAATTGAGGAGAGCGAGTATTTGCATTCTCATGTCTTGACAAACATTTTGCTAACAAAGAAAAAAAAGGTGTTCCAACTATTTTTATGTTGGTATATGCGTTGGCAGGTGCTAGCTGCTCAAAGTGCGAGTTTGGATCTGGATTGTCTGATCAAAGTCTACACGATTATTAAAGGGCCCCATTAATTCTTACTTGGACTGGATTGATCTGAATTTTGATCAGACGGTCTGGATCCAAACTCAAATTTAGAGTTACTTTAGAGATTCCGGACCCTCCCAAACACACACAAACACACCACCCACAAAAAAAGAAGAAAAAAAAAAAATTAAAACTAAAGGTCATGTTTGGTTGTGAAGTAAACCTCTTACTCCACACTTTAGCCAAACAATAAGTAAAATAGGAGGAGTAAGATGGAGTAAGAAGAGAGTTATTCGGAGTAACTTACTCCATCTCTCTAGGTGGATTAACTTACTCCACACTTACTCTATTTGTATGCCCACTGTCATAAGTAAAGACACATTTCTCAACATATTACTTCACCAAGTAAATTAATTTAAGCTATAACTTCAACTACCAAACAAGATATAAAATATGAGGAGTAACATGGAGTAAGCAATTTAATCCTCATTAATTTTACTCCACAACCAAACATAACCAAAATAGTTAACCGGTGCCCCCACAAATAAAAGGAAAAAGAAAAAAAAATTAAGTACAGGTTTTATGATTATTACTGATTTGATTGTTATTATATACAGAGCTAAGCTCCCATGGAAGGACTAAATTACATCTTGCTAGAGTTTGTGGATAGATTGTTTTTTTTTTTTAATTTTTTTTGGTAAAGGTGGGAGGTCAAGACATCTCATTATATAATACTTCTGTTATTACAACAAATAATTTCTTTTATCTGGATTTTGAACCCATGATTTTCCACATCAGAGATCATGTGTCTTTGCCACTAAACCAAATGCTAATTTTTTTGTGGATAGATTGTTAATACTATTTTTTCTTAAACAATAAATCAGATTTAGACCTAGTACGTAGTTGTCAGTTTTTTATTTCTTTGTCATACTTTTTTTTTTTATATTTTACAACAACTTTTTTGTACTATAATTTAAAGGCTTTTGTAATTCGAAATTTGCAAAAAGGAAACTTTTGCTAAAATGCAACATGACTCCATTAACTCAATTCAAATAGATTCAAATGCAGGTCGCTTAATTAGTTGTTTTCCCATTCCTTTTTTTTTTTTTTTTCATAAGACCCACCCATATCGTTCATTTGTATCAAATCAATCAGAATCAAATCAATTAATATCTAGCTTGCTTTTACCTTGCTTTGTTAAATTTTTCTAGTGAATAGTGATTATGTTTTATAGCTGGGCACCACTACCTTGCTGGATATCTAATTCTCTCATTACAATATTTAATTGATTCATTACTAAACATAACACAAATTATTATATTTTATTTTCCTATAATGCCCTTATTTCATCTTTACAACTCCATAATTAAAATTCATCTAACATAAACTTTAAACCTAAATTCATTACATATATAACTGGAAACATACAACATAAACTATAAATAAACCCTAAATCCCCAATTCATCCAGCATAAACCCTAAAACCTTAAATTATAGGCCAATAATGCTACTTCTTAGCATAAGTACAAGGAACAAAGTTATCGTCCGATATTAGTGGCTCTGGATCAATCACAGCAGACGAAATGCTAGGCTTCCCAGTATAAGTACAAGAAACAAAATCCTCCGATATAGGCGACTCTGGATCAACAACCTGTGTTCGTTGCACCTGCTATGGTCTCGGAACAAAGTCATCGTCTGAAATTTCAGGCCCTAGGCCAGACCTCGCATTTGGACCCCAATACATGCTCAAGTACTTGCAGAATTGTCTTCATTCTGCAAATTCTTCCTGCAAAGTTACCCCGTGATTAGAATTTCTATCTCGACTCTTTCTTGACTCTCCTCTCGCTACGTTACGATTAGACGATCTACCTGGGTTGTTACTAGACATTTTTTTTCTCTCTTTTCTCCTCTTTTCTCTTCATCTTTTTCTTTTCTGTTTGGGTTGAGTGAGTTGTGAGTGGGAGGAGAGAGAAAACATGTATATATAGGGTTTAGGCAGGATTTCCTGGTGAACTGCTCAGATTTTTGGCGAAAAACCGAGGACCTAAATGGTGTAATTAAATTGCAAACCGAGGACCTAAATAGCAAAAAGGTTGACATTTTAAGGGTTATTCGTGTAATATGCTTGATTGTTTGGTTTGACTAATTGATGTAAGTCTACATTAACTTCAGCGCTGTATTGGGATGGGGGTTTATTAACTTAACCAGCTTGCAAATTGTGAAAAATATGTATAGGATCTGCAAAATGAAAATCATCATAAATACTGTCACAAAATATTGCACGAGTCAAAAGAAAATGTTCGGACATCCAATTATTATATATTCGTATTCTTTGTTTATTTTTCAAAATCCTAACGGTCGATCCGAACTGTTCAACATGATTATAAAATGAATATGTACTTGCAAACCAAATTTTACATTTTTTCGAATTTTTTTACTATTTTTTCGAAAATCACTTGATCTGAACATTGTGGACCATCCAAAATCAGCCTATCTAAAAAAATAGTAAAAAAATTCGAAAAAATGTAAAATTTGATTTGCAAGTACATATTCATTTTATAATCATGTTGAACGGTTCGGATCGATCGTTAGAATTTTGAAAAGTCAAATTTTGAGCCGTAGCACGGACCCAATCCGTACTATGCATAGCACCGTAGCCTCACTCTTATATGATTAGGAAATTTCCAACTTGAACTAGTGGTGGAATTAATATATTTCTATCTATACATTGAATGGGCACCAGAATGTAACAAATTCTACAGGGTTAATTATTCATACTTATCAACAATTAATGATAGGTATCTCCTTGTTTGCTTCTATTGACCTGCTTGCATATTGGCAATTAACAATTGACTTGAAAGTTTGCTAGCTCCAAGAAACGATGAAGACTATCCACCTGCCACTTGGTTTTCCACTGTATCGTTGATTTGGGTTATGCTATTATTATGTACATCTACATAAGGAGGTAAAATAATTAGGTGAAATTGTGGATAATATAATTAATATTATATAGATAATAAAAATAATCTGAGCCCATGTATAGAAGGGTTGTCATTTTAGCTCCATTCCAGCCATAATTCTGGTAATTAAATGTCCCGCTTCAATTTGAAGAAGAATTCACATTTCACAAATACACCACTTCCAAAGAGATGGCTATTCTTCAGTTGATATATATGTTGGGGAATCTTCAATTGTGAAGAGCCGTCTCCGTGTGCATGAGACAAGTTTTCAATGGCGAGAAGTCCCTTCTCGTCGGTAAATCGTATGGTCATAGAATAGGCCTTTCAAGACAACAAAACAATCCCTTGTGAAATCCTTTCCAATTTTCTTAATGAATTTCTCCTCTCTATTATTTGATATTGGAAGAGGAAGATAAAACACTCAATTCTGTCTAAAATAACTGTTTTAACAAAAAAAATGAGTTGTGTGTTGTATCTTGTGTCTTGAGGACCAATTCTTATATTGGGTGACATATCTGACACCACGCGTGTGGTCGCACAAAATTCTGTGTGGCCGCACAAACTTCTAGACAGTGGTTCTTCTTACTTGCAAATCTCATAATCAGTCCACTAATGATTTGATTTTCGCCTAAATCGTTCTACACATTTATAGACCATATCTTATTGCATACATAGATTGTCAAATATTTTAATTTCATATTGAATCACTTAATTAGAACAATAATTTATGACAGTATACAACTCATAATTATATTACATATATGCTCAACGTTTGATTATAATCCAACAATTAATATAACCTCACATCGAACTATCAAATCATGCATTCCAAAATTTCCACTGAAATCGATATGTACCAATTGGTCTTTAATTATTTAATTAGATACATAGTTCTCATTGAAGATCATACAATGGAAAAATAGTAAACCACACGATACAGATACCAATCACAACATAGAAACATATAAAACTTAAATTAAGACGATAATACAAGTATAGTTGTTGTTTCATGAGTTTTACACAAGCATGTGATAAGCAAGATGAGGGGTTACACAAGCATGATTTTGGGTTCTTCACAATCTGCATAAACACACAATGTGGTTACATGATGCTACAAGACGGCTCCGTGGATTCAAAGACGATATTAGGCCGCTGACTTGGCACGCAACCCCACTGTGGACGATCCCCATGATGGGGCCCACTGCCCCACCTGGACCCGGACCCGGACCCGCACCTTCCGGGCCAACTCTCCACCCCACAAGAGCAACACCGGTAATTGTTGGACCATGCTGTCAAGCACGGACAAGGACGAGGAAAACAAACCATTGTAACTTGTGGTGGCCATGGATACATCGGTGGCTTTGCAGGTGATGGCCTGGGTTGGCCCTTTTCTTCTTTAGGTGATGGCCCCTGGATGTCTATGCCTTTGATGATAATTTTGTCGTTGTTGTCGTCATTTAACTTGGAAAACAACTTTCTTTTGAGTTCGTTCGGATTAAAAGTGCCAGATACCCGCACAACATTTTTCTTCTCGTCATAGACAATTGAAACAATACTGCGGTCTTCACCTAATTAACGAGAAAAGAAATTACAAGAATATATGTAGTTATTTAATTACTTGCTTATGTTCATAATATATATAATTGTACATGCACAATTTAGCAAAGATTTTGAACAATTCTTATATATGCCATTGTACTTTGCATCATGCAGAGATATTCCTGGATTGCTTGTCGAAAATCCCAACGACTTAGGTCCACACTAATAACGAGTGTATACATCTACAATTAAAGAGATTAATTTTATGATTAATTTTGAAGTAATTGATATAGCTTTGTACGTAAGAGAATGGAAATGGAATTTAATTTTGAAATGAACTAAATATTCACCTTGTCTCCCATTGTTAGATAGGGGTTGGAATGAAGGACCTCCAGTTTTAGTGATTCAACTATTGCTGCAAGGTATCTTCTATTTAAACTGTCCTAGGCATTCCCAGCTGAGAATTTTTGTTCTATAGTAAATAATAAAAAAGAAGATAGAGAAATAGAAAAAGTATATGTTTTTCTTGATTGGTAGTAAGATCGGTATAAATTCTACTGATCTTAACAATTTGAAAGTTAGAATTGGTAGAAATTCCACCGATTGTACGTAACTCAGTTTTCTTTTTTTGAATATGACGCATAGATAGATGAAATTCTTCATCTATTATCTTAAAAACTTTTTGTATTTTACTAGAAAAATTAAAAAAAAGAAAAAATAGATTGGATCGATAGGATTCTACCGATGAAAAAAGATATATACTCTTTTTATTTTGCTCTATTCTTTTTTATTATTTACTATAGAAAAAAATTAGTTCCCCGCATCCAATAAGACACAGAAACCTGCCGACATTTTTATTAATATCCAAAGTTTAATACAAATTATTAATTCTGTCCAGAACTCGACTCAATATCGAAAAATACCCAAGCCGGCCAGAAAATGGCCGGCTTAGGTACCAGAGTAAACCGGCTATTTTCTGGCCGGCTTACTCCATTTTTTTTTTTTTTATATTAGAGAGAGACACTATGAAGATCAAAATATTGAAATCTAACTCTGAAAATTTGAAATTTTTGTTTAAATTATTTGTTATATTACTTCTTTTGATGTATAATTAGCATATTTATACTAAAATACGATAGATTAATTGAAATTATGTTGAATAACACTAAATTATGTTAAATTACGTTAAATTACATTAAATTACGTTAAAATATGGTAAATTACGCTAAAATACGGTATGAATAGGGACGATATCTTCACTGAAAAGGGGAAAAACAACGATAAAACTTCAAACGGTCATAAAACGGCGCTCGAGTGTCCGATTTCAGCAAATGACCACTTTTTGGAAATCTTGCAAAAATACGCATGCATCTGTGCCGGCTGTGCCGGATTTCGAAATTCAGAATTGCCAAAAAACTAAGGAAAGAGCTTCAAAACTTGAGTTGAAGTTTCCGATTAAGATTTTCATTTCTATTATTTAATCCAAATAGCTCAATAAATTAGTTACATAATGAACTTGTAGAATACCAATTTTTACTATTTTCGGAATTTTTTTACTATTTTTTATGATTCATGAAAGATGAGTAAAATCAGTCTACTATAGTGTAATTTTGTGTAGTTTAGCGTAATTTACCGTATTTCAGCATAATTAGCGAAATTATTGTAATTTTACGTAATTTATTGTAATATAGTGTAATACAATATAATTTCAAGTATTCTAGCGTATTTTAGTATAAATATGCTAATTATACATCAAAAGAAGTAGAGGACGGATCAAGTTACAATAACTATTTTTTTCATTTTCAAAGTCCAAATCGTCGATCCAAACCGTTCAACATGATTATCTCAATAAAATGTGCTTGCAGATCAAATTTTACATTTTTTTGAACTTTTTTACTATTTATTAAGATGGGTACAAAATTCAATGGTCTGAATATGAACAAAAATGGTTTGAAAATAAAAAAAATGATTGTTGTAACTTAATCCCTCCTCAAAGAAGTAATATACAAATAATTTAAACAAAAATTTCAAATTTTCAGAGTGAGATTTTAATATTTTGATCTTCATAGTGTCTCTCTCTAATAAAAAAAAAAAAATGGAGTAAACCGGCCATTTTCTGGCCGGCTTGGGTATTTTTCGATATTGAGTCGAGTTCTGGACAGAATTAATAATTTGTATTAAACTTTGGATATTAATAAAAATGTCGGGAGAAACCTGTCTTCCTTGTTTTGTTTTGTTTTTTGTTTTTTTTCTGATAACTTATTTTATCACTTTTCTTGTTTGTTAGTACTTCTATTTTGTTTGTCAGTACTTTTTTATTTTGGGGTCTTGAAGTGCAGTAATTTTTTTGGGTCCGGATTTTAAGATCTTAAAGTAACTCAACTTTTGGATTTTCGATTGGGACTGTCCGATTCGTTTCTGTCGCTCGAGATCGTTTCAAGATTCGAATTCGCTGTCGGAATGTGTGCGCTCCACTTCGGAATGGATAGTCTCGGAACTGATTCGGATGGTCCCGATTTAAAATAAAAAAATTGAGTTACTTCACTGGATCCGAATTCGTATCTTTTGTGGTCTTAGGATGGTGACACTGTGACAGCCCATCGCACTACTACAGGAGTGGAGGAATATATATTTGTCGGATGCAAAAAGGATTATCTAATTATTAAGGATTCACGCTTCGGGCCCACTCAAACCATTTAATTTTTTGAAAATACATTACTTTTGGATAGGAAAAATAGGGAGTAGGGACTATTAAGTCCGATCCAAAAAAGAGTTGATTTTCTGTTGCTTCGTTGCTGCAGCAAATTTCTATGACTTTTCTGTGTTCTTAAACTCACTAAGTCCCTTTGTAAGCTTAATTCAAAAATCTATTAAATTGGCTTCAAACAATGCATGCAAACCGTTGAAATTGTTCTACTTCTTGAGTGATGCGCTAACATGTCAAATTTATAAATTTTTGAACTAATTTTAATGTGTTCATTTTTCATTATTTTTTGACCGCTTGACTTTATATTAAATTAGTTTGAAAATTTATAAATTTGATATGTGAACTCATCACTCGTGAAGTAGATCGGTTTCAATGGTTTGGATGCGTCGCTTGAAGCCAATCTGATGGATTTTTGAGTTAAGCTCACAAAGAGACTTGGTGAGCTTAAGAACACCCTAGTTCTACTCTCTATATATATAGTACGGCAACGCGCTTTCTCTAGTATTTCAACAATATACTTCTGGTCTTCAAAATCTATCGAATCGGCTTCAAACGACAAAATCCAAACTGTTCAAACCAAACTCCTTAACGAGAGCTTCGTTTTCATGTATTTTTTTAATTTTTAAATTTATTTACTATCAAGTCAAGTGGTCCAAAAAATGAACAAAATATTGTATTAAAATGCACACAAAATCCTTCTTATTTTGACTGCTTAACTTGATAGTAAATAAATTTGAAAATTAAAAAAAATTATATGAAAACGAAGCTCTCGTTAAGAAGATTGGTTTGAATAGTTTGGATTTGTTGTTTGAAGCCGATTCGATAGATTTTGGAGGCCGGAAGCAAATTGTCGATAGAGGTGCTATCGGGTCGGGTAGGGTCTGGATACTATTATATTTGGACCCGTACCCTAAAAGTGTTCGGGTCCGAATTTCGATCCATATACTTATTTGTTTCAAATCGGGTGGGTTCCGGATCCGGATACATATCTACCCGTAGATATTTCGGGTCCAATCTTTCGGTTCCGGGTAGATATATAGCCATAACTTGTTTATGGATTACGGGTCCGGATCCGAAGCGGGTACATGTTGCAACTCACAAGCATTTGAGAAACACTTTATGTTTAAATATAATTATAATTTCTTAAACATCTCACATAATATATCATTATAATATAAATTAAAATCTGCTCCAAAATATTGAAGGTGAGATAATTTTAGAAAGTAAAATATTGGAGATGGTGATTTCATTATATGGTTCCAAAAATTCAGGAATATGTGAACATGACATTTGATTTCAATAATCTATGCAAAAAGAGCAATAAATTTCATTGAAATTAAAAAAATACTACAAATGATTGTCTTTTCATAGTTATTAATATATGTGTTTATATTAAATGATTATAAATAAATGGTATTACCATTTTATTGGGTATTTATACAGATATCGGGTCAGATTTGGTTATGGGTCTGATAACTAAATCAAACCCATATCCTATCCATTACAGTATCGGTTCCGGTTCGGATCCAAGTTGGATATTAAATTATTAATTTTGTCTGTACCTATAATTTAACCGGTTATATTTTTTAAACCATATCCTATCCAAATTAATCGGATCAGGTTCGGTTCCGGATTGGATCCGGATAAACGGGTAAAAGTAGCACCTCTAATTGTTGATATACTAGAGGAAGCGTGTTAGCCAACTTATTCAATATTTGAATCGGGACCGTTGGTCTCGATATTTCTACAAATGTTAGAAATCAGATACTCTTTTTATTTATGTACCTCTTATTTTATTAATTTCTATGGATAAAAAATTCTTATTGAAGTGGGACGGGGGTTGGGCCCAGTTCTTTGCCGAACCTAGCCGATTTTTTTATTAATATCCATAACAATATAAAATTACAAAAATGCCCACATTTTTGTGGTATTTTTAAAAATATTCGGACTGCCAGGAATTTTGGCATTTCATGATTAGCAATAGTTACAACGGTTGATCTAAAATTTTGAAATTCAAAATTCGGTTTCTTTCAGCCAATTTTGCCAGGGGTCAACTGTTGTAACGATTGCTAATCGTTACAACGGTCGATACAAAATTTACTGGATTGCTTGTCGACAATACCAACGACTTAGGTCCACACTAATAACGAGTGTATACATCTACCATTAATGAGATTCATTTTACGATTAATTTTGAAGTAATTGAAATAGCTTAGTAAGAGAATGGACATGGAATTTAATTTTGATATTAGCCACTCACTATATATATATATATATATATATAGATATAGATATAGAAGTTGGTTAATATCAAAACGTTTGTTCCTAGGCTGTGGAACAAATGATTCGTTTTTATATTTTCAAAGTCCAAACAGTCGATCCAAACCGTTCAATATACAATATGCAATAAAATGTGTTTGGAGACCAAATTTTACATTTTTTGAATTTTTTAATATTTATTAAGTCAGTTTTAAAATTGCTGTTTTAATGATCTATAAATTTTTCACTGTTTGTTAAAATCTGTGATTTTAAAACTGTCTTAATAAATAGTAAATTTTTTTTTCAAAAAATATAAAATTTGGTCTCCAAGCATATTTTAATATAGAGATCACATCTAACGGTTTGGATCGACATTGAACTTTGAAAATCAGAAAACCAATCAGAAATAATCGGTCATAATCGGAGAAAATCAATCAGAAATAATCAGTCATAATCGGAAATAATAAGCCAATTTGTCGAAAAATTCCATACACAATTAAGCTAGGACAACAAACTACAAAAAGTGGATGCAATAATGGACCAATTATCTGGGGCTACCATTGACAGTCATAAATCAAGCTAGGACAACAAACTACAAAAAGTGGATGCAATAATGGACCAATTATCTATGGCTACCATTGGCAGTCATAAATCATGCGTAAAGTACATAGATATATAATTGATAAAGTGGTTGTCTACTTACTCTCGCTGTCTAATATCGATGGCGGCATCCTACCTTCTCTTTGGGTGGTGATAAATGGACGCCATATTTTTTGTCACCGACACAACATTTCTAATTAAGTTTTTAAATATTTTGGACATATTTGCTCCTTGGTTGAGATGATTAGATGCTTCATTTTTCATTAAGTTTAGAAAATTGGTTCTTCAATTCAAGTTATAATATGAATCAGAGGAACATTTAACCTAACAAAAATATATCTAGTAGAATGAATATCCTTTTCACATTTAACAAATGGTTATTATTCATTGCATCCACTTGAATTGACATAATATAATGTTACGGTCAAATTTTTTTTACCTTAATTTGTTCCTATCCCTTGTAAAATTCAATTGACCCAAAACGTTATCTTTCCTGGCAGTGATATGGATTCAATGTACAAACAATAAATCCATCAACAATATAATGAGTAGAACTGGGTGTTTCTAAGTTCACCAAGTCTCTTTGTGAACTCAACTCTAAAATCTATCAGTTGACTTCAAATAACGAATCTGAACTGTTGAAATTCGTCTTTCTTACGAGTGATGCGTCTACATGTGAAAAAATTTAAATTTTGAATTAATTTTGTATAGAGTCAAGTGGTAAAAAAAACGTTAAAAAGTGAATGTATTAAAATTAATTTATAAACCTTGGAATTTTGACCACTTGACTTTATACTAAATTAATTCAAAAGTTTAATTTGTTTGCATGTAGACGCATCATTTGTAAGATAGATGGGTTTCAACAGTTTAGTTTCGTCACTTGAAGTCATTCCAATAGGTTTTAGAATTGAGTTCATAAAGAAACTTGATAAACTTAGGAACATATCATATCTACTCACAATATAATTGTATAATATTACAATATCCACTGCTTCCAGATCATGAGCTTCTTCTCCACCTAAAAGGAACGCACTTGATGATCCTTAAACATCCTTAATGGGTAAAATCTGTAGTCTGCATCGATTTTCATATCCAACTCAAAAATGCAAGAGACAAACGGAAGCCCCTCTTTGCATCTAGTTCATGTTTTCCATTGGACGATTTCCTAATTTTTTCTTGTTGATTTATACTACTATAGGTCCCTTCTGCACTTCATGGCTATTATTTACAGCCAAGGGAAAAGGTCACTATGTTGAATTTTGCAGCCTAGCAGTGCACAAAAAGCACGATTTCCTACAGGTTCGGGCTGGTACTAATGGTACCAATACTCTGGAAGCCTAGAAAATGAGCAAAAATCTGACAGGTGCATGTTATTAGATTCGTTTTTAAATTTTTTTCTTATTCGACTTACACGGGTCTAATTAAATTAAGGTATATACCTTCAAGATGGGATCCTTTTTCAAGGTAAAAGAGGCCTAGTTGACACAATATTATACAAATATCATCCTTGGTTTGCATGTACCATCCAATATGATTTATTGTAAAGATCAATAGTAAAAAAGATTGAACCATTGATAACAACTGGTAAGTAGTAGTAATATCATTTGGCAAATCTACCACAGGGTAGAAATCCTGAATTGATTGTTTTACTTGGCAGAAACTTCTAATCTCGTCCTGATTTTTTTATGTACAGATACAAGTAATGTAACTTATAAGGTTGATGATGATACTATCCTTAAATATCTAATGGAAAGATCACAACTTAAATATTAGAAAGAACCATGTAGGTAATGATGTATTGCAAGAGCACCATTCCCTTAACCTTGGGCCAGTGTTGTCGACAAATTGCTTTCCTCTTCATCTCCTTTGGTTTTAAATAAGTTGTCCTTCCTGTTACAATAAGATTTGAATGATTAAATTTTGTGTAAGACAACAATGGTCACTATGGTTGGCATCATATCATACAAATTTCATCCTAGGTGTATGCACTGTCGTTTGTACAACCCAGTATAATCAAGAGGATAAACATATTGCATCCAATACAGCTTATATATAACAGTATCATATGGCATGACTACAATATTATAAAATAATAGGATTATGAAGTACCTTGTAGCTTATTCTATGTTGCAAGCACCACTCCCTTAACCCGGGGCAATTATAAACCTCAATTTTGCAAGGTTCCACTTCCACACGAAGCAACTCATGATCACCCAGTACTTGCAATTTGGGACAGTTTGAAATCTTCAAAATTTTGAGGGAAGCAAGGTGTGTCAACCCCAGCGATGAGCCCCCATCAAGAGATTGATCCATAAACGAGCACAAGTTCTCACAATAATTAATGGAAAGTTTGACCAAGGATTTCAGCTTTTGTATTCCAGGCACAGATATTAGCTGACGGCATCCACTAATTTCCAACTCTTCAAGTTGTAATGGCAGTGACTCTGCTTTCAAGAATTGCAAGCTATCACATAAGGTAATATACAAATACTTCAGTTTGCATAAGCTGCCAATCCATTCTGGAAATGTAATGCCATTGTAATCATCTATTTGTAGCTTGATAAGGTTAGGGTGAGGCTGGAGACTATCCATCACCGAAAAACAAGTTTGATCATCCAGAAATATGTTCTGACCTGTTTTGATTCTCAAATGAAATACACTACCATCTGTGTTCCGAGTATAACTAAAACCCCATACTAGTATCAAGTGCTCCAAGTTATGCATATTCTTAAGGTTAGCACATTGAAAATCCATTGAATAGGGAACATTTTTCAATCCACATAGACAAAGAGTTCCTCCCAGATCAGGAAAGTTATATAACCATCCTATTTTCTCACAATCGAGCACCACCTTTAGTGCTTGAAGTTTGACAAACTTGCTCAAGCTAGGTGGTAAATAACTGACACCATTATTACTGATTTCCAGAGTTTGAAGTTTTGTAAGGTTCCCTATGTCACTAGGAAGCTCTTTAAGTTGCTGGCAATAAATAAGACTGAGTTTCCTCAAGGCCTTTAATTGACAAAGGGACTCAGGCAACACCTGAAGGCCATCACAATTTTTAATGCAGAGCTCTTCTAAGCTAACAAGATTTCCTATATTGTTGGGCAACACCTTAATTTCTTTGCAACCAGTAATAAAGAGTTTCCTCAAGGCCTTGATTTGACAAAGGGACTCAGGCAACTCCGCAAGGTTTAAAGAATGGTCAATTATTAGCTCTTCCAGGCTAATTAGATTTTGTATTTTTGTTGGTAACTCTTTAAAGTCACAATGCTTAAGAGTTAGATTTTGCAAGCTGTAAAGGGAGCATATGCATTCATCAGGTAGTGTATCAAAGAACATATTACTAATAGAAAGATAGCGAAGATGTTTCAAAATACCAATGGAGGAAAGCAATTCTAATTCACAATCACGGGATCCTCGTATTTCTAGAGCTCTTAATTTTGGTGGCATTGAACGGTCAAAGGTACTGAAAAAGGTTTTGACAGAAGAGTATGTAATGAGTGTCCGCAGAGCAGTGAACTTGTCAGAGGGAATAGGATCTATTAGGTTCACATTATCAGCTATATACAAATGGTTTACGACATTAGGAGAAATCGGTAGCTTACTATCCTCAACTGAATAGCAACCATTTTCTGACTTAAATCGTGCTAAATCATGAACAATATCATGCAACTTAAACTTTGACCCAAAGAAATCATTCCCCTCATATATGCCTTCTCTTTCAAACAAAGACCTCTGGCACAACTGTTGTGCATATTTCAAACCAATCTTTTCCATAGTCTCGTTTTTTTTCGACTCAATAAAACCCTGATACATCCACAATTTCACCAAATGTTCTACATCGTAGCGGTAATCTTTGGGAAACATGGAACAATATAGAAAACACGACTTTAGGTATGTGGGAAGGCGTACATAGCTTATTTGAAGAGGTGGAAATATGTCATTTTTAGCCTCAGACTTCCATAGGTCACTTTCTAAAATATCTCTCCAATTCTCTTCTTCTGCCTCATGCCTCAAAAGGCTAGCAATTGACTTCACAGCCAGGGGCAACATTCCACACTTGTTCATGATTTGCTTCCCAATTTCTACCAACTTTTGACCCTTATTATGTTTTATTCCACCAAATGCATAAAGTTCGAACAATTGCCAACATTGTTCATCTGACAAATAGCCAAGGTTAAATGTTGGCTCTGTTTGCATGATTCGCGCGACATGATCGTTCCTTGTAGTAACTAGGATTTTAACAAATTTTGCTGACATAAAAGGAGCCTGATATAAATCCCAAAGACTTTTCTTCTCATTCCATACATCATCAAGGACCAAAAGTACCCTTTTCCCACTTATCTCCTCCCGAATTTTCTCTTGCAAAGCACTCAAATTTGTAAGACGGCACTCCTTTCCTGTAATAGACTCTATGGATTGTTTGGTGAGCCTTTCAACATTGAAATCCTCAGATACACATATCCACCCAATTTTATCAAAGCTTTGTTGAAATCTTTGATCATTATAGGCAAGTTTTGCAAGGGTTGTTTTTCCAATGCCCCCCGTGCCAACAATAGTCACTACCGAAACAACATCACATTTAGAGGATAGCAAATCAATCAATTTCTCCTTTTCTCCCTCTCTACCAAAGATATTGGACTGAACTACAATGTGGCTAGTTGGAGCTATTTGCAATTCGCTGTTGCAACGCTTGGGCCCATCTCCCTCTGTCAGTTGAAGTGCTCTCCGATCTTTTGCAATCTCATCAAATTGTCTCCTTATTTCCTTAATTTGATCCAGCATGCCGCATGGAACCTGAAAAATTATAATTACCTTGAGAGTGTATGACCTACTAAAATGTTCATGTACATGTATAATACTAGTTGAAGCACAGTCTCTCTCTTTTCCATCCAGATAATACTAGTTATATAGTGCAGTTCTTTGCTACATTTTTGCGTTTTGCAATGTGGTTTATATAGAAATTTCATATTTCCTATGACATGTCATATGTCCAGCTGGTACCTTGTATATATGGCTCTACCTGTACCTGATGGTATACTATGGATAAAAGTACATTTCATAGTCTGTTATATAGTTCTAAGAGCTCACAACTTCTTGGCAGTCAATGGAATAAATATTGCTAAGACTTCATAGTGGTACTCACATCAACAAGGGAATCGGAAATTACTTTCATTTTGTGTTGACCCTGACTCGTGAACACAAAACCCTTTGCACAAGGAAATTAAATTAAATTAGTTACCTGAACTAGCTTCCTTTTACGAGAAGCGGGTGGAGAAGCATCTCTTGCCTCAACTTGCGCCCGTAAGACTTCATAGTGGTACTCACCCAGCACATCCTCTGCATTATATGCAACATCCTTGAGCTCCTTCAACCAGAGCTTGACTGCCGAGTCTGTGATCTCCCTCTGCTCCACATCGTCCAGCGTGACCTTGATCCGCTCCAGCATCCTCATCAATTTCTCCAATTCAGCCTCAATTTGGTGGTTTTGATCTACTGCAGGAGACGAGGAAGAAGACGGAGATTGTGCAGATGCCATGACAGCAGGCAACAATTTGGCACCCAAAGAGAGAAGGTTGGAAATCACTCCGCCTAGACCCATCTATCTAAAATTGCAAAGTCTCTTCTCTTCTATTGTGTTGATATGAAACGATCCAAAGAGAGAAGGTAGAAAACTAATTATTGGGGGAAGACTGGGAGTCTGAGAGTCAACTTTTTATATGGCAGATGTTTGTTTTCATATTTTTGTTTTTTAACCTTTTTATTAGATATGTGAGGTGCTGACAAGATATGGATAAGGAATATCTTAAGGCTGAAACCCTTCATTATATTGCATTGGTAAGCTAGAAGGCCCAAGGTAACCAGATTTTGAACCCAATAGCCAGCCCGGCTCAAACTCTTTAAATATATTTGAATTTCACAATATTTCATAGTTAAAAGTTATAACCCACCAACAACAACACCACATCTCGGCCCAATTAAAATTGCATATCCTTACCTGTTGTCTTTGATTTTGTATATGTTTAGTCCTTGTTTACATGATTTGGTGAAAGAGTAATTTATCTGTGTTAATTGAATTTAATTTATGGATAACTTGTAAGGATTCCTTTTGGTGTTACAAAATATTACCAAGTGCTGGTATTAGTTACCAGTTTTTTGTTTTGTTTGATGTCACAATTTTTGTTTTATGTTCTCAAGTTTATTGATTTGTTTTGAAAATGGAGAACAAGTATAACTGATTTTGAATAAATGGGACTATTGGAAAATCATTTTGAGGATTAAAAATATTGTGCCAATAAAATTATTTTTATTGTTTTTCCAATAAGTTTGGCTATAATTAAAATTTACTTAATCTCTTGTCCCTTACACTTTTTAATATTAATCTGATATAAACATTCTTACTTAACATAAATAGGCTTTAAGAGAAGCCTTCAAAGGACACAGCGACCTGAAATCCATGTTCAACACAGCTCATGGATCTTGGGTAATTACTTTTATTCTTACTTTTGTCTGACAACAAATGCCCCATAATTGATACCAGTTTGGTGGTTAATACCGATGCAAGTGGTATGTAATAGCATTATATTGTCCAATTGAGAAATGTTTTTCTTCATTTAATATGTTACATTTTGGTATACCAGTTGTTAACCAAAATGTAAACAGAGACCTGGAGAATTAAGTTAATTTCTATGTTCGGCCTCCTTTTATTTTGGGCCTATCTTTAATTTTCCATCAAATTTCAACGGATAAAATACAACATATCTAATAGAATGAATATCCTTTTCACATTTTTCAAATGGTTAGTTCATTGCACCCACTTGAATTGACATAACACAATGTTATTTCCTTCAATTGTTCCTGCCACTTGTAATATTCAATGGACCAAATCTTTATCTTTGCTGACATTGATATGAATTCAATGTATACAGACAGTAAATCCAACAACAATTAATACACGCACAATATATAATTAATGAAAACAGAAGTTTATTATATTTGGCCAAATACATTACAACTTTCCATATTCAATATCATATCAACATGTAGCATTCTTATATTTCCCATAAAATTCAATAAGCACTGCACCAAATCTTTTCTAAATACAACGGTGTTGTTGATTCAATGTACCTACTTAAAATTTGAAGGTACCTGACCTATAAAAGATAAGTACTATTAGGCGAAAGGTATACAATCAAGGGTTAACAATTGCAGTCAATTACAATATTAGTTGGAACAAACAAGACACATTGCAATTTTGTGTGTAGGCCAAATCATCTTCACTTTTAAGATTTAAGTCTCTCTGCTATATATCTTAGTCAAACTTGTATCCATTTTTTATAATTTAAGTATAGCTAATAGATTTGTATTCAGAGAGTTTGAGAGTAAGAAAGAAGATGAAATTAATAATCTTGTATTATCTTGAGGAATGAATTACATTCAGAGAGGGACTTATATAACGACCCCAGTTTACTAACGCTATCTCTTCTAACTAACTCACTATATAACTAACTATTAAATTCACAATCCTAGCTATAAAAAGTTTATGTTGACCAATATCTGAATTGACTTCTATTACCCCTCAAGCGTAGCAGGGGTTGGCCAATGTACAGTTTGGACCTGAGGAGAGACAACCGTGTAATTCAATTCATTTTCCCATTAAATAATGATATCAACTATGCTCGTTTTACAAAGTTCTTTTTACCCTCCAAAGTGACATGTTCTTTTCTTGTATATATAATTATAATATTTTGATTTCCCCTAATATCTAATATGTTATTTTTAAGAAAAACAATTTACCTATTTTCTAACAAACTTATAAATACATTAGTAGATTGAGCAAAATGTCTTAAATATTAGTTGTACATGGCATCACAAGGTTTGCATTTTGTTCACACCGAATGAATCCTTGGAGTAACACACTTTATTCTTCAACTAGAATAAATTAAAATAAAATAAAATAACATAAAACTATTTGATAAGAAGTACGGACTATATAGTTATTGGTAAAGAACATATAGCCGTATGGTGATTAGATTCAGGACATAAAATAACATAAAACTTTATTTTTCACAAGTATAACCTTTTTTTTTGTGATTCTTTAGATTCAGGACTACAAATAATCGTAAACTAACTACCTATGGTGATTACATTTATCTTTCAACAGAAAACGCAGGTTTAATTTTTGCAAAAAGCATCTAAAATGAAATGGATACCAAAGTTTATGACAGTTATTTTAAATAAAAAAACTATAAATATTAGTTGTTTTAAAAAAGAAGAAGAAGTAGAAATCGAACAAGATATCATAAATGAGGAATGTTAGGTCGAGTACATATGAACAATGTTAGAATTCAATTTAATTTTCATATATTATTACCGTTAAGAAATGTTATGTTGAATGATTTGTCATTGAACAAAGTGATATTCAACCCTAACATATTTCATGTCAAGTGCAAATAGTACCTATGGGATGAAAAAGCGGAGGAGGCCCGGCCCAAGTTGGCAAGTGGGATGTAAAAGAGCAAACATATATGGGCCGCACAATTGAAGATCTATTGAATGGCCCACCCCCAGGCTTTTATGGGCCACCGAAGTTTTGCAATGGAAAGCTGAAGGAGAAGTGGGGTTTAAGTATCTAAGGAAATCAAGGTTGCTGGAACGCTACTCATAGAGCAGAGTCAGATATGGCACACTAAAGAAAAGGAAGACAAAGACCACTTAAAGGAATCAACTTTTGTTCTTCATGTTAGGCTTTTCCTTTTTATATTTTCTTTTTCTTTTTCTTTTGTGGTTTTCCAAGGATGTTAGTTGTAAGGGAATGGTCTTTTGTTGTAAAGGGTCTTTCGAAAATGGATTTTAAACTAATTAATATTATAGATATAATTTAATAATTTAAATAATGAATGCATAAGAAACAGTAATTAGTCAAACAAGGAATAAAAAGACAAAATTTTCACCGAATAAAACAACAACCGATACCATCAGGTACTGAGCGATAGATACTAATTAATAACTGCCATTGATTGGTAGGAGATCAAAATTGAAAGGATTTTACCAAACAAATTAAATTGATATCGTACCAATGAATCAGAAGGTGCATACATACCGATCAATTCCCGCTGGTATCGGTCACTGTTTTATGCGATGAACGTTTGCATTCTTTCCACTTGTTTCTAATAAGTAAGCATATCTAATTTCAAAATATTTAATAATTGTTACCAGAATTATAAGAACTCAAGAGAAAAAAATATGAGATAAATAGTATACTTATATTTAGTGTTTATACTTTCAAGCTCTTAACCTACCCAAGTTGCATTATACTAGACCCATATAGCATATCTGGCAGCTAGTCTGTTAGCAATTTTAATTTGAGAAAAAAAAAATGATGACTTATTTAAGGAAATTAAATTGGAATATATAAAAGCATGAGAGCCAAGTATTGTACAAAACCTGGCCAAAAAGCACTGTCTTTCCTAATGCAAGATGATCCACCCTAAAACAATAAGATATGAAGAGAAAAAAAATAGAGAGAAAAGAAGGCGGCGGAATTTTGTATTAGAGGAGGGATAGCTCAAAGACTATCGAACAGAGTTTATATAAAGAGCAAACCCTAGTCGACAATCGGGCGGCGGCGATATTCACTTAAGATTGTAATTAATGGAAAACCCTAAATTTCCTTTTATGAAATGTTGGCCCAAAAATATTTGAAGCAATGAGGCACACTCCGAATTGGGTCCGAACTAGTCCCATGCTCGACATATATGATCCGGTTCAAAATAAGATTTTTTTAATTTTTATAGTTGTGTCTGTTCCGTTACTGAGAAATGGCAAATGGTATTTCTTTCTGAAATTCTTTAGATGTTTTGTAGGATATAAATTGGGACATTATTTTAAGAACATATACAACTCATTTTACAACATTTTGTTTCCTTCTCTCTTCCCATATCCTTGATACCAATCTGATATTTCCATTGGTCTGATACTTCTGATTTGGGCTGAGTTTGCATCTCCCAAATTAATTACTCATTCATTCTCAGGAATATCCTCTCCAATGATTGATTACATAATAGGTAAGATGGAAAGATGAAGATTGGTGATGGATGTATCATAAGAACAGATGACATGTCATCTTTTTCTTTAGATTAAGCTTTTGATAATATATGAAATGTTTTCATATCTTCTCTCTTGTGATTTCTCTCTTCTTTTCTGAATTCTCCTCGTAAATTGTTAAATATCTCACTAAACCAAACGTGACCTGTACATGCGGAGTGGAGTTTGGGACGTGCTGTCGTCAAGTGGTATCAGAGCAAGTTAAACAACCACTTTCGCGCCTGTGTGAAGTTGTATCTTTGTTAACCGCCAAGTTCGACAATCACATTCTCGCTTGCGTGAAGTTGTATCTTCATCCACCGTTCAACGCGTCATTATCTTCATAACAACGATGGCCAACCTGAACCTTGTCACCATCCTTGAGCAAATGCAAAGAAACTGCAAACAAATGCAACAAAACCAGAATGTGTTAACCGAACGATTAACCGTTCTTATGGAGTGCCTTAACACCAACAAAATTCGACAACAACATGACGAACAACCCCTCAACCTCAACAATCCACCTCGAAACAACCCACCTCCAAACCAAAAGGCAACAATTCCAATGGAAGAGCTCCTAGAATAAGCGGATGAGCTTGTTGATTGGCTTGTCACGGTTGACGAAATTGACGGAAGTCCAGATTTGTTATTTGAAACTCCTCCAGTCTATGATGAATACCCCGATGATAAAGACAGCGTCAGCACTTTGACGAATGAACCTGAGAAAAATTTGGAGTCCTTTGACAACTCTTCAAACTTTGATGATTGGCTTGTCACAGTTGACGTAAGTCAAGGTTTGTTATTTGAAACTCCTCCAATCTATGATGAATACCCAGATTATGAAGACTATGTCAACACTTTGGCGAATGAACCTGAGACAAAATTGGAGTCCAGAACTTTTCAAACTTTGATGGAGACTTTGTTGGTGATTTGCCGATGTATTCCAGTATTCTATCCCTCCTAGCAAATGCTTTGTCTGTGGAGGTTAGAGCTAATATTTTGTTGCAAACAAAACCTGTGTTCTACCAACAATGAGTTCTTGAAGTCCAACTACAATGATCCATTCTTGCAACTAAGTTCCAAACTAGAAAATGCAAGGTTTTTGGTCAACCATGCTATTGCGTTTACCATGAAATTTGAGTACGCCTTGTTGGACAAAGAAACCAAATCCAACATGTTGAAAATTAAAGTCGACTCTAGTTTGCTAATTTTGAGAGCGGTGCTGCGGAAGCGTGGTGATTTATTGGCATTCTATATATGTACCAACGATCTGATGAAACACATGTGTAGAAAACCCAATTTGAAAGAGGTCTACAAATATTTAATGGTGCTTGATTTCAAATTGCATTGTTTGAAAGAGGTCTACAAAGAAAAGAAGAATTCGAGAAGATGCAAGTTTGGACCGTACAAAATTCTCAAAAAATTTGGTCAAAATGTGTATTGGGACAAGCTACCGGATGATATGCACATTTCAAATGTTTTCAACATCAGACATATTCACAAATATCATGGTGAAAACATAAGTTTGAGGACAAGTTTTCATTAACCGTGGGAGTATGACGAAAACCAAAACCTGACTTGGACTCAGACCAGGCCACAGACTCAGACTTGGACTCAATACGGTTTAGTTGCTCTTCAATCTTCTTTGATGACTGGTGCGCGCACAAGTCCCATGAACGGGTCCCACGAGTCCCACTTGTTCATTATTTCCTATGATGATTAATTGCAATATTAAATTATGTTGTGTTTTCTATAAGACTTTATTATGTTACTATTTTTTAGGTTTGACTATTTATATTTTCTATGTCATTTTAATTATGTTAGAGTTTTCAAGAGTTGGTTAGAACTTCTAAGTTCATTATGTGGTGTTAGTTTCTAAGTTAGACTTTTAGTTTTTTTGGATCACCTCCTCTATCCACGAATCTCCTACTGACTCATTTGGCTCTCTAGTGTTATTCTGGATCACCTTCTTCATCCACAAATCTCCTTCTTGATCATATGTATATGCGTTGTAAATATTAACGCTTCAGTTTACAAAAAGAAATCGAACAATATATATATACCTTCAATTAATTTGCACTAATTTGTTCATGTCCTTCAGCACCAAATTAATTATCTCTTGACAGTCATCCTATTTCCATATCAAGTCCATGAGAAAGCTCAATCTATTGAGTTGTAAAAGTTGACACTTCAGTTTGCAAACCGCAATCAATAGCTCAGGCAACTCAAAAGCAAGCCCTCTATATATTTCTTTCTTTAATTCTTCAATTTCAGACCGAAAATGCCATATTTGTTATGTTCTAATGTATGTTCAGTTCACAAAATATCTCCTCTTATATTAATCACGTAGATGTTCTGATCCGCCAATGACTGTGATTTAATTCGTTAGATTTTAAAAGGTTAAGATAAAAAATTCTGCAATTGTTATTTTATGTGGCAAGGTATTGACTTTTATTGTGTTAAAGTTTGTATTTAGTTCTCTAAACACTCGCTACACTGATTTTCTTCTTACAATTTCTTCATATGAATGTTGTCATAAAAGCAATTAATTGATAACATTTATTTCTTTCTTTTTATATTATTGATTATAACAAAATAAGAAAGCAATTATCATGTTTGCTCACTAATATTGGTTACCTTCCTATTTAACGGAGAAGTAAAGACAAAATAGTTAATTTCATTGTTGAATAAAGAAAAATTATAAAAAGACAAATACTTTTAAATATGAAAAAATTTGGTCTGATTTGCTTCTATTTTTTGTAAAAGAGAATAAACAATTAATTAAGTTGGTATTTCTTTATGTCGATTTATTATTTACTTAATTGTTATAAATCGTACGTGTATTATTTCTTTGGGATCGACTAACAGTCCCCCCATTCAGTCCCCTAAATGTCCCCCTAACGGTCAAAGTACAACTGTTAGACATCTATTCAACATACATTAATTCACATACAAAATGAAAAGTATTCATACCTAAGATATCAAATATTCATATATAATTCATCAAGTATTCATACCTAAGATATCAAGTATTTAAAAAAAAAAAATGGACACATCACTTATCTTTTACATGTTTTTCAAGGTGATTTTTTTTTTCTCCGTTCAATCTAACCATATTTCTGACGATCTATGAGAAATTTTGCAAATCTAAAACCACAAACGTGTTCTACACAATTTTCTCTTTCAAATAAGATCTATGATGACATATTTTTACACGTTTTTCAAGGTATCAAATATTCATATATGGAAAGTATTCTCTCAAAATAGAAAGTATTCATACCTAAGATATCAAATATTCATATATAATTCATCAAGTATTCATACCTAAGATATTAAGTATTTAAAGAAAAAACTGGACTCATCAAATATTCATATATGGAAAGTATTCATACAAAATGGAAAGTATTCATACCTAAGATATCAAATATTCATATATAATTCATCAAGTATTCATACCTAAGATATCAAGTATTTAAAGAAAAAATTGGACTCATCTTTTACACGTTTTACACGTTTCTCAAGATGGTTTAATGATTGACAAAGTTGTTAGAATGGGGGGACGTTTAGGGGACTGGAGTGCGGGGGACAACATATTTACTCTATTACTTTAATGTGCAAGTACTTTTGAATTATTAGTCATTAAACAAAGTGATATTCAAATATAGTGTCAGGCGCAAATAGTACCTATTAGTGAGGCACAACCTGAAGAAGAGCAAACATATATGGGCTGCACAATAGAAGATCTTATGAATGGCCCATCCCCAGGCTTTTATGGGCCCCCAAAGTTTGCAATGGAAAGCTCAAGGGAAGTGGGCTGCAAATATCTAAGGAAATCAAGGAAACCTAAATTAAGACCACTTAAGAATTATCTTTTTTGTTCATGTTAGGTTTTTTTTCTTTTTTCTTTTTTCTTTTTTCTTTTGTGGCTGTGCAAGGATGTTTGTTGTAAGGGAATGGTGTTTTGGTGAAGAAAGGTTATTTTGCTGGGAGGAGAGGGTGAGTAAGATGTTGTCTGAATACAAGGGTTCATGAAAGACTTTAGGTATGATTGCTTTTGCTTTGTTAGGAAGGGGTAGTTCATGGAAGGGTTTATCTGAAGAAATGTTTGGAAATTATGTAAGAATGTCCCTTCTTAATGAAGAATAATTTAAGTTTTAATTATGCATTATTATCAAAAACATGAAATTATTTCTTAAAATGTAAGAAGACTTGAACGAGAAGGATCAAAGGTTGGTAGCCAAACAAGCAATAATTAATGCAAGTTGACATGGTAAATTAATTTTTTTACATTGTCTTCACTTGTCAATATCACTGTTGAATTATTCTCATGATGACTAGATCATCATCACTTAAATAATATTTTTTTATTTTGTAATATGTCATGACCTACCTCCATGACATGTTAAATAAAAATATATTTTTCTTGTATTGTTGTTGTTGAGAGCGTTTAAATGATAATTTTTCTCAACTCTCATTTATGAAGGAATGAAACTAGAAAAGTTGACATAGTAAATGGATTTTTTCACAATAATTTATTGTGATCTCCACTTTGAATATTACCGTTGAATTATTCTTATGACTAGAGCACCGGCCGTCGCTTAAATATATATATATATATATTTATTTTGTTACACCTAACATGTTAAATTAAAATAAAAAGTTTTCTCAACTCTC
Organism: Carex parvula; assembly: GCA_025461045.1. NCBI lineage: Eukaryota > Viridiplantae > Streptophyta > Magnoliopsida > Poales > Cyperaceae > Carex > Carex parvula. The sequence continues at coordinate 410,536 of JAJGRW010000475.1, forward strand.
ATTTACACAGGGGCTGGACTAGAAAATTGACATGGTTAATCATTTTTTTTCTCATTATTTAATTGTCTCCACTAATTTTGAATATCACCGTTGAATTAATCTCATGACTAGATCACCGTAGAATAAATATTTCTTGTATTGTTTTCGTTGAGAGCGTCTAAAATAAGATTTTTTTTAAACTCTTATTTAGAAACTACGTCCATTTCCATTACCTACTACCACAACTAGGTGTGTCAATGACACCCGTTCAACCGTTTATTCTACCCGTATCGTATTCGATTAGGTGAGAGTATGGTAAGATTTTTTTTCGTTTGCTTATTAGGTATAGGTATAGATAAGGATTTAATTTTGTTAGTTAACGGATATGGATAAGGATAAAAGCTATTTCTTACCCATTGGGTAATGAATAATTATATAAAATAAAATAATATATAGATATATAAATATTATATTCAATTTATTCTTTCTTCTGTTTTTCATATCGCTGTATCCACACTAATCCTATTTTGAATTTTTTTTCTTTATAAAAAACTATTAGTTAGAATTGATTGTATATTTGTATTGATTTTTATATTAGTATTGTGATTGCATATATATGACATGATAAGTTTGATGATTTATTTGTAAAAAAAAAAAATCATTATATATTATATATTATTTGTTATTTGTCCGCTACTGTTATCTGTTAATTTTAATGAGTAAGAGTAGGGTAGGATAAGATAAATTTTTATTGAATAAAAGTAGAGTACAAATAAGATTAATTCTTAATAGGTATGAGTATGAAAATGCTTCCACCCTATCCATATCGATATCATAACCATTAACACCTCTAACCACAACACGGTCATTCTCCAAACACATTATCACTTCCAAAATTTATTTATTTATTTATCACTTGCATTCTCTCTCTCTCTAGCTATATATATATATATCCACATAATTACATCAACAACCAAACCAGGCTACCCAGTTAATATATAGTTAATTAAGCTTTATACATAGGATTCAACTAATATAATGACGATTCTGTCTGTGACTAGAACTTCCCAGTACTATGTTCGGCCGGATGCAGCCACCCGTCAGATACCCTGTCTCTCTGTGATCGATCGTGTGGCGGGTTTGCGCCACATGGTGCGATCACAGCACGTGTTCAAACAAGGCCACGAGGCCAGAAGAGTGATAAGGGATGCCCTATCGAAGGCATTGGTGAAGTACTACCCGTTTGCGGGGCGGTTTTTGGACCCGGTGCGGGAGGATGAGGAGGTGCGGGTGGCGTGCACCGGGGAGGGAGTGTGGTTTGTGGAGGCGGAGGCCAGGTGCAGCCTCGAGGAAGCCAACTACCTCGACCATCCTCTCCTAATCTCGCAAGACGACCTCCTTCCCGAGCCCGATATGCATATTGATCCCCTCACTTTACCACTTATGATACAGGTACACACACACACACATGCTTTGCTTTTACTATTTATGTCAGACAGTATCACTGGTTTAGGTGCTGAACCATTAGTCTGCAACAACAAATTAAATATGTCCAACTTTTGAGAAATTGAGACACAACAAATTAGTCTGCAAATCATTCAAAAAGAAAAATCTTATGAGAATAAATAATTCGAAACACACTTTAATGGAAGCAAAAATAACTCGTGAACTTGAAAACTAAATAACCCTCTGTTTATTTATTAATGGGACTGAATTTTGTTATGAATCAGGTCACTGAATTCACATGCGGCAGCTTCGTGGTGGGTCTCATCTCGGTCGACACCATCGCTGATGGGCTCGGAGCGGGCCAGCTCATGAATGCCATCGGAGCCATGACACGTGGGCTTGACAAGCTCCCGGTAGATCCTGTCTGGGCCCGCGACCTCATACCAAACCCGACCAAGCTGCCACCTGGGCCCCCGCCCGAGTTCCCCAGCTTTGACCTCCAGTACCACACCACTGACCTCTCGCCGGCAGACATCAGCAGCACAAAGGCTAGGTACTTTGAGGCCATGGGCCAACACTGCTCGACTTTCGACGTGTCGATTTCCAAGGTGTGGCAGGCGCGGGTGCGAGCCATCAGGTTGGGCCCGCAAGAGCCGGTGCATGTTTGCTTCTTTGCGAATACACGACACTTGCTGCAGCAGGTGCTGCCCCAGGAGGGCGGCTTCTATGGCAACTGCTTCTACACGGTAACGGTGACGAGCACGAGCGAGGTGGTGTCACGTGCGGAGCTGATAGATGTGGTGAGAATTATACGGTATGAGAAGGCCAGGCTGCCGGTGCATTTTGCGAGGTGGGCAGCAGGGGACTTGAAGGAGGACCCGTATGAGCTGACGTTCTCGTATAACTCGTTGTTCGTGTCGGACTGGACACGGCTAGGGTTCCTAGAAGTGGACTATGGGTGGGGCCCGCCGGTGCATGTGACACCATTTGCGTACTACACGTTCATGAGTGTGGCCATCATAGGAGCCCCACCGGCACCAAAGAAGGCGGTGCGAATCATGACGCAGTGCGTCGAGAAGGAGCACTTGCTGGCGTTCCAGAAGGAGATGAAGGCCGTTGCCTTCTAGCTGCTCATTAATTAATTAAGTTGTTTTTACTTTGTGTTTTACATTACATTACATGCATATATCATGCATGTATGCACTTATGTCAAGTGTGGTTCATTTTCTTTTCTTTGTTTGAATCCTCTGCCAATTCATATTTTGCAATGTTATGATATATCTGTAAGCTTTCAATTTAATATTTTGCAAGTTCACCTTTGTGATTTATGTAATTTGATCAATCATATATGTAGTAGCTAATATCAAGCCCAAGGGGAATTATATAAATGAATGAGTCTACAAGAAACTGTCACTATTTGTGATGGTAAAAGTACTTTTTACTGCCGGTATCATTAGATATATATTTAACCTAAAAAAATATATCTAATGATATTAGTGACAGTGCAATGAATACGTTTTTCTGCGGTGACATTGATTGAATTTTACCTAAAAAAATATATCTAATTAGTGACAGTGCATTGAATTTTACAAGGAATAGGTACAAATTAAGGAAATTATTTTGACTGTAACATTGTATTATGTCAATTCAAGTGGGTGCAATGAATTAACCATTTGTAAAATGTGAAAAGGATATTCATTCTACTAGATATATTTTTTTAGGTTAAATATATGTTGACTCAATCTAATGATACCGGCAGTAAACAGTACTTTTACTCAATCTAATGATACCGGTAAAAGTGCAATGAATTAACCATTTGTAAAATGTGAAAAGGATATTCTGTCTACAAGAAACTGTCACTATTTGTGAGGGTAAAAGTATTATGTCAATTCAAGTGGGTGCACTGAACCAAATCTTTTCTAGATACAGTATTAATTGTTGTTGATTCAATGTTCCTACTTAAAATTTTGATGGTATATATATATACAGACTTAAAAGATGAGTACTACTAAGCGAAATGTATACGATCGAAGATTATTAACAATTACTGTGAATTACAATATAAGTTGGAATAGACAAGAAATGCTGCAATTTTGTCAAATGATCTTGATTTTTAAGATACAGGTTTCTCTACTATTTTAGCCAAAATATTATCCATTTTTATAATGTATCCAGATCCATGAGAAAGCTTAATCTATTTTCTTGTAAAATTTAACACTTCAGTTTAATCCTTCAATTTTAGCCTGAAATGCCATGTGTTATGTTCTAATTTAGATTCATTTCACAAAAAAAAATCAGTATTTGTTAGTGCTGCAAACTATCTTTGCTGCATAAAAAAAAAAGAATATCTGAAATATCCTAGCATTTTTTTTAATATCAATTAAACTTGCTTTGTCTTAAAATTATCCCGGTTTCCGGAAATTATGAGTAATTTATTGATTCAAATGTTATTATAGGACAGGGTTACACAATAAATAATGTTGAATGTTGCCTACTCTTGGAAACTATATTTGCGTGAAAAGAAAACCCGAAAAATCCTAGCATTTTTTTTACATAAATGAATCCATTTAGCATATTTTTCGAGATCATCCCGGTTTCTTACAGTTACGTACGAATAATTGATTACTCTAATGTTCCTGTAGAACAGTAAATATTTATTATTTCTAGCAATATTACATGTTGTTTCTATTAATATTACTAGGTTATACAAATTATATAGGATGAATATGGTAAAGGTTGCATCCAACATTCGAACTAGCAAATATATGGTACGTAGCTGTGAAAAGCAAGCATTTTATTTGCCGATAAGATTTCATATTTTTCATATACATTGATTATGTTTGAAGTAGTAAAATTTTAAGATCTAAAATCATGTTCATCAACCCATTGTTTGAAGCTTAAAACATGGTTGAACAAATTTGTGTTGTCGTTTGAAACATGTACAATATATTTCATACAATTTAACATATATAATTACAAAATAACTTGAGAAATGAGAAAAAACGCACATACATACCATGTAAAGCAGGCCTGAACCCCCATTTTATCATTTTTTTAAGGTATTATTTAATCTCATTACGGTAGCCTTCAAAGAAGCAAAGCAAGTATGCAAAGATATAAATGCTTGGAATAAGGTAATTTTTCATTTGAACTTTTTATCAAGTTAGAAATTTTGAAAGCCAATTCAGCAAAAAAAATATAGATTCCTCATATTGTTTGAACGAAGTTTTATTAATTCATTCAAGTAAATTTTGAAACCCAATTCACATTCATCTGTGAATAAAACCAACACAAATTATGACTTAGGTAGTTTTTTCTCTTTGTTTCTGTCAAAAAAACTGAACAGATGAATGTGGGCAGATAACAGATTATATATCAGCCGTGTACACCATTAATTCACAGCAGGAGAGGATTCGACATGAGCATAACAGCTGGAGAAGGAGAAGAACTAGGTCAATTATCAAAAGGGGAAGATCATAAATATAAATTTGGGTGTTTAGTTTAGGGATTTGGTGGAAGCTTATTTTGTTGAACTGGAATAGGAACTGGGTCTTTAAAATATAGTAAGTATTAGCAGGGGTGTCTTTTATGTCTTGTATACAACTGCTTTGGAAAGCATTTTTTTCTGAATTAATGTTCTGATTTGTAAATATCACAAAATATTAACATATGAATGAATATATATTAATTTTTGTTTGTTTTTCATTAAGAACTTGATTGTTATGGGACTGGATGAATTATCTCAGATGGTGCTGTATCTTTGTTGAATATTATCTTACCAGTACCGGTACCATTGTCGGGATTCATAAAACAAATCCTACAAAAAATATAACACAATAGGAATAAAGAATCTATGCGTATTTATATCAGAATGTACTTGAAAGTGATTACATTAAATCCAATTTTACAACATGGTCTTGACAAGCGATGAAATGTACATATATAAAATTTTGTCAATAGTGGAACTCTTTGGATACATTTTTTAAATTTCCAAAATCATTTGAGTTTTGATCCATTAGTCTATAGAAAAAAGTTTGCCTTACTTTCTAGAAACTAATTTTTACAAGAATTATAACTTATTTTAAAAACAGGAATGGAGGTCTTTGCCTTTCAAGTTCATACTTCTGTTATATTTAACAACCAAGGATTTTTTTTTCATTCATATTTTTTTTCATTCATATTTTGAACCTATGATCTCTCATTCAGAGAATATTGTTTTTTGTTGCTAGATCAAATACTAATTCTCGAAAATAAAACTTGATAGATGAGAAAAAAAACAATCAAGCACAAAATTGCTGATAACTTTAAAACATTATTAATTTCAAAACACAAATCCGATCGAATGTCATTCAATTCCCTTCAATCAGCATAAAATATTAGAAATCACTCTTTTAATCATACAGATGTAAATAACATTTAACATTTCATCAGTAATTATCAATTTCTCCCAAACCAAAATAACAACATTAAATTAATTATAATTATAATTGCAAGCTCTCCCTTGTGCCAAACTAATTAGGTGCCTTGATTTGGAGTCGAATGCGGTCGACAACCGACACAGGGACAAGTGGCTTTGCACTCGTTGAGGGACAGTTTGCATGGCTCAGAGTCAGAAAGACAACAATACCAGACACCGGTGTTGCGAGTTTGCGGATAGCATGGCTTCACCCCGTTGACGCAAGGGCAATCCTCTGCAAACACATACGTACCGCCTACGATTTTTAAAAATTGAAAAGTAAATTTATATATATACTAATTAAAAAAATTAAAGAATCTTGATGCAGATCGGACCGTTTAAGCCTGGTGTTAGACAAAATTTGAGCAATGTTTTCTGGACAAAACCCAATTCCATATAGAGAGAAGGTACTTACATTCCTGGGTTGCAACAAGAAAAACAAAGAAGAGGGATAGATGAAGGGTTTTCATTTTCCAAATTCCCAAAATGTATTTCTTATTTTTTTTTTCAGGCAAAGCTCTTAATTTTGCACATTTGAACAATTTATATAGATTTCCTGAAACTCTAAAATAAGAAAGAGTGTAAAATATAATTAGTAAAATAGATTTACTATATATATACTCCAATAATTAAAATTTTAAAAAACATACATTAATTAAAATTAAGTATTCACATTAATATATATACTCCAATAATTTCTGAAGATATGCTAAAATAATAATCCATCATCCAACTTTCCATTAATTGCAAACAACATTCATTGATACTGTATCTCATCATATGTAGGCACTATATCTTACTAGATCAAATGAAAATCCATAATTTTGTCAACATGAGAATAGAAAGTGATTTATTGTAAAGAAAACTTGCTTATTATGAAATTCTCATACAACTTAATTCACTCCATTGATGGTTATTAGGTTCAATACATTTAATCTTACTGATCCTGCAAATATACAATTTTCATGTGTATTAATATATTTACTGAGATTTTGTACATCGGCGGGCCCTGTGCGCTCTACCTCGGACCGGATTGGCTCAGATCCCGTTCTGCCTATTATTAGGCTCTAGTGTGGGGCCCAGAATGAAAAGCAAATATTGGGCCGTTGTTATAATCATTTTTAGCAAGTTCAATTCCATGTTGAGGGTATAATTATACAAACAACAAATATGCTTGTACCAAATAATGATATTAAACTCCTCAATTTTTGCAATAGCTCGGTACTACTAAATATTATTTATGTTCATATTATTGTCATTTTAGGTTTTTTTTTTTTTTTTAAAGGTTATTGTCATTTTAGGTGTAACATTATACACATTATTGTTCACAACGAATATGCTTTTACATTATAGTTCACAAAAATATATATACTTTTACATATTGTCACTACTACAGAAAACACGACCATACACAATCCAAAAAGCTAATGACACACGGTTCCGCGACTGTCTGCGCCTGTCCTGAATGGAAAATCAATGAATTGTACACGGTTGCAGAACCATATCTATATAGTACTGACACACCGATATCCTAAAAAAAAGGCGTTGAAACTGTTGATTTATACACGGTCATAGTAACTGTATATAATAACTAAAGTTATATATACAGTTTGTACAAGATATCTGTATACAAAGAAGTCACTGTACAAAGAGTTTGCCAATGTATGGTTTATGTTCACTCTTTAGAATGGTGTATAAAGAGTTCCATAAATAGTGGAACTCTTTGGGTACATTTGTAAATTTTTGAAATCAATTGAGTTTTTTTTTTTGTTTTTTTTTTTTTGTTTGATAAATCATTTGAGTTTTGAACCATTGGTTTCTAGAAAAAATTGCCTTCCTCTCTAGAAATTAATTATACAAGAACATAGAACTTAAAAAAAAAAAAACAAGCAACAGAGGTTTTGCCTTTCAAATCCATAAATTTGTTACAACCAATAATTTTTTTCCATTCAGCTTTCGATCCCATGATTTCCCACTCAGAAGATACGTCTTTTGTCACTAGATTAAAAATTCATTTTCCAACATAGAACTTGATAGACAAGAAAGAAAACCAATCAAACATGATAACTTAAAACATTATTAATTTCAAAACACAAATCCAAATGTCATTCCCTTCAAACAAAATATTAGAAATCACATTTTTAAACAAAAGATATAAATCACATTAAAACATTTCATCAATATTTCTCAGTTTCTCCTAATTAAACATAAATAACAACATTAAATTAATTATAACTATAATTGCAAGCTTTCCCTTGTGCCAAACTAATTATGCCTAGGAGGCCAATGCGGGCGGCAACCTTCGCAGGGACAAGTGGCTTTGCACTCGCCGTGGGATGGTTTGCATTCGTACGCGTTGGACATGCAGCAGTACCAGACGGCACCGTTGCCTTGTTTTGAGGATAGCATGGTCTCACCCCATTGGCACAAGGGCACTCATGCGCAAGCGCATAGTTACCGCCTACGATTTTTTTATAAATGATAAAATGAATTAAAATATACTAAACAAAAATTAAAGAATTTTAAGAAGAACAAATATGTAAAATGATAAGATACTTGCATTCTTCGATGACAACCATAAAAAAGAAGAGAAGGAGAGATAGATGAAGGGTTTTCATTTTCAAATTTCTCAAAATGTAATCTGGTTTTCAGGCATTTGTAAGTAACTATAGCTTTTTTCAGACATGAAAAATTTATATAGCTTTTTGAAACTCTAAAATAAGAAAGACACTGTCATTTATTGATTTAGATGTAAGTCTCCTTATCCAAAATTTTAACTATTTTTATAATGTAACTATAGCTCCAGATGACAATTCCAAAAGGAATTAATCCAAACAATATCATAAATTCAGTTTGTACTAATTTATTCATCTTTTTCACGATAGCACCTTATTCTCTCTTCAGATCTTGACAGTCATCCCTTTTCAATGAGAAAGTTTAATCTGTTGAGTTGTAAATTTAATTGTTTAGTTTGTAAACCGCAATCAGTAGCTCAGGCAACTCATTTCAAAAAAATAATAATGTCGACGCATTTAGGAGTGAAACAGAGTGGATAACATCTGATCGAAAATTAGATACAGATATTTAATATCTGAATATTCATGCATATACGAATATAGATATGGTTTATATTTTAATTATCAGTATCCGAATATATAGTAGATATATATACCATATAGTTTAATATCTATATTATACAAATATTATGTTACTCACCATTGTAATTAGATAAATATTATGATGTTATTCACCATGGTAATTAGATAAATATTATGAACTTTGATAATTTTTTAATAATATTTATATATATTTAATGAATATCCGATCTGAATCTTTATCCGAAAAATAAAAAACAGATACAGTAATAGATTTACGACTATCCTATACGTATCCAATCCGTTTTCACCCCTATGAATATTGGCTACTCGTGCAGACTATCTTTCTGTAAAAAAAAAAAAAATCAAAATAACTCTCGCATTTTTTTCAAATATCCATTTTGCATGCTTGGTGTCAAGATATATTATTCCGGTTTCTTCCAATTACGAGTATTCCTTTAATCTATATTACATAGAACAGTCAAAGAGTTATTATATATTTCCTAGAAATTTTACTTGTTGTTTCTATTAAAATTACGAAATTACACAATTTAACATAAATATAGTAAAGTTTGCCTCCAAATTTGAATTAGCATATATGGTAGCAACCAGAAAAAAAAAATTAAAGAAGAGGAGAGATAGACGAGAGTTCCATTTCAAATTTCTCAAAATGTACTATGGGTTTTTCAGGCTAATTTAGGTTGAGTTGTACATTTGAAAAAGTTATATAGCTTTTTTGAAAGCTCTAAAGTACGAAAGACACGCTGTCATTTTGTTGGTTTTAAGATCTCAAGTCTCTCTAGCCATATTTTAACTATTTTTCTAATGTAGCTATAGCTCCAGATGTCGTGCAGATTCCAAAGGAAATCCAATCAACTAAAGAATATGTGCACTATTAACAAACAGGTAAAAGTGTCACTGTCAGTATCATCGCAGATACTCACATCGGTAAAATAGCGATATCCTCAGATTTTGAGAAATTTAAACAGAATGGGTCCCTTTAAACCGAAATAATTTCCAAAATTCAACCGATCCGATCCATTTAAATCGAAATTTTCCGTATTGGACTCTAGGTACCGGTATGTCTTTTCCTGTCCCATTTATCATAACGATATAGTATGGCTAATAGGAATGCAACGGAGCTGTACGTCCATTCAAGAGGCCTACTCAACAACTGAGATCAAGAATCAACAGCAGTTGTTATTAGGAACTAATGACAGCATTTAGATAATTGATTAGTTGTTGGACATTTCTGTTACAAATGTAGTTAGGAATTAGTTAGCCTATTGGATAGCTGTTGCTAAGAGAATGTATTCCTCAGTGTAGGGCTGTAAATGAGCCGAATTTGAGCGAGTTACCTCCAACTCGAACTCAGCTCATTAAATTAATGAGCGAGTCAACTCGAGTTGGGATGGTAAACGAGTTGTAGAGCCAACTCGAACTCTTCGTTATCAACTCGAGTTGGCTCACAACTCGTTTATAACTCGTTTAACCAGTTAATTATATACTACTAGTAAAAGAATTTATCAGTATCAAGCAATTTTTCATACAGCAATAGTACATAAGCACCAACAATTTTTTATACAACAACTTAGTATCATAGAAGGAAAAATCGGTATCGGAATCGGGATCGGCACCGAGCGATCCCGATCCGGATCGGAAAATCAGTCGGGATCGGCCGAATCGGATCGGAAAATCGGAATTTTGGCAAAAGCTTGTTCTACACTAAAAAAATAGGAAAATATTGATAAAATCTAGAAAAATTATTACAATCAAATAATCTACTAATATAATATAATACAAGCATTACAACTAAATGGATATATAGAAATGAGTTGAAATGGATATAGAACTGAGTTGAAATGGACATATAGAAATGGATATATAGAAACGAGTTATAGGTTTAACCAAGAAAGACTGTGTGGTGTGGTGGAGTTGTGTTTGGCTTCATTGCTGAAGGGCGCGAGTTCGAATCACAGAGACCGCAAAATTCTTTTTTTGAGTTTGGTTAATTAGCGTTTCGGCCGTTTCAGTGGAATCGGTCTATTTCAGTCAGAAACGGACAAAATTTGTCTGAAATGAGATCGAAACGGCCAAAATATGACGGAATGATGCCGGAATGGTCGAAATTTGATGAATCTTCAATAACCGCGTAAATCGGTCTAAAATCAGATCGGTACCGTCCGATTCCGATCCGAAACGGCCGATTCCGCTCCGGAACGGCCGATTTTGCCTTCTATGCTTAGTATATAAGCATCAACAATTTTTCATAGCAGCTTAATAAAAAACAATTTCTGAGATT
>JAJGRW010000475.1:429461-449238 GCA_025461045.1 Carex parvula
TAATATTGGTAACAATTATTAAATATTTTGAAATTAGATATGCTTACTTATTAGAAACAAGTGGCAAGAATGCAAGCGTTCATCGCATAAAACAGTGACCGATACCAGCGGGAATTGATCGGTATGTATGCACCTTCTGATTCATTGGTACGATATCAATTTTGTTTGGTAAAATCCTTTCAATTTTGATCTCCTACCAATCAGTGGCAGTTATTAATTAGTATGTATCGCTCAATACCTGATTGTACCGATATTTTTATTAATACCCCCAAAAAAAACAAATTATCAAATCTGCTCCCACCCCAACTTTATTTTTATTTCTACCCTAACCGCCCGTGGGCTGGGCGGTCCACTTTTCCCACCAGACCGCCCAGCAGCCGGGCGGTCCACTCTTGAAACCTGACCGCCCAGGAGCTGGGCGGTCCACTATTAATTTTTTTTTTTTTTAAGGTTTTATGTTTTAATTTGTTTGAATGTTTTATATTAAATTATTGTAATGATTTGGTTGAATATTTTATATTAAATTGTTGTAATGATTTGTTTGAATGTTTTACATTAAATTGTTGTAATGATTTATTTAAATGTTTTATATTAAATTGTATGATATATAATTATTATTTGTTGACGATTATATTTTTATAATTGACGATTATTTTTATATGTTATGTAATTGTGTAGTTTTAATATAATTGATTAGTTTTATATTAAGTTTGTTAATGTTTAAATGTTTCTAAATGGTAATCTAAATAGTAATCTAAATGGTAAGTATAAACAACAAAAGTAGGTAATCCAAATGGTAAGTGTAAAAATGAAACATAACAGTCCAAACACGAAATATAATAATCCAAACTAAAATACTAGAAACCTATCAAACTAAAAAAAATATAAAAACCCTAACGGCGACGACGAGGGCGAGGTCCGGAGAGGTCCAACCTAGTAGGTGCATGGCGCTCTCTCTGCGACGGCGGACGCCTCTGGTGAACCTCATCCACCTGCATGTCATCGTGTACGGCCTCACGCGCCCATGGGTCCGCCCCCAAGTGTAATGCATTCTCCCCATGGATCCCCGCCTGTGTACGCAACACCCACGGATCGGCCTCCCAGGTAGGAGGATACGTGGCCGGAGGCGGTGTGCCAAATATAGCAGCGGCAAAGCCATCTGCAGTCTGTGCCCCACTCCCACTGGCCTCGCCGTCGTGCTGTCTGGGCTCCATATACTGCGGTCGGTGGGAGCTAGCTGGCTCCCATCCGCCCTCATCTGGAGCTAGGTCATCCAAAGAGAAAACGGCGGCGGCAGCAGCTTCATCCTGTATGTAAACAATGTTAAATTAAAGACATAGAAGTAACGAGTAAATTAATTAAATAATGAACTTTTGCTACCTCGGTATGCTGCACTGGAACTCCATGCTCGTTGTAGTATGCGTTCCACGCGTTGTTGTTCAACACCCATTGGTGGATCACCCAACCCGAGTTATCATCTGCAAAAATGAAGATAAATTAATAATAATGATATTTTAAAGAGACGCTTAATAATGATCATTTGTATGACATATTATTACCTGTAGGAGGTGGCGGCATCTCATCAGCGTAGATAGGGGCTCTAGGCTGCTCCGGATCTGGTGGTGGGGCCTTTATCTCGCGCCAATTGATGTCCTCCCCGGCATCGTGCAACATACCAACGAGGCGTCCGTCCCAGCCAGAGTCCTCCACGATCGGTGCACTGTGTTGGAGCATTTGACATCCTATCGCTCTCCAACTTTTTCTCGCCATGCACACCAAGCTGTGTGCCACTCCTCTAATAGCGGTCAAAATATGCACACAATGTATTTTCATTATTATTATTAGAAGATGAATAAATAACTACAATTTTTTAAGCATGTCAGTTTCATTTAAACATACCGAACGAGCATGGATCGGGCCGAAAGGCAAGTAAGTCCTAGATCTGTCACCCTCACCCGTGAGTCTCCTTCGAAGAGCATCACCATAGTCCCCCTGTAGATAAACCGTCGGCATGCCCCATCTCTGGTACCAGACTAAATATCGCAATCTCCAAGGCCCGACCGGCATAGGGGCATCTGGAGCTGGAGGCGGGGTCCATAAGTGATCCTCCGGCCTTGCAGCACGCTGGTAATGCTCCCAGAAACGCGTGCTCCAATCGACTTTGGGCTTGTTGTGTTTAGTGCTACAATATGAATTAATTAATAACGTGTATGGCTGAACAAGTAATAAAATAGACAAACAATAAGGCAGTGGGTAGTTACCTGTGCTGCTGGGTGGTCTGCTGCTCGCCCAACTCTGGAAAATCAGGGACATAGGCATCCAAACCAAACTGACGGGGCACTCGATCAGGATAGTGATACTCAACTATCCAGAAGCATACGCACGGCCCCCGATAAAACGAGAGATATCTCTGCTCTAATGTCAGCGGGCACAGAAGGCCCCGATCGTAGAACTGACGATAGGGGTACCAGGTGATGCTTGCCTCGTGAAGCATCTGGAGCTGACCCCGGACATACGAAATCCCCACGGTCCTCCCCCTGCCCGTGTCCTCGTATGTGTGGGGAGTAACCCATATGGCACCGTACCCCGGACGTCTCTCGGGGTCATCTCCCATCCATAACCCCGCCTGAGCTGGAGGAACAGGCCGACACACCGGTATATGTGACCAGGACCACTGCTGGAGTAGAAGAAGCGGTCCGGCAATCTGCTTGTTCGTCGCCTAAATTTTGGACATGCGATGCATTTATGGTAAATATGGAACCCTAATATATATAATAAAAAAATTAAAATATTTGTACAAACTTACCAGACAAGCATGACACAAGCCTCGGTATAAGTGGGCGAGCACGGCTCCACCCCAATTCCACTTCGACGGCCGCTGAATGTCCCTCAGCAGAGAGAGAAACATAATCGGGACTGCGTCACCGCTGGAATCGACAAACATGACGCTGCCACATAAATCCATGACAAACGCCCTCACGTACCTGCAATATAAATTGGAGTCATAAATAACTACATTTTTTGTTGAATCCATAACATATTTTAATTTGCAACTGTTTGTGATTACCTCAGAACGGCCTGCTCGTCACGTGTCTCGCGGGTGATCCTACGCTGGTGGAAGTAACTGCGGAGCGCCGCAAGACTGATGCAGTACTGTGAATACCGGTACTCCTCCTCCTCCTCTCCTTTCTTCTTCTTCTTCTTCTTTTGCAAGTCCGACGGAGCGGCCCCCAGCAGCTCCGGTATCATGTGCATCAGGTCTGGATGGTCTGAGACACCACCGATGGGGTCGCCGTCTATCCGTAAACCCCACAAGGCACTGACATCACCTAGTGTGACTGTCATCTCTCCAACCGGAAGGTGAAATGTATGCGTCTCCGGTCGCCATCTCTCTACTAGACCGCAAACGAGGGCCTGATCAATATCACAGTGAGGCATGGTGGCCAACTGATACAACCCGAGACGCATGATGCACTGCTCCATCAACGGGTGACGGACGTATGGTATCTCGGGGGTGCGATGTCTCACTGTCATCATCGTCGTGTCCTGCATTTTACAATGATTTCAATATAAACGTCTAATTATATGTAATATTAAATAATGCTATTTAAATTAGGAATACAAATCCAACATACCTCCATAGATGCAAGTGAGACACAGTGACGGACATGTGGGGTCCAAAGAAGAGGACTAAATGTGTCAGGATGGTGCGGGGGAAAATCTCCAAAGGGAGCATCCGCACCGGATGTCTCTGCACCGGACGTCTCTACACCGGATACCTCTGCACCGGATGCCTCTGCACTGGATGCCACTGCACCGGATGCCTCTGCATCGTGATCATGTGAACTCTCCCCCGTCTCCAGAGGGGCATCCCATGCACGTCCCCGTCTAGTTCTGACCATACTACATTTCAATAAACAGAAGATTTTATCTTATAAATCCTGATTTATAAACCCTAACTTATAAACTCCAAATCTGTCAACCCTAAACCCTAATTTAACAATTCAACCATAATCTAACAATTCAACCCTAAACCCTAATTTAACCCCTAAACCCTAAATTAACAATTCAACCCTAAACCCTAATTTAACAATTCAACCCTAATTTAACAATTCAACCCTAATTTAACAATTCAACATAATTTAAACAATTTAACCCTAAATCCTAATTTAACAATTCAACCCTAATTTAAACAATTCAATCATAAACCCTAATTTAACAATCCAACCCTAATTTAACAATTAAATCGCTACAGGAAAATCAACAACCCGCACACGATAATTAACAATTCAACCCTAATTTATAAACTTCAGTTTTGTCAACCCTAAACCCCTAAACTACAAACTCTAATTTTGGAAATCCTAATTTTGAACAATTCAATCGTGTCGGGAAAATCAACAACCCGCACAAGATAATTAACAATTCATTTCTACCAATCGTTCCAGTGCCAATACAAGATACAAAATATAAATTAAAAAAATTATTTAGAAACTTACCCGAAAATAATCGGACTGTCGCCGAGATGGCCGAAATCAGGGTTCGGGTGAGAGAGAGAGAGAGAGAGAGGAGGAGAGAGAGAGGGGAAGAGGGAGAGGAAGAGAGAGAGAGAATGGTAGATTTGAAGAGAGAGAGAGAGAGAGGAAGAGAGAGAGAGGAAGAGAGAGAGAGAGAGAGAGAGAGAGGGAGAGAGAGGAAGAGTGGGGTTTCGGCTGGGGTGGTGGTTTCGGGCGGCGACGCGGGCGGCGGGGTGGCTGGAGGCAGAGACGAAAGAGAGAGAGAGATAGCGGTCTGCTCCCAACGGACCGCTTATAAAAAAAAAAAAAATTAATAGTGGACCGCCCAGCCCCTGGGCGGTCAGGTTTCAAGAGTGGACCGCCCGGCTGCTGGGCGGTCTGGTGGGAAAAGTGGACCGCCCAGCCCACGGGCAATTAGGGTAGAAATAAAAATAAAGTTGGGGTGGGAGCAGATTTGATAATTTGTTTTTTTTTTTTGGGGTATTAATAAAAATATCGAGTGATTGTATCGGTTGTTGTTTTATTCGGTGAAAATTTTGTCTTTTTATTTCTTGTTTGACTAATTACTGTTTTTTTTGCATTCATTATTTAAATTATAAAATTATATCTATAATATTAATTAGTTTAAAATCCATTTTCGAAAGACCCTTTAATTTACAACAAAAGACCATTCCCTTACAACTAACATCCTTGCAGAACCACAAAAGAAAAAGAAAAAGAAAATATAAAAAGGCAAGCCTAACATGAACAACAAAAGTTAATTCCTTTTAAGTGGTCTCTGTCTTCCTTTTCTTTAGTGTGCCATATCTAACTCTGCTCTATGAGTAGCGTTCCAGCAACCTTGGTTTCCTTAGATACTTGCACCCCACTTCCCCTTGAGCTTTCCATTGCAAAACTTTGGTGGCCCATAAAAGCCTGGGGGTGGGCCATTCAATAGATCTTCAATTGTACCAATTATTGCATCCACTTTTTGACTGTCAATGTACTCGATCTAACATTCCTCATTTATGATATCTTGTTCGATTTCTACTTCTTCTTTTTTTAAGAACAACTAATATATATTGAGTGAGGCTATGGTGCTATGCATAGCACGGATGGCTAGTGTACTACGGCTCAATATGATACTTTTTAAAACCCTAACGGTCGATCCGAACCGTTCAATGTGATATCCATATGAATATGTACTTGCAAACTAAATTTTATATTTTTTTGAATTTTTTTACTATTTTTTTAGATAGGTAGAAAAATCAGTGTTTTCTGAAAATTCTGGACCATCAAAATTCTACCTATCTAAAAAAATAGTACAAAAATTCGAAAAAATATAAAATTTAGTTTGCAAGTACATATTCATATGGTTATCACATTGAACGGTTCGGATAGACTGTTAGGGTTTTAAAAAGTACCATATTGAGCAGTAGTACACTAGCCATCCGTGCTAAGCATAGCACCATAGCCTCACTCATATATATTTATATTTTTTTTATTTAAAATAACTGTCATAAACTTTGGTATCCATTTCATTTTAGATGCTTTTTGCAAAAATTAAACCTGCGTTTTCTGTTGAAAGATAAATGTAATCATCATAGGTAGTTAGTTTACGATTATTTGTAGTCCTGAATCTAAAGAATCACAAAAAAAAGGTTATACTTGTGAAAAATAAAGTTTTATGTTATTTTATGTCCTGAATCTAATCACCATACGGCTATATATATGTTCTTTACCAATAACTATATAGTCCGTACTTCTTATCAAATAGTTTTATGTTATTTTATTTTATTTTAATTTATTCTAGTTGAAGAATAAAGTGTGTTACTCCAAGGATTCATTCGGTGTGAACAAAATGCAAACCTTGTGATGCCATGTACAACTAATATTTAAGACATTTTGCTCAATCTACTAATGTATTTATAAGTTTGTTAGAAAATAGGTAAATTGTTTTTCTTAAAAATAACATATTAGATATTAGGTAAATTGTTTTTCTTAAAAATAACATATTACATATTAGACATGAGGTTGAGATTGAGTTGAGTATCAAACATTCAAACTAGCTCCGGTGTATAGGAGTGGGATTATGTAATTTTAAAATATATATATAACAGGACTTGTAAATAAACTTCTTTTATCAATATATCTGTTGTCGACAAACCATAAAAAAAAAAAAAAAGGATATTAGGGGAAATAAAAATATTATAATTATATATACAAGAAAAGGAGATCTCACTTTGGAGGGTAATCAATAAAAAGAACTTTGTAAAACGAGCATAGTTGATATCATTATTTAATGGGAAAATGAATTTAATTACACGGTTGTCTCTCCTCAGGTCCAAACTATTTAGATATTGGTCAACTTAAAACTTTTTATATATAGCTAGGATTGTGAATATAATAGTTAGTTATATATAGTCAGTTAGTTAGAAGAGATAGCGTGAGTAAACTGGGGTCATTATATAAGTCCCTCTCTGAATGTAATTCATTACTCAAGATAATACAAGACTATTTCATCTTCTTTCTTACTCTCAAACTCTCTGAATACAAATCTATTAGCAATACTTAAATTATAAAAAAATGATACAAGTTTGGCTAAGATATATAGCAGAGAGACTTAAATCATAAAAAATGAAGATGATTTGGCCTACACACAAAATTGCAAATGTGTCTTGTTTGTTCCAACTAATATTGTAATTGACTGCAATTGTTAACCCTTGATCGTATACCTTTCGCCTAATAGTACTTATCTTTTATAGGTCAGGTACCTTCAAATTTTAAGTAGGTACATTGAATCAACAACACCATTGTATTTAGAAAAGATTTGGTGCAGTGCTTATTGAATTTTATGGGAAAGATAAGAATGCTACATGCATGTTGATATGATATTGAATATGGAAAGTTGTAATGTATTTCGCCAAATATAATTAGATGAAATTAATTGAAATCTAACATTTTTCATTTATGATATCTTGATAGATTTTCAATTTTTTTTATAATCCAACTAATATTTGTAGTTTTTTTTTAAATATATAACTCTTATACACTTTTAGTATTCATTTCATTTTAGATGTCTCTTGCGAAAATTAAACCCATGCTCTCTGTTAAATAA
This sequence comes from Carex parvula, assembly GCA_025461045.1. Classification (NCBI taxonomy): domain Eukaryota; kingdom Viridiplantae; phylum Streptophyta; class Magnoliopsida; order Poales; family Cyperaceae; genus Carex; species Carex parvula. The sequence goes on from JAJGRW010000475.1 coordinate 437,073, forward strand.
AATTTATCATCCTTCATATTGGATCTACGATTATTTATAGTCCTTTTAAATCTAAAGAATTATAAAAAAAAAAAAGGTTATACTTGTAATCATACGGCTATAGTCCGTACTTCTTATCTAATAGTTTTATTTTATTTTAATTTTTTTTCCTAGTTGATGAATAAAGTTTGCTGCACTAAAATTCTTTTGGTGTGAACAAAATGCATACCGTGTGAAGCCATGTACAACTCATATTTAAGACATTTTGCTCCGTCTATTATTGCACATTTATGAATTGTTAAGAAAATAGATAAATTAATATTGTTTTTCTTAAAATATAACATATAGATATTGGAGAAAATCAAAATATTATAATTATAAATATATATTTACAATAAGAGATATATATGAATATGATTGAGTGATAATACTAACTACAAGATCTTCAATGAAAAAGGTTGATTAGTAACACAAAAAATTCAACAACTACATTAACTTAAATATATTCTTATAGGTCAAACACTAGTATCATTATATTTCTATTAAGTTATGTCAAATATAGGAGAAAGTCCCATTATAGGTCAAACACTAGTATCGTTATATTTCTATTAAGTTATGTCAAATATAAGAGGAAGCCTCTCGTCTTGTGTGAGTAGCACAAAATTTAAAATCAATTAGGAGGTGTTATTACATTGATCTTCAACAATTTTAATATTTTTAGCATAATTGATTCTATACAGATAAATAGAAAAATGGTTTTCTATTGGTCTAGTTTAATTTTTTGAAAAATGGTAAAATAATTTACCATGATTCTCATTATATAACACTTTAGAATGAAATATTTCTTGTAAGCTTATTTGAAACAAAAAAACATAAAATTTTGTAGTAAATGAAAATATTTTATTCAGAAGTTTATAATCTGATATATTTTTTTTATCATATATATACTGTCGCTAATTTTTAGCATATAGATATAATCAAAGACGTACTTGAAACTTATTATTAATCTCTTTATCAATTTAAAGTCTTAATTGTTAAAAATAAAAAGAGGCCGACCATGAATATAAGTAGCGAACAAGAAAAAAAGTTTGCTGGCTATTGGCACCAAATAGAAATTTTGAAACAAGCATTAAAGCATAGCATAAAAAAACATTGGAACCAAAAAGGTTGAGCCATAAGGAAAAGGCAAAATCGTTTGAAGTGAAAACAATGATATCAAAAAACATGTTCACGGCTTTTAACAAGTCCAAAATTTAATCTTCTTTAAAATCAAATATTTGCTAAAAAATTATTATAATATTCAAATATTACAACTTCAACTGAGAGAACCTATTTTCAAAATTAAAATATAAAATACTAAACATTTTATCACCTCACATACACAAGTGTTCACATATCCGAGCCTTGGTAAAAAAAAAAAAAGATATCAAGAAAATTATAAGTTTTCAGTATATACCAATATCGAGTATTTAAACTTTGTGTAGCCTCTAGTTTAATTACCAATTAATCTCTGCGATTAGCCACGACACTTTGGAGGAAAAATTAAGCGAAATCTTTCAATAATGTCATAATATTTACAAAAAATTAAAAATCCATATTATCAAGTTATTAATTATTTTTTTTGATACCAAGCTATTGTATAAAATTATAGATTTACTCTCTTTGTTAGATAAATTATCGCTTTCACAAGAAAACATCCACCATTAAATTATACTTACTAAAAGTGGTGATAAATTTTATGTGCTTGTTCAGAAATAATATCTATCATTTTGAATTTCTCTGGAAACTTAAATAAATTGTGACATCAAACAAAACAAAAAACTGGTAACTAATACCAGCACTTGGTAATATTTTGTAAAACCAAAAGGAATTCTTACAAGTTATCCAAAAATTAAATTCAATTAACACAGATAAATTACTCTTTCACCAAATCATGTAAACAAGGACTAAACATATACAAAATCAAAGACAACAGGTAAGGATATGCAATTTTAATTGGGCCGAGATGTGGTGTTGTTGTTGGTGGGTTATAACTTATAACTTATAACTATGAAATATTGTGAAATTCAAATATATTTAAAGAGTTTGAGCCGGGCTGGCTAGTGGGTTCAAAATCCGGTTACCTTGGGCCTTCTAGCGTACCAATACAATATAATGAAGGGTTTCAGCCTTAAGATATTCCTTATCCATATCTTGTCAGCACCTCACATATCTAATAAAAAGGTTAAAAAACAAAAATATGAAAACAAACATCTGTCATATAAAAAGTTGACTCTCAGACTCCCAGTCTTCCCCCAATAATTAGTTTTCTACCTTCTCTCTTTGGATCATTTCATATCAACACAATAGAAGAGAAGAGAAGAGAAGAGAAGAAGAGACTTTGCAATTTTAGATAGATGGGTCTAGGCGTACTGATTTCCAACCTTCTCTCTTCTGCAGCCAAATTGCTGCCTGCTGTCATGGCATCTGCACAATCGCCGTCTTCTTCCTCGTCTCCTGCAGTAGATCAAAACCACCAAATTGAGGCTGAATTGGAGAAATTGATGAGGATGCTGGAGCGGATCAAGGTCACGCTGTACGATGCGGAGCAGAGGGAGATCACAACCTCGGCAGGCAAGCACTGGTTGAAGGAGCTCGAGGAAGTTGCATATAATGCAGAGGATGTGCTGGGTGAGTACCACTATGAAGTCTTACGGGCGCAAGTTGAGGCAAGAGATGCTTCTCCACCCGCTTCTCGTAAAAGGAAGCTAGTTCAGGTAACTAATTTAATTTAATTTCCTTGTGAAAAGGGTTTTGTGTTCATGAGTCGGTATCTGTCAACCTGGTCAAGCTCATTTGTTAGCAGTATTTATTCCATTGACTGCCAAGTTGTTGTAATTAAGCTCTTAGAACTATAACACAGAATATGAAATGTAGTTTTATCCGTAGTCTACCATCAGGTACAGGTACAGGTAGAACCATATATACAAGGTACCAGCTGGACATATGACGTGGAGAGTTTTTTATTCATGGAAATTATAAAAAGTTAACAGAGACGAACAGAAAGAGTACTTAAATTGTTAGACATGTAGGAAGATCAGAGGCATTGTTTCCGAGCAACGGTAACGATCCAAAATAAATTAACTTTTTTTCTCCAGTTTTTTTTCTCCTCCGCGTTGGCACCACATCTTCTTTGAAATTAAGCTTGTTGATTACAAAATTTTATTGGAAGATGTTAACATTTGGAGTGGGACCCACATGCTACGCAGAGTAAAAAAATGACAATTTTGTTAGCTCAGAGCACTCGGGCCCACATACATGGAGATGCATAGTAAAAAAAAGTTATCATTTTGGTGGGTTCCACCGTAAACAATTTTTTTAGGAGAACATAAACAATTTATAAATAAGAGAGAAGAAGTGGGGTCCGTATGGGCCGGGGAAGAAGAAAAAAATATACGTTATGGATCGGTATCATTGTTCCAGATCCAAATATTGGATCGGGGACAAGGCATCCGATCTTTCTACATGTCTAACAATTAAAATACTCTTTTTGTTATATTTTAATAATTTCTATGAATAAAAAATTTCCTATGACGTGTCATAGGAAATATGAAATTTCCATATAAACCACATTGCAAAACGCAAAAATGTAGCAAAGACCTGTACTATATAACTAGTATTATCTGGATGTAAAAGAGAGAGACTGTGCTTAAACTAGTATTATATGTACATGAACATTATAGTAGGTCATACACTCTCAAGGTTATAACTTTCCAGGTTCCATGCGGCATGCTGGATCAAATTCAGCAAATAAGGATCCGATTTGATGAGATTGCAAATGATAGGATAGCACTTCAACTGACAGAGGGTGATGGGCCCAAGCGTTGCAACAGCGAATTGCAAATAGCTCCAACTAGCCACTTTGTAGTTCAGTCCAATATCTTTGGTAGAGAGGGAGAAAAGGAGAAACTGATTGATTTGCTATCCTCTAAATGTGATGCTGTTTCGGTAGTGACTATTGTTGGCACGGGCGGCATTGGAAAAACAACCCTTGCACAACTTGCCTATAATGATCAAAGAATTCGACAAAGGTTTGATAAAATTGGGTGGATATGTGTATCTGAGGATTTCAATGTTGAAAGGCTCACCAAAGAATCAGTGGAGTCTATAACAGGAAATGAGTGCCGTCTTACAAATTTGAGTGCTTTGCAAGAGAAAATTCGGAAGGAGATAAGTGGGAAAAGGGTACTTTTGGTCCTTGATGATGTATGGAATGAGAAGGAGAATATTTGGGATTCATTTCGGGCTCCTTTTATGTCAGAAGCATTTGTTAAAATCCTAGTTACTACAAGGAACGATCATGTCGCGCGAATCATGCAAACAGAGCCAACATTTAACCTTGGCTATTTGTCAGATGAACAATGTTGGCAATTGTTCGAACATTATGCATTTGGTGGAATAAAACATAATAAGGGTCAAAAGTTGGTAGAAATTGGGAAGCAAATCATGAACAAGTGTGGAATGTTGCCCCTGGCTGTGAAGTCAATTGCTAGCCTTTTGAGGCATGAGGCGGAAGAAGAGAGTTGGAGAGATATTTTAGAAAGTGAGCTATGGAAGTCTGAGGCTAAAAATGACATATTTCCACCTCTTCAAATAAGCTATGTACGCCTTCCCACATACCTAAAGTCGTGTTTTCTATATTGTTCCATGTTTCCCAAAGATTACTGCTACAATGTAGAATATTTGGTGAAATTGTGGATGTATCAGGGTTTTATTGAGTCGAAAGAAAACGGGACTACGGAAAAGATTGGTTTGAAATATGCACAACAGTTGTGCCAGAGGTCCTTGTTTGAAAGAGAAGGCAGATATGAGGGGAATGATTTCGTTGGGTCAAAGTTTAAGTTGCATGATATTGTTCATGATTTAGCACGATTTAAGTCAGAAAATGGTTGCTATTCAGTTGAGGATAGTAAGCTACCGGTTTCTCCTAATGTCATAAACCATTTGTATATAGCTGATAATGTGAACCTAAAAGATCCTATTCCCTCTGACAAGTTCACTGCTCTGCGGACACTCATTACATACTCTTCTGTCAAAACCTTTTTCAGTACCTTTGACCGTTCAATGCCACCAAAATTAAGAGCTCTAGAAATACGAGGATCCCGTGATTGTAAATTAGAATTGCTTTCCTCCATTGGTATTTTGAAACATCTTCGTTATCTTTCTATTAGTAATATGTTCTTTGATACACTACCTGATGAATGCATATGCTCCCTTTACAGCTTGCAAAATCTAACTCTTAAGCATTGTGACTTTAAAGAGTTACCAACAAAAATACAAAATCTAATTAGCCTGGAAGAGCTAATAATTGACCATTCTTTAAACCTTGCGGAGTTGCCTGAGTCCCTTTGTCAAATCAAGGCCTTGAGGAAACTCTTTATTACTGGTTGCAAAGAAATTAAGGTGTTGCCCAACAATATAGGAAATCTTGTTAGCTTAGAAGAGCTCTGCATTAAAAATTGTGATGGCCTTCAGGTGTTGCCTGAGTCCCTTTGTCAATTAAAGGCCTTGAGGAAACTCAGTCTTATTTATTGCCAGCAACTTAAAGAGCTTCCTAGTGACATAGGGAACCTTACAAAACTTCAAACTCTGGAAATCAGTAATAATGGTGTCAGTTATTTACCCCCTAGCTTGAGCAAGTTTGTCAAACTTCAAGCACTAAAGGTGGTGCTCGATTGTGAGAAAATTGGATGGTTATATAACTTTCCTGATCTGGGAGGAACTCTTGTCTATGTGGATTGAAAAATGTTCCCTATTCAATGGATTTTCAATGTGCTAACCTTAAGAATATGCATAACTTGGAGCACTTGATACTAGTATGGGGTTTTAGTTATTGTTGGATTTTGCGGAAATTAGGTGAATCAGTGAGACATAGAGACAGTGAGACAATTTGAATTGAAAAACAGGAATTTCTGATATTTTCGTTCTACAGTAACTATTGTTACAGTGAGCTTATATAGGCTGAAAAGTACAAATAGCCGTTGGCTCAAAAGTAAACGGTAACTTTCTAAACTTAGAAACTAAAAGTTGAGTAACTTTATATTTAGTTGCTCCTTTTAGGTGCTAAACTAGCCTATGATGAATTAAACCCTTAATGGGAATACCTGAGGCTATTTGTCCCTAATTATTCTTAATTCTCAACACTCCCCCTCAAGTTAGGCGTGTAGATGTCAATCAAGCCTAACTTGTCTATATTTTCTTTGAATGGTGTTGGATCTAAACCTTTAGTAAACACATCCGCTAATTGATCTCCGCTTCTAACAAACGGAGTTTCAATTTCTTTTGCTTGAATTTTTTTCCTAATAAAATGACAATCAACTTCGATGTGCTTGGTTCTCTCATGAAACACGGGGTTTGATGCTATATGTCGAGCCGCTTGATTATCACAAAACATTTGCATTGGCGCTTGAATTTTAATTCCTAAATCCGAAAGGAGTTGCTTGATCCATGTTAACTCACTTGCGGTGGACGCCATGGCACGATATTCCGCTTCGGTACTTGATCGTGCCACAACGTTTTGTTTCTTGCTTTTCCATGTGACTAAATTTCCGCCTACAAATGTGCAAAATCCGGTAGTCGATTTTCTATCGAAGCTTCCGGCCCAATCTGCATCGGAATAGCCACACACATTGTTAGAGTTATTGTTTTTCATACAAATTCCCTTTCCGGGTGTACCTTTTAAATATCTTAGAATTTTAGTTATTGTTTCTAAGTGTGGTGTTCTAGGGGCATGCATAAATTTGCTAATTTGACTTACCGAAAAAGAAATGTACGGACGAGTTACCGTTAGATATATTAATTTTTCTACAAGTCTTTGGAATTGATTTATATCTTCTAACGGTTCTCCATCTTCGGTATTTAATTTGTTTTTACCATCTATTGGTGTTGAGGTCGGTTTGCATCCTAGTTTGCCGGTTTCCTTTAACAAGTCTAAGGTATACTTTCTTTGAGAAATAAATAGACCTTTCTTAGAATGTGCAATTTCTATTCCTAGAAAATATTTTAAATAACCAAGGTCTTTAATATCAAATTTTTCTCTCAATTGGAATTTTATTTTGTTAATTTCTTCTTGGTTATTTCCGGTGATTATAATGTCATCAACGTATACTAATATAATGGTAATATTAATTCCTTCAATCTTTGTGAATAATGAGTGATCGGCACTACTAATTTTAAAATTACAAGAGATTAAATGAGAGCTTAGTTTGCCATACCATGCTCTAGGCGATTGCTTCAATCCATAAATAGCTTTCTTCAATTTGCAAGCTAATCCATGTTTTCCCTCTTTTTCATGACCGGGAGGTAATGTCATATATACCTCTTCTTCAAGTGTTCCTTGAAGAAAGGCATTCTTGACATCCATTTGGTACAATTTCCAATTTTGGTTTACTGCAATTGAAAATAATATTCTTACGGTATTCATTTTTGCAACGGGTGCAAAGGTCTCATAATAGTCTATACCGTAGGTTTGCGTATACCCTTTGGCAACTAATCTTGCCTTGTACCGTTCTATGGTACCATCGCTATTATACTTAATTTTATATATCCATCTACAACCTACGAGTTTTTTATTGTTTGGTAATTGTACGATTACCCATGTTTCATTTTTTTCAAGAGCCTTTAATTCTTCGTTCATGGCCTTGATCCAAATAGGATTTTTTATGGCTTCGAAGTAATTGTTAGGTTCTTGTTCCTTGGAAATAGAAGTAAGAAATGCTCTATGTAAATTAGAGATATTTTTATAGGAAATAAAATTTTGAATAGGATATTGTACCTCATATGTCACAAAGTCTCTTAACCTTGTGGATGGTTGTGTAGGTCTTGATGATCTTCTTAGAGAATTTTCTTCTACATTCTCTTCATTGTCTTCAATTTGTGAATTGTCTTCTATCTCATTTTCGTTTTCTACTTGAGATCTATTGTTCTCCAAGTGCTCAATTTGTGGCATTATGGGTATTTGTAATGATTCTTGTATGTTGATCTCATTTTCAACATTTTTGTAGTATGGTTCATTTTCTAAGAAAGTTACATCTCTAGAAACATAAAACTTGTGATGAATTGGATCATAGCATTTATAACCCTTTTTTTGAGATGAATATCCCAAAAAAATTGTTTTAATTGATGTGTAATCCAATTTATCTAGTTTATGTTTGTGTATGAAACAAGTACATCCAAATACTTTCAAATGGTCGATATTAATTTTTCGTTGGTAAAGGAGTTCTAATGGACTTTTGTATTCTAACATAGCACTAGGCAATCTATTTATTAAATATGTTGAGGTAAGAACGGCATCCGACCAAAATTTTTTAGGAACATTATTTTGAAATAATAATACTCGTGTCATTTCAAGAAGATGACGATTTTTCCTTTCCGACACTCCATTTTGTTCGGGTGTGTATACACAAGTAGTTTGATGAGAAATTCCTTTTTGTTTAAAAAAGGTTGAGAAATTTTGATTTACAAATTCCGTTCCATTATCGGTTCTAAATACTTTAATTTTTGCATTGAATTGAGTTTCTACAAAATTGTAGAATTCTTGAAAATGTGAAAAAACTTCACTTTTATGTTTCATTAAATACAACCAAGTAGTTCGAGAAAAATCATCGATAAATAGAACAAAATACTTGTAACCATTAAAGGATTCTATAGGTGCCGGTCCCCATACATCCGAATGAATTAAATCAAAAGGTTTTTCACTCTTACTACTTGATGAATAAAACGGTAATCTAGTGTGTTTTCCTAATTTACACACCTCACAATTACTACAATTTAATTTTAAAAAATTAAAAATACAATTTAGAATTTTGTCGGACGGATGCCCAATTCTTCTATGCCAAAGATTGCCTAATTCTTCTTGTCCCTTGACACTTAGATTAGTTTGTTTTTTACTCAACATGTAAAGTCCATTCTCTAAAACTCCTTCACCAACTATCCTCTTGGTTATCCATTCCTGAAAAATCACATGTTTAGATGTAAAAATAGCTTCACATTCTAGTTCATTCGTGATTTTACTAATGGATAACAAGTTCGATGAACAATTCTCTAGATACAACACATTTGGTAGTTCTTTGGAAAATATAGTAATTGTACCTATTCCTTTAATTTTCATTTTTTCACCATTTGCCACAGTTACAAATTTATTATTTGTGCATTCTTTAAAATTATTTAGCAAGGTTTTATTACCCGTCATATGGTCAGTGGCACCCGAGTCTAAGATCCAAGATGTGGAATTTAAATTATAAGTTAAATGGGTTGCCATACCAGAATTGTTTCCATTATTCTTTAGCAGCACGGATAGAGACTCCAGCAGCTGCCGCATAGGATCCGGATGGGTTGAAGATGAGGCGGTCGGGTTAGAATCGCTAATCTGACCCGAGTTAGAGTCTGCGTGAGCCGCACCCGCCACATAACTCTTCTTCTCCTCTCTATTCCCCCACTGCTTCCTCTCTCCCCCTTTGTTAGCACCGCCGAAATTCTTGCGATTTGGTCGGAGATGCGGGTAGAGGAACCAACAGCCCTCTCGCCGATGGCCTTCCTTCTTACAGTGATCGCAATTTGGGGTTGGGTCTCCCCGCATCTCGGCCTTCGGATTAGGGTTCGAATAGAAGCGCGATTGGGCTTTGAAAGCTTTGTTTTCTGAGGTTTGGGGTTCTTGTGGGTTCATGAGTTTCCTTCTCGACTCTTCTCTGTCGATTGTCGCTACCACTTCATCAAACGATGGCAGTTCGGTTGAGAGAAGAATCTGTGACCTGATTGCTTCATAGCTTGCATCCAGAGATCCCAGATAAGTGAAAATTAGATCCTGGTCAGCTCTTTTTTGTATTTCATCTGGATTGTTGGTTGGTGGAAGGTATATTTTGAGTTCTTCCCACTTGGTTGTGATTTCGGTTACCATTTGTGAGTTACTTTGGTTTGTTTGCTTGATTTGTGCTAGTTCTTGCTTGAGGTTGAATATATGGGCAAAGTTTCGTTGCTGCCCAAATCGATTTTTTGCTTTTTCCCACACTTCTTTTGAAGAATCGGCATACATGAAGGGTTGAGCAATTTGGGGCTCCATGGTGTTTAATATCCATGACATGATCATGTGATCCGTCTGTTGCCATTCTTCGATTTTTTGCGTTTCTTCATTAGTTGGTTCCAATGTTTTTGCTGCTTGGGGTTTTTTCTTGGTACCAGTGACAAACTGTAGCTTTCCTCTGCCACTGAGTCCGATTGTTATCGATCTGGACCAGGGGACATAATTTTTGCTGCCATTGAGAGTTATGGATGTGAGTTTGGAGTTATCGAACTATTGAGACATTTTGCTTTGTTTGGTGTTGGTGCTGAATTAAATCAGTCTTTGGTTTTGGGTGCTGAATTGAATCAGTCTTTGGTTTTTGAGTGACTGTAGCAGTATTCTCTGCACAGTTCTTTGGTGGCCTCTTTTACTAAGGCTCTTGTTTGTTTGCTGATGGATCAGTGCTCTGATACCATGATGAATTATGCGGAAATTAGGTGAATCAGTGAGACATAGAGACAGTGAGACAATTTGAATTGAAAAACAGGAATTTCTGATATTTTCGTTCTACAGTAACTATTGTTACAGTGAGCTTATATAGGCTGAAAAGTACAAATAGCCGTTGGCTCAAAAGTAAACGGTAACTTTCTAAACTTAGAAACTAAAAGTTGAGTAACTTTATATTTAGTTGCTCCTTTTAGGTTCTAAACTAGCCTATGATGAATTAAACCCTTAATGGGAATACCTGAGGCTATTTGTCCCTAATTATTCTTAATTCTCAACAGTTATACTCGGAACACAGATGGTAGTGTATTTCATTTGAGAATCAAAACAGGTCAGAACATATTTCTGGATGATCAAACTTGTTTTTCGGTGATGGATAGTCTCCAGCCTCACCCTAACCTTATCAAGCTACAAATAGATGATTACAATGGCATTACATTTCCAGAATGGATTGGCAGCTTATGCAAACTGAAGTATTTGTATATTACCTTATGTGATAGCTTGCAATTCTTGAAAGCAGAGTCACTGCCATTACAACTTGAAGAGTTGGAAATTAGTGGATGCCGTCAGCTAATATCTGTGCCTGGAATACAAAAGCTGAAATCCTTGGTCAAACTTTCCATTAATTATTGTGAGAACTTGTGCTCGTTTATGGATCAATCTCTTGATGGGGGCTCATCGCTGGGGTTGACACACCTTGCTTCCCTCAAAATTTTGAAGATTTCAAACTGTCCCAAATTGCAAGTACTGGGTGATCATGAGTTGCTTCGTGTGGAAGTGGAACCTTGCAAAATTGAGGTTTATAATTGCCCCGGGTTAAGGGAGTGGTGCTTGCAACATAGAATAAGCTACAAGGTACTTCATAGTTCCTATTATTTTATAATATTGTAGTCATGCCATATGATACTGTTATATATAAGCTGTATTGGATGCAATATGTTTATCCTCTTGATTATACTGGGTTGTACAAACGACAGTGCATACACCTAGGATGAAATTTGTATGATATGATGCCAACCATAGTGACCATTGTTGTCTTACACAAAATTTAATCATTCAAATCTTATTGTAACAGGAAGGACAACTTATTTAAAACCGAAGGAGATGAAGAGAAAGCAATTTTGTCGACAACACTGGCCCAAGGTTAAGGGAATGGTGCTCTTGCAATACATCATTACCTACATGGTTCTTTCTAATATTTAAGTTGTGATCTTTCCATTAGATATTTAAGGATAGTATCATCATCAACCTTATAAGTTACATTACTTGTATCTGTACATAAAAAAATCAAGACGAGATTAGAAGTTTCTGCCAAGTAAAACAATCAATTCAGAATTTCCACCCTGTGGTAGATTTGCCAAATGATATTACTACTACTTACCAGTTGTTATCAATGGTTCAATGCAGTCTTTTTTACTATTGATCTTTACAATAAATCATATTGGATGGTACATGCAAACCAAGGATGATATTTGTATAATATTGTGTCAACTATGCCTCTTTTACCTTGAAAAAGGATCCCATCTTGAAGGTGTATACGTTAATTTAATTAGACCCGTGTAAGTCGAATAAGAAAAAAATTTAAAAACGAATCTAATAACATGCACCTGTCAGATTTTTGCTCATTTTCTAGGCTTCCAGAGTATT
>JAJGRW010000476.1:0-91906 GCA_025461045.1 Carex parvula
TCATTTCACAATATCCTTAAAATTGAGAGTATTAATTTCCCCTTCGATTATAAATGGATCCCTCCAATCAATAGGAATTCTAATGATATAAATTTTGATTTTCCTTCCCAATGATTGGAGCAAAGTATGCAACTAAGTGTGTTGGTACTTGTGACTATTTCTGAAAAATTAATATATACAAGAATTTAAATTTGGGAGGTTTTCTCGAGCCTATTGGTAACCAGTCTTGCGTAGGCACCCGTACTCTTTTTATCCTCCATCTTTATTCTATTTTTTTCTTTTTTGATTTTCTATATTTTTTTTGAATTTTTCTCATTTCTGATTTTTTTTTGTATTTTTCATTTTTTCTAAAAAATAAAATATTTTTGTGTCACAAGCCCCATGATTACACACAATTCCAAGTATTCATTCATACGAGAAATTATTGCATTAGTTTCGCTAGGGGTCTATCTATAATAAATGGGTATTCTAAAACACTATCAAGTTTAAAAGACTTTGCAAAATAAATTACTCAACAATAAAAATTCTAGGGTTTACGATTTTTGGTCAACGCTCATGGTTAGCAATTAATTGTTCACATTGAAATCACTAATTATTTTTAAAATTCTGAATTTTTGGTATCATGGCCGATTGTCTAAACCTTAGTCTAATTCAATTTAAAAACAATTCCTAGTTGATTAACCTACTCCTAAGAGAAAATAAAAATGCAAACTAGCTAAAAAGCTCAATCTAATCATTCTAGGATTTTTGGTAAAGCCTCTAACCCTAGTCAAAAATTGAGAAAAACTACTAGCACCTAAGAATTTAAAATGCGAAAAATTAAAGATACATGGTCAATTTACCTCCTACCCCCCGAATAAAATTGAGCATTGTCCCCAATGCTCGAGAGATAAAAATAAAGGAAGTAGTAAAGTAAAAAGACCGGGGAAAGAAACAACTCACTGCACCTCAATCCTGAGGTGGTGGAGGTGGTGGTGGGCGCTGGATCTTCATCACGAGAATTTATTACCTTTTTGCATAACCAAGGTGCGAAACCATCTTGACGGACTTTTGGCAAATCTTGTGGGCTTGTGGCCACCCCATTGTTGAGCATGCATGTATCAAACTCTCTGCACATTACAATATGTCCAAACATGAGATTTTGATATGTTTTAGAGTAGATACTTTAATTTGAAAACATCAAAAGGATATTTATAAGATTGTACCCCATGTACTTCTCACAGATCTCAGGACAGTTGAGGATGACATTAGTGTGTGCCGCATCCCAATCCTTGTCATTGAGAGGCTTTCGTCTTTCCCTGCCAATGGAACGGCCCGCATTGTCGAATATAGAAAGTAGTCGCCAACGGTTACTTGTTCCAACTTCTTCTTGGCTAATGTTAGATTTCTCTACAAAGTAGTGTGTGGAAAATGTACCAATTTCTTTTGACAATTGTAGCCTCCACGATTGAACCCTCAACACGTGCTTTGTTCGTGACTCTCATCCTTTGTTCTTTGTTACGCCTGTAATTGCAACAACAGTTTAGTGTTAGTTGTAAGCGTAGTGTGCCTTAAGTAAATTTAAAACAAAAATCCAAAGCACAACACACCCTTTCACATGGATACATCCATCGGAACCCTACTGGCCCGCCCATTCTAGCCTCGTATGCTACACTGCAGCCAAGATGCTCCATTGAATCAAAGAAACCGGGAGGGAAATATTTTTCCATCTTGCACATTGTGACGATAATATCTTTCTCTAATTTCGCGACCCCTCACTGGATCAAATTCCTTGGCACAAATCTCTCTAAAGAATGCTGAAATCTCACATAGAACATTCCATACAGGGTCCGGGACAAAGTCTCAGAATGCGACGGGGAGAAGGCGCTCCATGAACACGTGTAAATCATGACTTTAAGTCCGGTGGAAGCTGCTCGTGGTTAGGTTAACTATCCTTGACCAAATGGATGCGTAGCCATCAGGGAACCTTACTACCTCCTTGAGCCATGTTAAAACAATCCTCTTATCATTTGGAGAGAGTGCGAATGGTGCATTTGGTTTTTTTAGCTTCCCCGAGTTACCATCCGAGGGAGTTAGGTGTTGGGTGGGGCGATCACAATAAAGAGCCAAATCTTTCCTGGCTTTTTCATTATCCTTGGTTCTGCCCACCTATGTTTAAACAGCGTGTATAGCAAATTTTCTGTGAAATTCTTCTCCAAATGCATCATATTCAAATTGTGTTGCAACAAATTGTCTTTCCAATAGGGTAAACTCCAAAAAATATTTTTTTTCTGCCAATGATGAGTTGTACCATAACCCTCAATTTGTTGTAATCCTCCCTCTTTACCCCATTTAATATCTGGGATCAAACTCACTATATCGAGCAGCTGCTCTCCCGTCAATCTCGGTGGGGGGGGATCATTCTCAACTCTACCTTTTTTGAAATTCTTCATATCTCGACGGAATGCGTGATCAGAAGGAAGGAAGCACCTTGTACAATCGAACCAACTTGCTTTTCCACCATGCGCGAGTTGAAAGGCCTTTGTCTTCTCCATGTAATAATAACACGCCAATTTGCCTTTGTACCCCACCCACATAGCATCTCATAAGCCGGGTAATCACTAACCGTCCAAGAAGTTGTGCATGCATCTCGAAGTTCTCTCTTTTATACCCATCCCATGTCATTTCTCCATTTAACCAGAAATGTTTCAATTCATCGATCAAAGGTTCAAGGAGTATGTCAATGTCCCGACTTGGATGCTTTGGTCCCGGGATGACTAGCGCGAGGAACATGCTATCTTCTTTCATTATCATCCCATGTGGTAGGTTATACGGAAAAACAAATAACGACCAACATGAATATGGAACTGCACTCGAGTTAATGGTATGAACCCATCCGTTGTTAGCCCTAACCACACATTTCTTAGCTCTTCTGCAAAGGTGGGATGTTTACGAGCGAGATGCTTCCAAGCCTCACCATCCGCCGGGTGCACCATCATCGGGGCTTTCTGACGCACACCTTCCTTGTGCCATCTCATATTCTTCGCAGATGTTACGGTCATGTACATCATTTGCAATCGTGGGGTGATAGGGAGATAACGAAGTTGCTTTTGTGGAACGAGCTTTGCCTTCTTATTGGGTCCAAGAGGCTTATACCTTGGCTCGCCACATACATCACAGCGGATCTTCTTCTTGTTCGCCTCACTATAATATAGCATACAGAAGTTAGGACATACATCTATTTTCTTATGGTCCATGCCCAATCCCTCGACCAAATGTTTCGGTTGGTAGAAATTTTTAGGCAGTTCTTCACTAAGAGGAAGCATGCTTTTAAGTAGATCCATCATCCCATCGAAACATGATTGGCTCATTTAGTGTTTCGCCTTCAAAGCAAAGGCTTGTGTCACCGCGGACAAGACGGTTTGTTTTTCGCATTCCATTTCACTCGTCGAGTTAATTTTCCAAACCGGTTTGTTGTTAGCATCCATCGTGTCGAAGAATTTTTTAGCCGCTCCCATAGGTGTCTCCTCATTCCAATCGAATTCTTGACCAGCGGCATCCCTTACCATGTCAACCATTGGATCAGTAGCTGCGTTCACAGGCGGCGAATTGTTCAATGAATTTGGATGCGGCTCCCCTTGTTTGTGCCACACTTCATATAGGTTGCAAAAGCCATGGCGAAAAAGATGCAGTTCTACGGTTTGCACATCTTTGTTATAGAGGTTGTCACATCTTTCACACGGACACGGCATACATTGCACACCTCTATCGTCGACACTCACAACGGAGGGTATGGATAATGCTCGTGCAATAAATTCAGTCACACCATTCACAAATGTAGGGTGAAGAATTCCACCCATACTTTTCCTACTATACTTGTACATCCATTCCCGATCAGTGGCCATTTGAATGACTATCTGTATAAAATAGGGTATGAGTTAATTATATGATCCCTCAAACACAATTTCACAAGACGGCTATGTTTTCATTTTTTGGTTCTCGAGACAGTGCATAAGTTTCATGATTATACAATTTGACATTTTTACAATTGCGTAGGTTTCATGATTTAATTTCACAGTGGCTGATTAATCAAGCAAACACAAGCTGAGATAAAACTGAAAAGGGGCTGATTAAAGAATAATGCAAACACAAGCTTACCTTGGTACAGGAAAGGAATAGCGCCTGGAATTAGAGCTCAAAGGAGATGAAGAGCTCGAGCCTCTGGACTTAGAGCTAAAAAAAAAGAGGAAGAGGAAGAGCCTCTGGACTTAGAGCTCCAAGGAGAGGAAGGGGAAGAGCTCAGTTGCGGCAAGGGTGGAGAGATCATGGATTTACAGGTCCGGGACTTAAAAGAGGAAGAGCTCCAACACTTAGAGGCTTAGAGCGGTCTTAGAGAGGAAGAGGGTCGAGAGATCCGGGACTTAGAGCTCAGTTGGGGGCAAGAGTTCAAATGGGGCGACTGGGCATAGTGTTTGAAGGTTACAGACATAAATTAGACTGAGATGGGGCGAGCTGAATGGAAAGAAAGATATTGGAGGTATTTCCATCGGTTTACCGTCAGAAATGCTGGTGTACATTATCTAAATGTAGTTACATTTTTAGAGCGTACCCAAAGTGTACGCAGCTAAAATTTTGTACCTGAACCGAAATAAAAAGAAGAGACATCTTACAAGTACTATAGTACTTATGCAACATCCTAATGAAATTGACAAGTACAGTAGTACTTTGCCAAAAAAAAAACAAGAAGAGATCCTACAAGTTAAATGAGAAGATCCTGAGTAGAAATCCTAAGAAAATTAACAAGTACTGGAGTACTTTGACACATCCTACAAATTATATGACATCATAATAATCAGGTTAAAACATCCTAAGTTAAGGGTTAAAACAGTCCAATGACATCCTACAAGTTAATGCGAATGTTCTTATATTATTACAAAACATGATCCTTTTGTAACAAAGTAACACAGTTTATGGACGATGATCCTCTTCCACACCAGAATTGCCCTTGGATGGTTGAGGGTTCTCTCCCCCACCGGCATTGCCCTCCGATGACCCCTCCTACAGAGCACAAAAACCGGTAGTTACCACAAGTTTAAATTCTAATATTGTTCTCCTGTCATTTCTTCACTTAGCAACAAAAAAGTGCTTACCGGAAATTTTGGAGGCTCTATTCCTTGTCCTCGGAAGAGTTGCGCAAAACAGTCCCTCATGAACTGACTATTCTTTTTAATCTCTTCCATATCTGCTCTGTGGCCCTGCTCTTGTGCAGCTAGCTCAGCAACAAAGGAAGTACGTTCAGCCCTAAGTAACTCTGCCACCTCCTCTTTTATGTATTTCCTTTTTGAATCTTCAGCGGAGGTAGCTGTGCTCTTTGTAGGCTCTGATGGGGCACCCTCCACTGTCTCCAAGACTATGGTGAGTTTGCTGGTCCTACTCTTGAATCCAAATCCGAATAGCCTCCCTTGCTTGTCCTCCCCGTTCACAGCGATCTCCCAAATTTCCTCATCGTCCATCGTATCCCCGTAGAAAGCCTTAAGCTCCAGGAATTCTTTCTGCCACCATTGGAACAAAACTTGTTAAGATAAAAAGAGCACAGAAAAAGAAAGATGTATTCCAACACATCTCAGCAGCTTAGTACACTATCAATGAACATATATAAAAGAAAATAGTACAGTTGGACAGTAAGGCTTAGCACCCAGCCATTTTAAGTAGTACAAGCAACAATTGCAAGAAAAAAAGAACTTTAAATATACAAACAAGTAAATTACTCCCAAATTTACTATAGGTCACTCCATTTTGTTAGTATCAATTTGTTGAATTACAACAAGTATATATTTAATTTTTATCCTGGTTTATATGATATGTTGTAATTACAAGTGTCACTACAGGAGATCAAACTGATAACTCAGAAATCAATATAATTTTATTGTGCATAGCTATCAGTATCAGTTTGTAATCATATAAATCAGAATTAACATTTTACCAGTTAGGTTTTTTTGCTAACACAGTATAGACTTTTTCTATTTTATATTTCTTTTCACTTAAAATGTCTCAACTGTTTGAGCTTTTCTTTTGTTTTACATTGCAAGTAGAGGGTGTCTGTGACTTCAATCAATATGTTCAAATAGGGGACTTCAACCAACACATCTCAAAACTATATATTAAATACTTACCGCTGCCTTTTCCGCGTTCTCGTTCACGTATTTCTTTCCTTGTGGTGTATCACGCATGTGGGTTCGATCAAAGACCTCATTCGGCCCAACCGGTAATCCCTTCTGAGAAATCTGAAATTTGTAGCAGGAATGTAAGCAGACGATGTTAATAAAATTCAAGGAACGGAAATTCGCTAAAGTAAATTTAATGTATTTATCATTACCAAAACTTCCTTGTGCCGATACATGCTCCTGGAGCCAGTCACATGATGTACCACTTCTTTACCTCCTTTAGTGCTGTTTGTACGGATGGTGGCTGATGCATTGACAAACTTATCCTTCGACCAAATGAGAACCAAACCCTTCCAGTACTCCGGGTTCTTGCACCATTTAGGGGGATGGTCTATCCATACCTCTTTTTCCTCTCCATATTTTCTCGTGAGCCACCTTCTCGTTTCCGCCAGTTCCCGCATATATGCATCTGCCGCTACTCTCTCAAATACATCAATGCACCGCACGGTGTCTTCCTCAGCCCCCCATGAATACCTCTGGAGGAACTGTTTTAGAACGAGCAGTCTTGTCTTCGAGGGAAACATGTTCCAGCTTCGGTAAGGTCCGGGCAAGTTCCATAGTGTAAGAAGCCTAATTGTGGTGATTATCTTTGTGCACTTGGGTGATGACGTGAACTCAGCATCACCGACGACCACCAATTCTGGTCTGTCCTCTGGTGGCACTGGGTCACGAGGCCTTGCAAGACCCTGCCCACACCTCACATTGGTGTTTCCCTTACTTCTTTTTCTTTTCCTCCCGACAGCTGATGCTTGAGCTGCTAACTCATCGAGCTCTAGCTCACTTGCGTCAAGAGCTTCAGTAATCCCACTGAGGCGATGATGGCATAAGCACCTCCTACTGCCATCATCATCCAGTAATGCGGGATGTGGGCTAGACTCATCTTCAGTGTATTGCATTCCAGATGCATCCTTTTCTTGCACTGTACTTGCCCGCTAGTCGGACAGCGAGGGTTCAGGCGGTGCACGGGCAGATGGTGACTGGGACCGAGTTGGCGAGAAATCAGGATGCCTGATCGGGGACCGGGCGTGAGCTACCCACAGATCCCAATCAGTACCTACTTGAGTAGGTGCCCGGACAGAATCTGCATCTAGAGAGTTGAGTGGCAGGTTAGTACTGTTCTCGGTTGCCGACGGTGTCTCCGTACATCCTGCACTTCTAAGCCCTGCCCTTTGAGGATTGGGGCCTATAAAAATTCTGCACTTCGAGGAACCAGTGGCTGACCGCGGCGGTGCCTGGACATCAGCCTCTGTTGGTGGCTCATCAAGGGGATCTCGAGATGGCTCGGCAATGGGCAACTTGTCAGCTGGTGGCTGGGTAGCTACCTCTGGCTCGGCAAGGGGTGACTGGGGACCAGCCTGATCTGGCTGGGCAGGGGGTTCCTTTTCAGCCGATGACTGGGCTGTTAGCGATGGCAGGGGGTCCGATTACATGGGCTGAGGTGAAGTTGGAGAGCAGCCTCATCTGGCTCGACAGGGGGGAACTGGAGAACGGGGAGGTGCAATGCCCTATAAGCGGGGTTCAGCCTTGCAGACCTCCGGATCTCTTCCTTCGTTCTACCCCGGGATTTCTTATTACGGAGGGGTTCACAGTGATGAAGTTGAATTGGTGTTGTTTGAACAGCCTGCCCACTGACGGCGGGAGGCAGTGACATTGGGTGGGTGGAAACAGGTGGCACTGGCGACAGCTCGGCAGATGGTGTATGAACGGAGACCTCATTCCGTTGAGGCGGTGATGGCGGGAGGGTGCCAACCTGTGTCTCTGGCGACAGCGGGTCAGGAAATGGCGGCTCTTGCTGCGGGTGGAGTCTCGGAGATTTTCGGCGATGTACAATCTCGTACTTGGACTTATCATCACCCCTAGCCATTCCAGATCTGAAACAGATTATAAGAAATTGAGATTTCATATAAGCCACTTTATAAGAAATTGAGAGCTCAAAGAAAACAATGCTGTATAAATACCTATTATACCCTTATAAGCCATTTCTTTATCTATCACAATTAATTCATTCACAATTAATACAAAAGTTAATTAACATCGGAATTAATAAAGGAAACAAGGATCCCGTACTCTCTCTCCCTCTCTCACTCCATCCCTTTCTCTCTTTTATAGAGTTGCTGGCACTTCATAACAAGTTGGATGAACTGAAATTTATAGGACTAGAATACAAGAAAGAAAAAAAGAACTGAAATTCATATAAGCCACTTTAATGCATTTAAATTCTAAAACAGTATTGATGTTCTGATGTTGTTTATAATTATGACATATAAAGAAGGGTACAATAAGGCAATGATTGGTATTTAGAGATTTTAGTTTCTAAGTCGTTAGGTGACGCTTGTGCACTCAGTATAGAAACCAGTATAGCACTCAGTAAAGGAATAAGTATAGCATTCGATACTTTGCAAACTACATTCGATACTCAGTAAAGGAATAAGTATAGAAACCAGTATAGCACTCAGTAAAGGAATAAGTATAGCATTCGATACTTTGCAAACCAGCATCTATACTTGCAAAAATAGGAATGTAGTTGGCAAAGTAATAGCAAGTATAGATACTGGTTTGCAAAAATAGGAATGTAGTTTGTCACAAAGTAATTGCAAACTATCACTCATATTTTTGGTCTGCAAAGTACTTGGTTTACAAAGTAATTGCAAACTACATACCAGTGCCAAACAAGGTCGGTACATGGTTCACACACAACACAGAGGTCGGTACATGGTTCACACACAACATAGAGGTAAAACAAGCCAATACCAGTGCCAAACAAGCAACAGAACAGGAACCAGCAAAAGAAATACACATTACCCCACAAGAAATACACATTACCCGCAAGCCCCAAAAGAAGGGGAAAAGCAACAAGGTGACATCCCCAAATTTCAATGTAATACACATTACCCCGCAAGCCCCAAATTCATCGCCTAATCGGGTCGGGAAAATCAATAACCCGAACCCAATCGATCAAAATCCCAATTCATCGCAAAATCCCACAATCATTCACATCTCAAGTAACATTAATCAAGAAAAAGGGGTGCTTAAATGATTACCGGAGAGAGAACAGAATCGCAACAGAGAGGTCAACTCAAAAGAAAAGCAAGCGCACACAGAATCAAAAGGGAAACCGCAAGCCAGCAAAAGACACAAGAACCAAACTGGATCGGTATTTTCAAAAATAATTATGTTTTAGGAACATAGTTTTAGTGTTTAGTCCCCATTTGATTGTGAACACTAAAACAATATAAATTGCAAGGATATTACAGTAAAATATATATGCAAGGGTATTTAGGTCTTCATACACTATAATCAATATTTTACTCATATTAAGGTCAGTATAGCACTCAAAAAGAGCAGATCAAGTTAACCTAATAACAGTATCTTAGCAGACAAAGTAATTTTCATATCTTAAGGAAAAATTAGAAAGTTATTGTATGTTAACCTAATAACAGTATCTTAGCAGACCAAAAGTTATTGTATGTTACTAGAAAAGGACAAGGTAAATAAATTATCTATCACTATTTTATTATTTATTATTAAATATGATATGATATGAGATGGCTTGTCACTGTAGTGGAGGTTATACATGTGTTTCAAACTGCCCCTTCACTTTTTTGTTAGTTTAGGATTTTTAGTAAGAGTGTCCTTGTTCCAAGGAAATGTGTACACATCCATGATAAAGGGAACAAATTGAACACAATTGCAAATTGCTCAAGTGGAGAGGGGTAATTTAATCCTTGTTAGCATTTATTTGTTCACTATTCATCTGTTGTTTTAGAAACATTAAACCCTGTTAATTTTAAACCCATTTCTGAAACAGTAAACCCTAAACCCATTTCTGAAACATTAAACCCTGTTAATTTTAAACTCATTTCTGAAATCCCATTTATGAAATCCATCAGACTAAACTCTCCATTGAACAAGTTCTTCTCAAATTAACCAAGGTAAACATAAATAAATCTGAAAGAGCGGACTAACTTACCAGATGGCTATCGATCGATGGAGCGAGGACAGCGCTAGGGTTTAGGTCTTTGGTTGTGGTCCACAAAAGAGCGAGGGGGCGGCGCCCTCTTTCTTCTCAAAGATCGGGATGACTGGCGGAACGATGGAGAGGTGCCGGTTTGGTTAGATCAGGAAGGGAGAATATGGATCGGTTTTTGGGAGGATGGAGAAGGGGAGAGGAGTGTCGAGTGAGTTTTTGAAAAAATTCGCTAAGTCCGGGCTCACTTCAAGGAATCCAGATATCTGAAGGAGGGGTATCCTCTCCAATATGTGACCGCTACTCACCGCAATATACGGTTTGATATATGCTATCAGGCGCTTTGAGATTCGGGCTTGCGTAGGGGTCGGTATTATTTGGGCTTATTGATTTGTGCAATGTTAAAAGAACGGTTTGGATCCTTTCATTTGTAAAGGATTGTACAAGTGTACCAAAAGGCACCGCAATACATCTCTGTATCGCATTTACTAACTTTGCCAACCCAATTGAAATAATACAAAACAGATGGCTCCAGTGAAGATCAGGACGCTACATCACTGATCAAAAGGCTAAAATTTAACTTCCTTTCTGTTTGGTAATGCATGTACATAAATTATTTTAAAAAAATGTCTAAAATGAGAAATTGATTTTTTTGTGATTGTATGGCCAAATCAAATCTACAGGTGTCAATTTTGTACAATTTAATTATTATTTACTCATTCAAATTGTTCAAAACAATGTGGACTGATCAGAGTCCAAATAATGATGATTTACGTAGGATTTTGGCTTAGGTTTTGCATATTTTCTCACACTTATGTTTAATTAATTAGAGAAAAAGGCTACTGTCACCCTTCTTTATGTTTTATTGCAGAAAACAGGTTTTGGGACTATTTTACACCAAATGGAGCTAGAATCGGGTCAATCGGATCAGCAACGCTCATCGACTAAGTCCCTGTTACGGCCCGTATTGCCTAATACGGACCAGGCCTAGCACAGACCAGAAGATAGCGCTGGAAGCATTAAACCCTAACCGTCAAGGTCCTAATACGGACCGTATTACCCAATACGGTCCGTATCCGAAGGCGTCTCTTGGGGAATAACTGCCGACAGCTGTTTCCAGATCAGTTTCTTAGCCCCTACTCAACCTCTACACGTCCCTACACTCCTATATAAGGCCCCTGGGCAGAAGGATTAGTTATCTTTGTAATTAGGGTTAGATTTGATTAAAGTGAGAAGAGAGGAGTGCTTGTAACAATGCCGTTCCGCGGCTAAGTTCTTTTTCTTAGGGCTAGGCAGTAAACCTTGTTACTCTTGATGTTTTGATATATATATTTCTGTTGATTATGATTTCTTGTTGAAACAAAATGCTTTTGTGATTTACTATCTCTTCATCTAATTTCAATGATCTAGTTTGAGTCCGTTAGGGTAGTGACAGTACTTTAATGGTAAGAGAAACTATTTGTATGAATTAGCCTCGTTGAGATTTATTAGGTTTATGTGAAGAAAACCTTAGCGGGGAAACCATAAACCAGACCAACAAAACGCGTATCAAATTCCATCACTTGCGTAAAGTAAATCGCAGTGATCTGTGTAGTAATTTGGGGTATTTGAGAGATCAGACATTTGCGTAAGGTAAATCGCAGTGTCCTCTGTAGAATCTCGGTGAAAGATATGTCATTCTCGCGTAACATAAATCGCAGTGACCTATTTGGTGTCTTTCATTAAACAACAACAGGAAATCAGATGCAACAGGAATATATTATCAAGGCGGATTGAGTGGCATTGGTGTGCCGAAACCCTAGGAATTCTCATTTCTATCTTTATTTTAATTACTTTTAATTGCTCCCTAATTTATATTGATCAAAACAACATCTCTCAATTTTCAGATTTCGTCTAGCCTTTCGAAATATTGTGATTCGATCGCTCAAAGCATTGAACCAATATTCCCTGTGGATCGACCTCGAATATACTACTCGATAGGATTGTGCGCTTGCAGTCTGAACCGATAGCATTTCCGAGTTTATAAATATTAAAAGAAACATTGCTCTCTTTTGAGTGATCATGGACCGTTAATTTCCGTGTGATCATTCAACGGTCGATTTGCTGAAAAATTACATCTAGTTTTTTTTTTAAATGATCAACAAATAACATG
The DNA here is from genome assembly GCA_025461045.1 of Carex parvula. Taxonomy (NCBI): domain Eukaryota; kingdom Viridiplantae; phylum Streptophyta; class Magnoliopsida; order Poales; family Cyperaceae; genus Carex; species Carex parvula. Next base: position 12,323 of record JAJGRW010000476.1, read on the forward strand.
AAACCTTAAGAACATAAAAGTCAAGGAGGCCGGATACTAGAAAGCCTCGATCCAAAGTAAACTATTTACGGCCATACGATGTTGCTATATTGTTTCGCTTGGATGGATCATTAAATGGATCTCGATTTAGCTCAAATTTTAATACAATCAGATCAATGCAACACTCTTTCATTTGAACGGTTCCGATCGATCAACGAATGCAATTTCGTCTTCGTTCCTTCACTGATCCACACAACAGGGGTTCAAGTCCTATGTACATTGAAGCATGGCACAAGTGATTGTGTTTTACAATATCAACACCTCACATTATTTTTACTAATGCATTATCAATGTTCAAGAATCAATTTTATTGTCACATTAACCTTTATTAATATCACCTTCATATATTACCAATTTTCCAAACAAATTTTAATTGAATCCCACATATGCACCATATATATAATATATATTATATTAATCACAACAGTAACATACTAATTACATATAATTCACAAACTTAAAATTGGTAATTGAATTATTTAATATCTTACAACTTTCTAATTTTTAAGCAATTTCAAGTCACAAATCAATTCAACTCCAGTTAAAAAATTTCAATGTAATTAAAATTATATTGGCGCCTTCAATTTTCAAAACAGCTTCTTTCATTGGGTCTTTGATCCTGACAGAGTAGTTTAGACTATAAACAGCGTAACAAATTACATAAATTGAAGGCTGCTCTTATGTTTAATATGCTGCACTTTGCAAAAATTGATCTATCATTTAACCGAAATTTTGCTTTCGCTCCTTAGGCGCCAAATTATTTTCGGTGAATTCACATCCCCCGGTACCGTAATAGCGAACTTTTAACATTTACTGGATCTGGACCGTTTGTTTGATCTTGACACGAATCTCAAAGCACAATAATAGTTCTCCCGTAACCAGAACGGATCTCAAAGATGCTGAGAATTAATCTCAACCCGTAAATTGAATGGAATCTTTACAGTAACTGAGGGGAGACCTGATACGTTTTCATTTCCCCCAAAAACTCCTCTTATTAGTTTACATGATCCATGACCCGCCTCCTCTCCCACTCATTTCCCCCCTTCCGATCACAATTAGCCCGCCTCCTCTCCCACTCATTCCCCCCTTCTGATCACAGTTCCACCGCATCCCCCACCCCCCTCACTTCCCCCCCTTCTGAGAGAAAATTGGTAAATCAGAGTTCGCCCGCCTCCTTTCCCACTCATTTCCCCCCCTTCTACCTACTAGGTCACCTCTAAGTTCGCCTCCTTGTTCTCATCTTAGATCATTTATCTAGAAGCTTGGATTCTCAGAGTCGACGGCCATCCAATAGTCGGACTGGTACATTTAGATCACGTATTTCACATTAAGGATTAATTTTTTGTTCTCTTAAGGTTTAATTTTTGTTTACTTATTTCGCTTGAAATTTACCAAATTTCTATAATAGTCGGGGCACACTCAATTTGTGTTGAAGAAACTGTCTTTTTACACAAAACATTGAACCGAGTCAAATTTGAGAGTGATAGTGAATTTGAGAGTGAAAAAGTTAAAACTGGCATACTGCTTATGAGTGCATTAAATACTGCTCTAAATGAAAATTTGAGAGTGTATTGTATTGCTTATGAGCACATCTTTGTTAAAATTGGCATACTGCTTATGAGTGAAAATGTTAAAACTTGAGAGTGATAGTGAATTTGAAAGTGTATTGTTATATTGTTGTTATAACTATGCAGTGATATACCCCATCTTTTTTCAATATAGTGTACATGTATAGTCTGCTTAAGTTATACTGCTGTTATAACAATGCAGTGATATACCCCATCTTTTTTCAATATAGTGTACATGTATAGTCTTTTTTTCAAAACTGATAACAATGCAGTTCTATACTGCTTAAGTTCTTACTTATTAGAGTCTGCTACAATAATATATAGTAATTGTCACACCCCAAACCAGGATTTCCGGATTAGGGTGTGATAATCCCCGCCCAGTGTCTAATAATCGGAAAGACACGCAAGGCTAAACAGAAATAATAATCACACAGCGGAAGCAATAATAAAATAATCAACCAAAAGTCATAAATATCAAATAAACATCCATACATACATAATATCCATACAATTCTCGGGATAAAATAAACACAAACTAGTCAGAGGGATACATAATCTATCGAGTCCAATGCGTATAACAAAAACATCAAACTCGCAAAACCCTAAACAAAAGTCCCTAATCTATATCAGGCGATGTGGCCGTCGGGGACAGCTCCTGACACCTCCTGCTGCGGACCGTCAGACTCTATACCTGCCCACATCCATAAAAAGGAGGCGATGAGCAAATGATCGCCCAGTATGTGATCCAGTATTATCCCTTCAGGGATCCTCTTAAGTCAAAGCACGTTTTAATTTGAAATCTACGTAAAGTCGGTAATTATTCACTTTGAATGCACATGTTGAAGAAATTAAACCTATCATATTAACTACAAAAGAAAATACATATAGTACATGATATGATGCGATTATCCTATTATGCCAACATGATTAAAGTTTCCCAAAATAAATACAAACAGAATGAGTATTATACTCAACCGGAGTCCAGTACAATAGGTACCGTGTGTACAAATTAATATAGTAATAATACGGATAATTTCGTCACCCCGTGCCGTGCCAAGACAAATTGAATTTATATCTCAAATGTGACATAACACAAGGACTGCGATCAGAGGGGCAAAGATACCCGATGCCTAATAGCATCGAGCTTTGCCCACACAAGACTTCAACCCGTAGGCAAGTGCACGCTAGCCGATGGTTATATCCAAAATTCGTGTATTTTCCTTACTCTAGACGATTCTTCATCCAAACATATCCAATAGGAGAAAACTACAAGCAGGTCGTAAGAATGAGTTAATCCGTCTCCTCATGAGCAGACGACGGAACTCCACCATCCGGCCAGACTAATGGAACAAGGGCTCGTGAGCGGCCCGGGCTCGTGATCGGCCCATAACTATAACAATAAAAATAAAATCTGCCACCGCATCCTCGGCAGCCGTACTAGGCCTGTAGCTCCTAATGTAGGGGGGAATAGCTCCCGAATCGTCTCCGGACTCCAGATCGGTCCGCACAAAATGTAAAATGATCGATAAATGATATAATACCAATTCCATGCATATAATAATAATAATAATCCTAATAAGACCTCTAAGGGATCAAGTGATCCCTCAGCCCAATGACCACGAGCCGCCTCGCATCCCATACTACGAGAACGGAAAGCAGTCATTCGGTCTTCTATCTCACACTCACCAATGCACATGCTTAACTACGATAATATGTTGTCCTCTACGAGAAGAGGACAACTAATATCCTAAATTAATATATATTAATTAATTTACTCTACTCCTACAAAACAATAAATTATCATTTAGAAGGGGTTATGCAATTTCCTAATTACAGTTCAGAAAGGATTAAACATGCTCTAATGCATCTACTAAATTTAAAGTGCGAATGTCAGGTCAAGTGGTCGACTGGTAAGAGTACGCCACGAAAGAATAATTCAGATATCCCACACCTGATGGCTGTAGGGGTAGAACGCGCTAATAGTCTCCGGGATCCACGTAATCCTCGCCTGCTCCTGTACAAGCGTCAGCGGGATCAATCCACGGGTCGAAATCTAAGTAGGTCGACTGACCTGTAATTTTAGACGTAACTTAATTAGAGCCTACACTAATTATTCGTAACCCTTACTACCCCGTTTGATTAATTTCACTAAGTGTTCGTATTTAATTAATTACATAACTATGGTTCGAATCTAATTTACTTATCCACAATTTAAATCATGCAAAATCGGTTCAATCGGTTCAATCGATTTTATTCGATTCCGATCGAGTGTAAAATTGGGTCCAAGTTGGTTTAATTTAATCTAACGTAATTTAAATATTTATCATATTTTAATTTGAAGACAAACTGTTTAACCTAATAAGTCGTAACTTTTAACTTAAGGTTATTACGTATTTTTACGATAAAAATAGGTAAGGTATAATATATGTAATTTAATTTGCTATTATTAATTTCCTATTTAATCACTTGTAAGATAACGTGTTTTTCCTAACTAATTAAGCTACAATAAATTTTAAATCCTAAGTACGTAGTTTATAAACATAAACTATTTAATGATAATATTTCTAAAGTCGTACGAATTATTTTTAATAATCTGTACAAGTCGATTAATTTATAGATGTAAAATAACACGTGATTATCTATTTATCCTACTTACAAAATTTGAAATCGAGTGATTCGAGAATATTAATATGTTGTTAATTAATTGTCCTTTATCAATTAACAACATATTTTCTCTACAAATTATTTTCTTTATTTAAAAATTCTAATTACTAAATTTTAAACATCTAAATACTTAACTATTTATTTTAAAAATCTAACTACTTAACTTATTAATTAATTAAAAATCCTAATTAATCTAAATGTGTTAAACTATTTTAATTGAGTGTGTTTTGGAATCATACAGGTGTCCAATTGGGTTGTATAGTATCTGTTCAAATTATGTTATGAACTCTCACTGAGGCATCAAGACCCTGGACGGTATAATCATTTTCCGAATTAAATTCAAGTTTACATAAGCATCCGATTTTATTCGGTTACATTATTAAAACCTAAATTTTAAAAGCCGTCATTTTATTCTGTCAATCCGATGCAACATTTATCCCTTTTTATTTTTAAAAATCTGCCAAGCCCAATAGATAAGGCCCAAGCCTCCTTGAATTTATTAATAAATTCATATTAAGGCCCAACAGAAAATTAAAAAGCCCAAAGCCTCATTTAATTTCAACAGCCACGGCCCAACAGTAACAGAGGCCCAAAGCCTCAAATAATTAGCCAAGGCCCAAATCGAAATTCAATATAATAATCCTATATTTGCATTTTAGTCCCCGATTTAATTTAATTTACGCAAGGGCCTAAAATTTACATTCAATCCAAACAATTTCAAGAATTTTAGCACAGGTCCCTGTCATTTCAAGTTCGGTACCAATGGCAACACTGGGCTGGTACCGCTGATACCAGTCACACAAATACATCACAGCACAATTGCAACCAACACAGAACCAGAACAAGGGATAGCAAAAAGGCGCACACAGTAAAACAGCAAACCAGCACCGAAAAAAAAACAGGGGTTGGTGCCAGTAAAATTAGCCCAGCCGCAAGAAAAGAAAGGCAGCACCAAACTGGTACAACACAGAACCAAAAGGACAGCCAAGCACCCAACAAAGCAGAGAGGGGCAAAATAAACTTGGCCCTGTACTATATCGCAAAAGACCCCAAAATGTCAGCACCGGTCAGTACCGGTATCAAGGAAGAGCAGGACCAGCGAACCAGCAAAGGAAGAAAATCGACGCCCGAGTAAACTGGTACTGGTAACGGTACCAGTAAGGCACAAGGTCAACCCGCAAAGCAACAAACGTCAAGCGGGGAAAATCAACAACCCGCGCGAGGCATTAATCCAACAATCACAACAACACCGAAAGCACACAAGCAAGAAATAAAAGGGTGTACAAGGATTTACCCGAAGCGGAGGAAATCGCAAGAAGGGCAAGAAAGGCCGGTTCCAAGGCGATCGCCTCACTTCCGACCTTGAATGGAAAAACGGCAAGCACCAAGAAAGCACCCGCACCAGAAAAATCGCACAAAAGCACCGGCAAGCTTAGATCAACGAACAACCCTTTTAGGGTTTCGGATTACGGCAATACAGAGGAAAAACAGAAAAATAGAGGGAGAAAGGCGAAAATCTCAGCACATGAGAGCAAATGACACAACCAATAGCCAAAACCGAGAGAGAGAGAGGAAGAGAGTTTTATAACCGAAAGAAAGGAGGTCGCGTAAAATCCAAGGCGTCAAAGCCCTCTGACAGAGGTACTGCCCAGGTCGTCGCGCGCACGAGGGCGACGTGACGCGAGCAGGTGAGATTTTGACTCAGCCGCGCGGGAGAGAGGTGAGACCCTCTCCATTTCTTTCCCAGAGAGAACAACGCGAAAGAGAGGAGAAGAAAGGGGGCGGACGGCCCCAGTGGCAGAGAGAGGAAGGAGACAAAGGGGAAGGGTTTTTACAAACCCTTGAGTGCTTTAAGATTCGTGCAAAGTTGATCGGACGATCTAAACAATTCGTAAAATCAGGAAATCTCTACATCAATAGATAACATACGAGAGGCTTGCAACAGGTTTAATTTAACGAAGTTTTCGCGTTCAATATTTCAAATTAATTAGTCGAAATCCTCGATTTGTAATTCATAATTAAATCGGTAATTCTTTAATTGTCAGTTGATTTTAAAAATCGAAAGAAATGGCATTTATAAAATTGTACGAAATTTTTCGGATGTCATCGAGTCTATTCGAAATTCGGTTCGTCAATTTAGTGATTTCCTAAAACGATAATTTGATTTACTAATTTATTGTACATACAACAATTCATCTATAATTTATTTAAATTCTTGTTTAAAATTTCTACAATTATTCGCTGGGATTATTTAATAATTTCGTTTAATTCTTTTTAATATATAATAATTATGATAGTCATTAATATGAGTATTCTAAATTATGAAGGCGTATCTACAAATTTTGATTTACAATTTGTAAATCCTAAATCGATTTAACATACAACTTAATATAACCTAAATTGTAATATTTCGTGAATTGTTTGTTAGATTAACAACATAGCTATATATTTAATTATTTTATTTAAATATTTAATTTCGAATTTGTTTAGCTTTAAATTAAATTTTAAAATTGGTAGAACTACAAATTGATTAAATAATCAATTGACAAAATCTTCATCATCAGGTTAATTATTAAATTTTTGCTTTGAGCTAACTAATTAACCCAAATTTTAATTAGTTGCAAAACTCGATCATTAGACTAATTAATTTGGTTTTAAATTTACGGGTTATAACAGTAATAAGATAATAGCATTTTGAAAGTCTGCATTTTCAGTCTCATAGCATGACATTTTCACTATCAAATAGTCGGAGCATGACATTTTCATCCAATAGTCGGAGCATGACATTTTCACTTTCTTTTTACACAAAACATTCTCAAAGCATGACATTTTCACTCTCAAATTCCAACAATGAGTACATACCCAGTTCAATGTAAAAAGAAGCTTGGGAGTATACAGCATATTTATTAAATTACTATGGTATGTGGAGTATTTCCCATTTCGCAGGTTATATGATATAGCTGAGGTTCGTGAGGGGTAAAAGAGGAAACTATTATTTTATATTAGTGCTCTTACTTTTGCATTAATCACCCTTAACAATGCATGTTTCACTATCAAATTCACCGTCATCTTCATGATCGTGCGATACAGTCACTCGTGCTTGGAGATTGATGTCAAATTTGAGAGTGAGAGTGAATTTGAGAGTGAAAATGAATAGTCGGAATGAAAATGTCATGCTCATCCAATAGTCGGAGCATGACATTTGAGAGTCTCAAATTTCAAATTCACTCTCAAATTCAGTATCATATCATGACATTTTCACTTTCTTTTTACACAAAACAATCTCAAAGCATGACATTTTCACTCTCAAATTATAAACAATGAGTACATACCCATTCCAAAAGCCAAAGTGACACATATTATGTTGATTTCACCTTTGCTCCATTGATTTTGCACATAAGTCCTTTGCATGGAATTCATGCTTCCTTGGTAAACTCTGCCGTATGCCCCAAATCATGTATGAAGAAAAAGAACAAAGAAATGACTAACAAAAGAAGCTTGGGAGTTCCATGTTTTTGTACCCCCTCACTGCCATGAAAAAAGATAAATCAAATAAAAATAACAAACCCAACTCATTACAAAAAGGGGTGACATTTCCAGTAAGTGTTGCAATCCGGGGGTTTAGCTTGTTAGTGTAGCATTTGAAGTTCCTTTTTGAACCAAATCTCTCTAAAGTTTGGCAAAAAGCTCAATTATTGTTAAGCTTATTTTTTTATGGGTACACTACAAATTTTATCTTAATTATAATCCATTCTAGTTTCCTTTTCATTCAAACACAGATGGCCCCAAGGAAACCTGCTCTATCAAGAGCAACATCAACAAAAAAAAAATTAGGGAGAAAGCGTAAATCACAGGCACTACTTGAGCTCGGTGAGGGTTCAAATGCTACGCCAGATAGTGAAATTACACCAACCAAACCCGTAAAGAAAAGGGGACGAGACCCGGGGATCATCAGAAAATCGACAAATGTAATGGAAGACAGACCAATAATCTGGCCAATTTCCTCTTGTGAGTTTACTTGTGTAGAAAAACCAAAGGAAATAATGGCAGCCATCACTAGGTATTGTCGTTTTTCATTTTTACAAAAAAATACAACCATTTTATCCCCTAAGTCATTTTCTGAAACCACAACTTTTCTATCACAAGGCTTGCCCTGAACCATATGCCTGGACCATTGAGAAGTTTCCACGCCTTCAATGATACCACGAAAAATAACATCGAATTTGCATTTCTGGTAGTCTCTTTTCTTATTATCTTTCATTAGTAGTATTTTTTTTTTATTATCAAATTCCTGCAAGGCCCGTTCCATTTCAGAACTGTTATAGTTACAAAAGAAAATGACTTGTATGTGAGAACTGTTATAGTTTCCACGCCCGTTTCATTTCATTTCAGAACTGTTATAGTTTCATTTCAGAACTGTTACTGTAAAAAAACTGAATTTTACATATCGCATGTCTCTGAATTTAATAACATGTACCCCTGCTCATGGAATACGTGTCTTTTTTTTTAAAGGAGAAATTTAGATATCGTGATGGGAAAGATGTCCAGCGTTGTCGGGAAGTTCTGGAGGCAATAGCGGCAAAGAGGTACAGCGGGGAGCTACACGAGGCAAGGAACAATTGCATAAAAAAATTCGGTAGAAACATACCGGCATGGAAGAAGTCTGTTCCACATTGGTGCCTAACCCACGCATACTGGCATGGTTTGTGCGACATCTTTGACACAGATGAATGGCAAGAAGTGAGTAAACAAAACCATGATAACCGCACTACATCTGGACTGACGGTCTCTCACTATGCTGGATGTGCAAGTGCACACCAGCATTTTGGTAAACTGGTGAGTTTCAATGAACATTAATTCAAAATGAAACTTAATGTGTAATTTACAGCATCATCTGACTTGTTTATTCATTTTCATGTGGAGAAAAACTTAAAAAATGGAGAAGATCCAACAATGAGGGAACTTTACATCCATCTTCATTGTCTTCGAGACAATGGCAAATCACCCATTGAGACCCAACTGGAAGCTGTCAAGCCGGTTCAGTCTGGACCAGCGGAGATTACTGATGACAATGGGGTAATGGACCCAAATACAGAGGAGATTCCCTGTGTAATTGAAGAGTTGGATGTCAACTGCTTGCAATTTCCCAACACAAGAATCAAAGCAGTTTACGTAAGTTGCCCTATGTTTCATAATTTGCTGAATCTGAATACCTAAGTGCAAATGTTGTTGAGTTTCCTGAATTAGATGAATTTGCACTATGTACATTTCATAATTTGATGATTTACATCCTTGTGCTGATAATTTGCTGAATTTACATCAATTTGCTGAATTGAAATTAAGAGTTAGGGGATAAATTAGATATATCTAGGTGTTGAGGGGTAAATAAGAAATTAGAGAACTCTTTGAGGATATGTGAGAAATTAACACTTTTTTTGTTGCCTACTGTTTGAGGGTATGTGATAAATTAGATCTCACTACTAGAAGGGCAAAACTGCAAACTTCCAGTTGCTGGTACTAGAATCGAGTCTCACAAAAATACAAATTGAACCAGTTCTGATGCATATCAATTTTTACTGATTTTGTTGCCTATTTTTTGAGGGTATGTGATAAATTAGATCTCACTACTATAAATTTATTCATTACATAACAAGGTCAAAATAACACATCTTTTTATATTGTTCATATGGTGCAACTCAAAGGAAAAGGTGAACGACATGATGGCTGAGGAGGCCCATGCCGACATGGATGAGACCACCATGTTCATGTCAGCTGCTGGCGGAGCAAGCCATGGTAGGGTGCTAGGATTTGGAAGCATGGTTGATGGGAAGGCGCAAACAGCAACCAGGCTCAAGCACACAGCATCTTCGGTTACTGTTTCTGTAGTGACAACCAATGGAGTGCAGGCAAGCTTCTCTCGCACGGAAGTACAATCCCTCTTAGACATAAGTGATCGCCGTCAAGCTGAGGATAGGGCCGAGATGAAAAGAGAACTAGCATCTTATCAAATGTGCATCAACCAATTATTCTCGTTGTTTGGGGCACAAGGGCCCAATCCACCGGTAATTTAACACCAACTTGATAGCTAAATTAATTCCCTTATTTTATTTGATGTGATGACAGACTTTAATATCTCACTACGATTGCATGTAGCTTACTGATATACTTGTTTGTCGCAACTGAAAGCATGTGCTGAAAATTGCATTCAAAACATATTTGGGTGCAACTTAGTTGCTACTGTTGTTATTGTCGTTATTGTTGAGATATATTCTCACACTAAAATTGAATCTTTGGCATTGTTTAACTTAGGTTCAAGAAAACATTTCGGGAACTCAGCAAGGTTCTACTGGGAATTTACCTAATTTTCAGGTAACACTTTTGACTTAAGTATATCCATTAAATGTTACAAATTAGATCTGATTTTGTCATCTCCAAGTTATAACACTTGTGCTTGCTTATTCAATCCTTAGGGTCAAGGTCCCACTCAACCAACTCAGGAAGTAGCTTCACACATGCAGACGGGCAACTCCCGGGTAAGAAGTTCTACCTCAGTTTTACATAAATCCATTTATTTAGTGTGATTAGAGTGATTCCAAAGCTTATAGTGCAAAGTTATTTTGCTCCTTTATTTGCAACAATCTTTTAAATGTCTTTGCTTTCTTATCTCATCGTAAGCTAGATAAGAACAAGGCAAATTTTCTATTTTCTTTGACAGCCTTTCTAGTGAAGGGATAAAGATAAAGAGAGGGTGTAATGGTCAATTTTACTTTTTTCCTTTGACAGCCTTTCTTTGACATCCTTTCTATCTTAGTTTGGGTTACCTCGGCATGGATGCAGATATAGTTGATATGTTAATATGGAGTAGTTTGTTCTAATGGAATTGACTTTCTCGCATTACATGAATCTGCTTCTGTGTTAGATGGTTAATTAGAGGTCCCGATGATAATATTACTTAGTAGAGGGTGTTGTTGGTACTAGACTCCTTTTCTGACTCAAAACAAACTATGCAAAATATACATTCATAACAATAACATGTTGTTTCTTTTCCATGTGATATAAATAGGGTAATACTTCTCCTATACAGCCAAATCAGGGATTCCAAGCACTCTTAAATCAAGCTAATGCTGGAATAGATGACGTACCTACAAATGAAGCTGCAATGGGCCAATGATGCGGGGATTCTGCCTATAATGGGAACCATCCCTTCTAGTGCAGAAAATTAGACATTTTGGCTCTTCGGATATGTTTTACCAGTTCTAACAAATGAACGAACTTGGGGTAAGTTATCTTGTGAATTTAGGTTAACTACTAGTATGTAAATTTTGGTATAGTAATAGGTCTAATATGGTATATTTTGGTTAACTAGTAGTGATAGTGGGTATATTTTGGTATAGTTGGAAGTGTAAGTGCAATATAGATCTGATGTTGTTATGTTTTCTGCACATAGTTTGGTACAATGTATGAAGACTACGTCATGTTAATGCTTATTAAAAGTTTCTCCTAATTTGTGGGGTAAACTTAGGATGTGTTAATTTACTTGGTTGTGTTCATTTTCTTAGGATGTGTTAATTTTCTTTTTTTAACTTAGGATCTTCCCATTTAACTTAGGATGTGTTAATTTGTAAGATGTGTTGTTCTATATGTGAATGTGTTTTTCTTTATGTGTTTGAATGGGATTTAGTGGGGAATGTAATACAGTACCTGGTTGGTACAGGGAGTATTGTACCTGATTGGTACGGGGAGGATTGTAGATGAGAGCATGCTGCTACAATGTCATTCAAGTTATTTCCGTGGGTATTTTCTTGGAAAAACGACTACGATAACTGCCCTTGGAAATACTAACGTTGGGTCCCACATATGTTGCCCTTGGAAATATTACGGTGGGTCCCACATGCTGCCCTCGGAAATACTACGGTGGGTCCCACATATGTTGCCCTCGGAAATACGCCCTTGGAAATACTACGGTGGGTCCCACGTACTCTGCCCTCGGAAAAACTACTGTGGGTCCCACATACGCGGCCTCGGAAATACTACGATAGGTCCCACGTTCGATAGCCTTGGAAATACTCTGTAGGGCCCATGTTTGCTTGCCTTGGAATAAATATGGTGGGACCCACAGACGTTGCCCTTAGAAATAATAAGTCCATGGGTCGGATGTAAAAGTATTTCCGAGCGTAGTTTTTCCATGGGCAAGCCATGGAAAAAGCCAGAAATTAGTATTTCCAACGGCCCCCTCGGAAATACTGGGTATTTCCATCGAAGGCTTTTGCGACGGCCTTTTTCCGAGGGTGGCGCACGGAAAAACCAATTTCAGGGCTTGTTCCGTGGGTAAGCCCACGGAAGAAGTCATTTTCTGTCCTTAGAAAAAGATCTCATTCTAGTAGTGACATATGGTCATGGCGTGATTAACGTGTTGTGACTATTCACGTGTCATAACCATTCTTCAAAATTTGATCACGCACGACACGACATATGATCTAAGTTACGGCGTGACTAGTCATGGCACGGTACATATTATATCCTTGATAGCAGATCTCTTTTTCTCCTAACAAATCAACGATTCTTTCAAGTGGAGTAGCGAATCGGACTGCGTTTTTTTTTCTTTCTTTTACGCGAATCAGTCTGATCTGACTTTTTTTCTGCATAATTTTCTTCTACTGAACCATGAATTAAATCCAGAATTAGACATTATATCTATCCAGAAGTAGACACAAGTATAAAATACCACTGAATCTAAAAAAAATTTAAAAAGTAGATACTTATCTACTCCTGATCCTTTTTGAATCCACCACTGAATATAGTTTTACCACTATCCGATCCGTATCCAATCCGGATATCGTATCCGGTCCTTTTGCACTCCTACGTCCGCGGCTCCATTCGAAATACATACACAAAAGATCGTGATCTCCTGATCTCCCCCTTTGCATGAGAAATATATTTGCAACCGAATCTCTTATTCGCTTAATTGCATGTGCACCGAATCATCATTTGGACTATTCAATAGACGACTATGACAACAACCCAATTGAATGATCGATCGTTTACGCTTTGACTTTTAGATAGTCAGCTTATAATTAATTTGATTGCTTTTCTAATTGTCTCTGAACGAACTCGAAAGATATTTTTGGAAGTAAAAATTAATCATCCATGTTATTCCATCATGTTTCCCTTGCATTTAATGAGGAAACCAGAACGATTCAATAATTAGTTAATGCAACCAGGCTTGTTTGATCTTTTGGTATTTTCTAATCGAACCTTTGGTCATGCTAAGAGTGTGTTGGAATTAATGTTTAGATCTCCAATTGTAATCTAACTGGAAGCTGTTAAGATTTACAATATTTTATTACTTCTCCCAGATTCTTGATCTACAATTTCATTTTTTTTAACTTACATGAGAACACAAATAGGAATGGAATTAATTAAGATTAAGAAGGCTAAATAAATTACTGTAGGATAATTTTATTTGAAGAAGTCAAAAAGTCCAAGTATTTACAGTTAATTTTTATTTATAGGGACGGCTTGGCGCACTCCTAATCAACATGTAGACCCGTCTTTGAACTCAGTAATAAAATCATGCTGATTGCATTACAAAATGAACAATTGAGATTTGTATTCGAACTCAATAATAAAATATGATGCGTGCATTACGAAATTAATAATTAGTACTTTATTTTATTTTGTATGGTTCATATTCATTTGATCTTATTGGGGTGTTTTTTAGATAATTTTGCTACAATTCATATCGATTAGTGAAATTTTTTTTTACTAAAATTAACAAGTTGTCTTAAAAGCAAAGTAAATATTCATTAATACATGCTCTTATTTCATCAGATAATCAAAATTAATATCAAATTTTCTCTCATAAAAGGTGGTGTACTGAATAATAATTAAAATACAAGCTAATATCTCTTTCCGAAGTATCTAAAAAGGCTTATTTTGCAGATAATCCGATAGTCATAAATTTAAGAGGAATGTTACAATGCCTCACGCCTTTCATACCTCATCATACCTCATATTTTATATTTTCGTTTTTAAAGTCTAAATTGTCGATCCAAACTGTTCGACATGATACCCATAATAAAATATTGGTTGGGGATGAAATTTTATAATTTTAGGAATTTTTTTACTATTTTTAAGATGGGTAGAAAATCACTGTTTTTTTAACGGTCCAAAAACAGTGATTTTGTAACCATCTAAAAAAAATAGTAAAAAATTTCCAAAAAATATAAAATTTCATCCCCAGACATATTTTAGTATGGATATCATGTTGAACGGTTTGGATCGATAATTTAGACTTTCAAAACTAAGATATAAAATATGAGGTATAATGAGGTATGAAAGACATGAGGCATTGGAACCCTCTAAATTTAATTGTACATTTCATTTAGTTCAGATATAAATCAGAATGTTATATTTTATGTAAGGTTTTTACTTTTTACTATAATATTGTATAAACTCATTTTACTCCGAAATTTTTATAAACAACATACAAAATAAATAAATTAAAGAAAATAACATCATTGTTCTAGAATTTCCAAAAATAACACTTTCGCTGGATAATTCAACGGAATTGAATTGCAATTCCGCTGAATAATTCAGCAGAATTGCAACTCCAGCGGAATTACAAAGTTACGAATGAATTGAATATAATTGGAGAAGTTAAATTGCAATTCCAGCTCCAATCCCGCTGTATAATCCAACGGATTGAGCTAATTCAATTCCGCTGGATAATCCTACAAAATTACAATTTAATTCCGTTGAATAATCCTATGGAATTGCAATTCAATTCTACTGGATTATCCAACAAAAATGTTATTTCTAAAAATTAGTTGGAAACCATGTTATTTTATTTAATTTATTTATTTTGTATGTTATTTATATAAATTTCGGCATTTTACTTCACTGTAACAACATATCAATGGAATTAATTAAACCAAGCACAGCGGTGTTTGTTTTTATGTTTTATTTCTTTTATTTGGACTAGCTTTTTTGCAAATGCATGCATTTGCCTCTTTCTCAAGGATCCGACTCCGCTGCTTTTCTTAAAGAAAAGCAGAACCCTTCTTTTCCGATCCAAACCATTCAAATTCGTTGAAATTTGTGTATGAAAAAGTTGTTTTATCGAGATACGCAAATGCAAATTTTTGAATGGTTCGGATCGGAAAAGGAGGATCCTGCTTTTCTTTAAGAAAAGCAGCAGAGTCGGATCCCTTTCTCAAGAGAACAAAAAGGATATTTGTAAGTTTGGTTTCTTAATGTGGGGGAGGAACCGAACCTAGATTTGTGCTACTTTGACCGACTGTGTTCACACGTTTGACAAACATTGGGCCTTTGGAAGGGACGAAGGGATAATATAATATCCATTCATGTCAACCTCATTAATGAATTCATGCGGTGATGTTTACAAGCGGCGAGGGATAATATAATATCCATTCATGTCAACCTCATTAATGAATTCATGCGGTGATGTTTACAAGCGGCGAGTCTAACTTTGGGTCGGTGTTGACTGTTGAGCTGCTTAGATGTGGACCAAAGTTTACTATTGTTATTGTTATTGTTGTTATTGTTATTGTTATTGTTATTGTTACAAATTGATTGACGTGTTACAAATTAAAAATTCTAGTGGGACCCCTAGCTCTCCCTATAAATTGCTCTCGCATTTGTTCACCTAATCTCAATCCTCACAAAATCACACTAACACAACCCTTTTAGTACTTGTTAATCATGGTTGTATTGCTAAATCCAGATATAGACATAATTGCTCTTATATTGGTAACATGGTCCATGGTTGTATTGGTAATATTAACCATGTCCATGGTTGTATTAGCAATAGTAAATCCAGTTATAGAAGTCACAAGTTCGCCAGCCGTTGGGCGGCTATGTGTCACGGAAGATTCACGTGCAATTAAGGGAAGCGTATCATTCGATCGAAAATCTCGGTTTGATCAAGGTATTAAGTTTGATCTTTGAATATTTCATTTTCTCTAAAAAGATATTTAGATCAATCTAAAAAAAGAACAAAACAAAATATTTATTTGAACTCCCCTTTAATGAATTAGTAGTAGTAGGAGGAATAGTCCAAGACGACGTGTCAGAGGTAGATAGGGATCAGGATCAGATCGATCCTGGCCCTTTAAGCACCCAAGGCTCAATGGATCTTGAACTCGGGCGTTCTTCTAGGCCAGATCAACCCAACAACAGAGGAATGCTTCCATATGTTATTGATCGAACATTGGGTCCGAATAGATCAGATCCGATCTGGTGGTTAATTCTACTGGCTGCTATAAGTCTTGTCGCCGCCGCAACGATCGGTATTGTGTTCCTCCCCGGATATCTTCACAAGGTTCAGGCAACATATCAGGCAAGTGTTATTTTCTTTATCTGTACTAATTTGGTGCATTAGATCTTGATACGTGCTTTATGTATCAAGTCGGATCAGTGCTGATATCAATAGAAATCGATGGATAATATCCACTATTTTTCCACTATTTTTCAAAAAGAAATTTGATGCATGTGGTTGGGAGATGGGAGTAGGTCCCATTAATTTCAACCAGATTTCATCCAAAGAATCTGTTAATCGTTGGATTGAATGATTAGGTACGCAACAATATATAGAAAATTATTTCTTTATTGTTTGAACACTAAGCTGAACACCATATAAAAGGAGGTTTCCATTAGCTCTGAAATTCATTTTTTTAAATTTACAAAACAATATGTTAATATGTCACAAGTTTATTTCAAAAATAAATAAATAAAAATATAGAGATGGTGATAACATAGTTTCTTATTCTTTCGGTAATTAATACTATTTAAATAAGACACTTAAATAATTATATTTATAGATATGGATGAAATTGGTAGAAAAATATTTTCAGAAAAAAATAAACATATAATTTGTCAAATTCAAAATAAAGATGCGCCGACAAAACCACTCATCAACACTATCACTGGCTTGACTGGTTGACTTCGTTAAGAATTCAATTCAATCACGTTGTCTCTGAGAAGGAGACAAAAATCCAATAGTATTCTACGACAATCGAATTTGATTGGGATCATTAATACAACAAATTGATGTCTTGTTAAAATTTCGAAGATCAATAAGAGCACAAACAATTTTATGTTTCCAGCAAAATTAAAACTTCTTTTGAATAGTATTGTACTTGCTTAGTTTTTTAAGAAATGTAAGTACAATAAATCAAAAATAAAAATTGTCTAATTTTTTTAATTTCCACCTCAATATTTCAAAATTATAATATTTACTATTGTTTTCTAAAAAATTCAATACTTGGTTCATCCCATGACTTCAAAGTCAACACTGTCCCGCATTTCTCCGAATTAAGCGAAGAATGGCGGCGGATGGGGCAATAATTTTATAACAATTTGGTGGACCCACTTTTATTCATAAATCAATGTAAAGTTTTCATACGCAAAGTACATCACGTCGATGAACAAAGTTTGGTAGGTGGGACCCCACAATTATTCTTAAATTATTCTAAAGTATTCTGAGATGCATATGTTGAAAAAGCGACGATGAGAATAAATAAAATAATGATTAAATTAATCTAATATTTAAACTAATTATATATTACTTTTAAATTAATATTTTTAATACTAATATAATATTTTTTAATACCAATCTAACCTGCTATTATATTATATTTATTTAATACCAATTTAACCTGATATTATATATTTTTAATGCTAATTTCATATTTAAACTAATATTATATTACATTTAACATTTAAACTAATATTATATTACATTTAATATTTAAACTAATATTATATTATATTAATCTAATATTTTATTTAATACTAATATAATATTTAAAGTAATATTATATTACATTTATATTTAAATAAATATTTTATTTAATACAATATTTTGCTGTATACTAATCTAATCTGATATAATATTTATTTAATACTAATTTAATTTTTAAACTAATATTGTATTACATTTTAATATTTATAATATTTTATTTAATAGTAATCTAATTTAATATTTTATTTATTTAATACTAATTAAATATTTTATTTAAAACTAATTTAATATTTAAACTAACTCTAATTGAAAAAAATTTCGACCTTCTATACACAAAAATGTAAAATTGTATTTCTTTTCACATCTACCCGGTCACTAAATCTAACGATATAAAAGACTCTTTGGACACTAAATCCCAACCCATTTTGGTGATTCCTCGTCCGTATTTGTTGTTTTATATCATCACAATTTTATTATTTTTAATTACTATTATTATATTATTATTATTATATTATTATTATTATTAAATATTACTATATATTTTTTTTTTTTAGTTAATATTACAAACCTGCGTCTCATACCATTGCACTAAGCCAGCGGTCCTATAATAATAATAATAATAACAATAATAATAATAATAATATTATTATTATTATTATTATTATTATTATTATTATTATTGTTGTTGTTGTTGTTATTTATTATTATTATCAGGCTCTAAGATTTAATCATGTAATTTCTATAATAATATTAATTTAAATTTTATTTCAGAGGGTGCTGCTCATAATGACTGTCGGAACTCCAATTGTTGTGGCAGTGTTTACTCTTTTGCTGAGTTTTCGTCTTGCATCTGACCCAGATGGGCGAAATGGGAACTGGATCACCGGATTGTCCATTGCAAACCTGAGTATGCTTTGTGGCTCTTTAGCTGTTTATTGGGTACTTCAACAGGGAACTGGAAAATGAAGAGAGCAGCTGAGTGGGGTAAAGATTTTAACAGAGTAGTTTAATTTGGCTCCATGCAGCACACTATGCTAAAATATTTACCCCGCTGACATGATACCTGAACTTGGTTTATCAGGTTTGTTTCCAGTTTTATTTGTTTTTGTTAGTTTTGTATATAGTAGTTGTGGCTTCGTTCATACTGGTTTTGTATAAAGGGGGAATTTCTTGTTTTTGTTAGTTTTGTAATATAGGAGTTGTGGCTTGTTCACACTTCACACTGGTTTTGTACTTTTGTATGAAGAGGGAATTTCATGTATCCCCTCAAAAACTTCAATATTACGATTTCCCCTGTAAAAAATTTGTGATATCATATTTTTCCCTCAAAACTACAAATATATTAAGTATTTTAGATGTAATTAAATATAATATTTAAAACTCTACAGACCAATATACCCTTGTATCATCCCTGTCTCACATCTAATTCTAAACCATACCTTATGTTACCCCCTTTACTTCGCTGCTACCAGTCGGTATCAGTGCTTCTCAGTTTCTGATATGAGTTTTTGTGTCTGAGGGCTGATCTGAAAATGTAATAAGATCCCCAGGTTGTATTAAATATGGTCTAAAGTTTTTTAAATTGAATTATTACAATTATTCATGATCTGAATCCTAATCGGATAAATCAAATTAACAATCGATATTCAAACATATAACTTTTTTTTTTCTCTTTTTTTCTTCTCCCTTTTTTTGTTTCTTTGTGAATCACAAAAGAGAGGTGGGGATAATTCAGATCTCCTAAAATAATTCAAAGTTGTGGGTCCGTAGAGAGGAGATGTGGGGCCTAATTCGGAAACAAAATTGTTGTGGCCCCACAGATACAAAAAATTAAGAGAAATTTATATATATTCCCATTAAAACTTCTCTTTTTGGATATATCCCATCACCAACATGATTACTTTTTACCAAACCAACATGATTATTTTTTTTTAACAAAAATCATAAGAATCGAATTGCCAATTTGGTCCGCTTGATTTTTTTTTGGGACCGAATTGGCAATTCGGTCCCAACTTTTTTTTTTTTTTCTTAATAGATAGCATTATTGTAAATTTAGTTAAGAAAACATTTACATTAACAAAGATGTGTAATTCTTACTCGCTAGGTTGTGCCAAAAAAAAATTGAAAATGAAGGAGAAAAAAAAAGTGATCCGACTAAAATTCTATCTAGTTTATTCATTTTAAAATTTCAATTGACCACATTATTATTCATTAAAGAATCTAATTTATCAAATTATTATTTCAATTGATTAATCCTAATTTAAATTGTTCTTAACATATGATGTGATAAAAATCTTATAATTGTTAAAAATAGAAATATGAAATTTTAAAATGAATAAACTAGATAGAATGTCTTTGTGAAAAAAAGATGTAAATTAAAAATATTTTATAAAATAAGTTAATACTATGTATTTTAATAATTTTTAAAATGATCTATATGTTGGAAAGATTCCACGTATAAGCTAATATTATGCTTTTTTTTATTTAAGCAAATAAAATTTTACGCTACATTTTTTAATTATAATCAGTTATACACAAAAAGGTAAAAATAATTCAAAACGTGAATGAAATTGAAGTTGTATTTTCTATTTAAACAAAGAATAAAGAAAAGTAAATAGGGAGAAGTGGAGGGAAGGGAAGAGAGGAGAAAAGTGGGGTCCACAAGAGCATTTTGTTAAGAATTTTGAGAGGAGGGTATTTTGTTCTATGTTTTGAAAAAAGAGGGCACAATGTAAAATTTTCCTATTTAATTGTCTTTCGGTTTCAAATTCAATTTGATCTACATCCGATATGATATATGATACACAAGTGAGAAATTCAACCAAACCTAAAAAAAAAAAAAAAAGTTGGGACCGAATTGCCAATTCGGTCCGGACTAAAAAAACTCTGGACCGAACTGGCAATTCGGTCCCTAGGCATTACACAAACGGCAACACAGTTTTCTGTGAAAATTTGTGAAATCAACATGGACCGAATTGCCAATTCGGTCAAAAAAAAAAAAATCAAGCGGACTGAATTGGCAATTCGGTTCTTATGGTTTTTGTAAAAAAAAAAAGTAATCATGTTGGTTTGGTAAAAATATTTTTTTTAATTATGTTTTTAAAAAAAATCCTTCCGAATAGGCACTGTTTTTTGAGTTAATATGAAGCCGTAAATTAGTGGACCCCACCTTACACATATCTAAGGGGATACGCGTTCTAAAATCCTTCCCATTTATTTCCTGTTCATTCCAAAAAATATATACAAGTTATCCAGAACAGTTCAAACCTCAACCAGAAATTATTTTTTTCGCTTAAATAAATCATTTGATCGGTAATTATGTTTATTTGTCAAACAAGTTTGTTTTTTTATACTTTTGTTCTTCAATGTATAAGATTTAGTGAATTTGAAAATCATTTGATCACAGATCAAGTTACAATAAAGATTGAACTATTAGTTTTCCAAATCTCTTTTTGATGACTGATTGGTTTTGAAATTATATCAACCTATGTAGTTGATTATTACTATTGTCAAACAAATTTATTAACCATATAACTTATCGTTTACAAGCATATCCACAAATTTATTTGTCTAATTTTGATTATCTTTGTTTGGTTGTAGAAATTATTAAAATATCCCTTCCGTATATTAACAACAATAATTGTTGACCGCAGACTCACATGTACTAGTTTTCCCCTTCATGGGCTAACGGGCCGGATCCCGCCCAATAGCAGAGACACAGTCAAAATATTAAAGAGAGGTAAAAGTTTTAAAGTGAAATTTAATTTTAAAATTATTTTGAATATTAACCATATTATTATATATCTTTTTAAAATGTATAAAATAAAAGTATATATTTGAAAAAAAATTAGGATGTAAAATATTTTCATAATTTTTTTTTAATCTTAAGTTTATTTTCAAATTGTTATTGAGAAAAAAAATATAAAAATATAAACGTATTTTAATTTTTTTTTAGCTATAGGACACGTGGCTCCGATCCTGAGTTATGAAAATTCTTGCTTTCATTTTCATGTGGGGATCCGCATCGCCTCCGTTCCCATATTTCCCATATTTCATTTTCATGCCTCTGTTTCTCCAACACAAACTACTGCTCTGTTTCTCCCTTTCTTATTTTTTCTTTTAATTCCATCGGTCGCCAAATTAGAAGAAACAACCATTTATGGAGGAAGCAAGTGTCTGCATTTTGATCGGCAACCTGATGCCTGCCCAATACCGCGCACACGTGCCGGTGCACTAGACCAAGAGAACAGGGAACTCCGCTTCCTGGGTAGTAGCTTGCCAGTGATGGAGAAAATAGGTGAAAGAAAAACGAGACATGACGTCACTAATACGTTGTGATTAAAATTTATTTTTATGTCACGTATTAAAATGGTAGACCACACATGAATAGTCAACTACACGTGACGTGATCAAACATGACATGGCTGATCGCGTTTAATTATTGTTTTCAAGTTTTAAGTTAATTAAAAAATTATAACAAAATGTAAAAAAAAAATAAGAAACAATTACAAAATAAATTAAAATTAAAAAATAACTGATGGTGGAGGACAGTCACATCATGCGATTGACACATGTGATGTGACTAATAATGGCTTGACTAATTTTTTTTTTCTAGGAAAAAATCAATGTTTTTTTTTTTTAAATCTTCGCAGAAGCTGCGAAGTTGTGAGGGAGAATCGAACTCTTGACCTATGAGTACAACAGAGGAAAAATCAATGTTGTAGTCGCATATTATGCCTTCATAATCCACCGGCAACAACGAGTGTGATCCTCTCAATCGTTCAGGCTTTTTACCTTCGTCTCTAGAATCACCGCAATGGCGATCGGTTCGCTCTTGCTTGTCCAGGATAAACCCCCAAACACCGCTGCCTCGCAAAAGTGATAATGTTACTAATGCAGTTTGCATCGGCATCTGTTTTCGCCTTGGGAATCCTTCTCTTGGGCTGCTGTTTTTTGGGTTGATTTGTGTTAGTCTGCCTAGGGCTGCACAAAAAGTTCGTAGTTCCTGATTCGATTCGAGTTTGATTCGAAAAAGTTCGTAAAAAATTCAATTCGAAATTGAATTCGTTCGAAATTAATTCAAACCAAACTTAGTTCAAAATTAATTCAAACCAAACTCAAACTAGACCTAGTTCGAAATAGGTTCGCGAACTATTCTAGTTCGAATCTCAAAGTAACGTTAACCGTTGATTTCTGCTGATGACTTAAAAATTAAAACATAAGGCCGCCCGGCTATAAGTCATAACTCGTAAGACGTAACTCTCTCTCTCAATTTTGAAACCTTAGCCGACTTGAATTCGTATCATCTGCATTAACTTAACATTTGAGTTAATGCAGAATAGATATTGAAAATTCGTTCGAAATTGAGTTTGTTCCAAATTAATTCAAACCAAACTCGAACTGGAGATAAGATTGATTTGGTTTGGTTCATTTGCAGCCCTGTCTGCCCATAAAAAAGATGTATCACCTATTTTATTTCAATAATTTTATATGAATTTTTTTATATAGATTTATATATGTGGTATATTGAAAATTTACGATATGTGGAATGTTAATCATTTTAAAAATTTAGAATTGTCATGATATTAGATATAGAAATATAACATTACGGAAATTTAAAACTACAGTAAAATAATATTTTTATTTATAAAAATTAATATTAAATAATTAAAGAAAATAGAATGAGTGGCTTCGTGTTATCATGTGGTAGATGAATCCAAAAAAATAATTTGGATCTAAAGTTTAAATTTCTAATCAAAAGACGATTTTAGATATAAATTTTATTTTGCTCCAAACTGGAATGAGTGACTCCTTCCTCTCTTTTTTTGAATGGAACATTTGGATGTGAAAAAAAACTCGACTTCAAACTTTGGATCCTAAATTTTTTATGAATCTAGTTTGATTGGCCGTGATGGGAATATCTCACACACTGGGATAGAGATAGCAGAGATAACTGTATAAAAAAGGATGATGCTGAGTAGGACCGTTTCTATTATTAATACCCAAAAAAAAGATAAAATATCAAATTTGTCCTCAATCCTAATTTTTTACTAAAAATATCCGGACTGCCCCACTAGGGGCGGTCCACTGTTCATACCAGACCGCCCCCTGTGGGGCGGTGTGGTATTTTTTTTTTTTAGAGACAATATGAATAGCAAGATGCTGAAATCTAACGTTGAAAATTTGAATTTTTTTTTTCAAATATTTGTTAGATTACTTCTTTTAAGCATATTTATACTAAAATACGCTAAATACTTGAAATTATGTTAAATTACGTTGAATTACACTAAATTATGGTAAATTACGCTAAATTACGCTAAATTATAATAACTTCGCTAATTATGCTAAACTATGCAAAATTACGCTAAAGTAGATTGATTTTGTGCCATCTTTCATGAATCATAAAAAATAGAAAAAATTCCGAAAATAGTAAAAATTAGTATTCTACAAGTTTATTATGTAACTAGTTTACTGAGCTACTTAGATTGAGTAATAGAAATGAAAATCTTAATCGGAAACTTCAACTCAAGTTTTGAGTCTCTTCCCTTTGTTTTTTGGTAATTCTGAATTTTGAAATCCAGCATCGCGGGCACTGACGAATGCGTATTTTCATAAGCTTTCCGAAAAGTGGTCATTTGCTGAAATCGGACACTCGAGCGCCGTTTTATGGCCGTTTGAAATTTTGTCATTGTTTTTTGACTTTTCAGTGAAGATATCGTTCCTATTCATATGTAATTTAGCGTAATTTACCGTATTTTAGCGTAATTTAATGTAATTTAGCGTCATTTAACGTAATTTAGTGTTATTCAGCATAATTTAACATAATTTCAAGTAATTTAGCGTATTTCAGTATAAATATGCTAATTATACATCAAAAGAAGTAATCTAACAAAAGCCAGCTAACGTGGGTATATTTTTTAATAAAAATGTCGAAAACTAGAGTTTACAAATTAGGGTTTAGAGACTCTTTTAAATATCACTAATTTTTATAAATATGTTATGTGAAAATACCGTCGGATTACTAAGGCCGACTTTCGCCCCTGCTCGACGAGTGAGTCTTGCAGTCAAGCTCCCTTCGGCCTTTGCACTCGAAAACCAATGCCTATCTGGCCCGAGGAAACCTTCGCACGCCTCCGTTACCTTTTGGGAGGCCTACGCCCCATAGAAACTGAATTGTAAATCATTTAATGTACTGTAATTTCTAGAGTTTAGGGTTTAGGGTTTTAGAAATTATCCAAGTAATTTAGTGTAATTCAACGTAATTTAACATAATTTCAAGTAATTTAGCGTATTTTAGTATAAATATGCTTAAAAGAAGTAATCTAACAAATATTTAAAAAAAAATTCGAATTTTTAACGTTAGATTTCAGCATCTTGCTATTATATTGTCTCTAAAAAAAAAAAAAAAATACCAACACCGCCCCACGGGTGACTGTCTGGTATGAACAGTGGACCACCCCCACTGGGGCGGTCAGGGTATGTTTAGTAAAAAATTAGAATTGATGGCAGATTTGATATTTTTTTTTTGTATTAATAAAAAAATCGGTGAGTAGGAGGATGAAAAAAGGAAGAAATAGTAGCTCCTTTTCAAATTTCTTTTGGGATGATCTTGAGATAAGAATAGTGGCATGATGTTGAGATAACAATTTCGGACTGTCCGATTCAATTGTATTCAGTCAGATGACCTGAAGGGATGTGAAGTCTAATGTGGAACCATACAAATGTCTCTTATCCGTCCATTAAAATAAAATTTGAAGACCCACGGCAAAACATGCCAAATAAACTTGAGGAAGTCACAAAAACGATATCTCAATGTAATGCAGATAAATGAAAGGAGATTGTCTATCAAATGACTCTTAGGTCTAACACTAACACATTTCCACTAACTTAAATGCATAGTGTTGATAAAAGGATATCTTCTACCTAACGGCGACCAAGTGGACTTTTTTGGAGTTATTTTATTTAGCGGTTGTGTCAGGCATGATTCTTCATAGATTACTTAAAAAATTAAAAACCAACTTTCTCACACAAAGCATTGATGATCTCATTTGTTAGAACTGGCGATAGCAAAGCATTGATGATCTCATTTGGAAGAACAGGCGATAGCAAAGCAATGATGATCTCATTTGGGAAATTTTTATCTATAGAAATTATTAAATACAGATGTACGGAAACAAAAAGAGTGTTTCGTTACCAACAAATATAGAAATATTTGACTCAATGAGTCAGATTCAAATTTATGGATTGGTCTTAATGGTCCAGATCCATCAATATATATATAGAGGTTGGCTAATATCTAAACGTTTGTTCCTAGGCCGCGGAACAAACGTTTCGGTTTTTACATTTTTGAAATCAAAATAGTCGATCCAAACCGTTCAACATTCAATATGTATTAAAATGTGTTTTGAGACCAAATTTTACATTTTTTAGAATTTTTTTTTACTATTTATTAAGTTAATTTTAAAATCGCTGATTTTCAATGATTCAGAAATTTTTCACTGTTTATCAAAATCAGTAATTTTAAAAAAAGCTTAATAAATAGTAAAAAAATTCAAAAAAATGTAAAATTTTGTCTCCAAGCACATTATAATATAGAGATCACATCTAACGGTTTGGATCGACTGTTTGCACTTTGAAAATCGGAAATCAATTGGTTGCAACACCGCTCCGGAACAAACGTTTTGATATTATTAGCTAACCTCTCTCTATATATATTGATGGATCTGGACCATTGAGACCGATTCATAAATTTAGATCTAACTTATTGAGTCAGATCTTTCTATATTTGTTGAAAACGAGATACTCTTTCTGTTTTCGTACATCTGTATTTAATAATTTCTATAGATAAAAAATTTCCCTCATTTGAAAGAACTGGCGAGAGTGTTGAGAAAAGGATATCTCCAGTACTGAATGTAACGCAGCTAGGGATATTGCTACCATATGGCGATCAAGTGGACTTTTTTAGAATTAGGCACGTTGACTGCTATAGCGGTTGTTTTTGGGTGTCAATGCTCCCTATTTAGCCATTTACTCGATCTTAT
This sequence comes from Carex parvula, assembly GCA_025461045.1. Taxonomy (NCBI): domain Eukaryota; kingdom Viridiplantae; phylum Streptophyta; class Magnoliopsida; order Poales; family Cyperaceae; genus Carex; species Carex parvula. Next base: position 39,400 of record JAJGRW010000476.1, read on the forward strand.
CGTATTCGATAAGACATGTATACGTAAGATTTTTTTTCATTAACTTATTGAGTATGGATATGAATAAGAATTTTTTTCATTAATCAAATAGGTAAGTGTATGGATAATAATTATTTCGTACCCGCTATCTTATAGGGTAATTATAAATCTAAATATATATTCAATTCAATTTCTAACCCACCTAAATATGTATTCGTGTTTTTAAATTAGTTTTCTTTATAAAAAAACAATTTAGTTAGAATAGATTACACATTTATTTTTATTTTTTATTAGAAATGTAATTATATATGTGTGAAATGAATGAGCTTTTCATATTCAATTTGTAAAATAATAATTAAACTAATTATTATATTAGTATTATCCGTTATTCATCCGTTACTGTTTCGTTACTCGATATATTAACGGGTAAATGTAGGGTAGGATAAGATCCATTTTTAATGAATATTAGTAGAGTATGAGTAAAGTCAATTTTAATGAGTATGTGTATGTGTATGAAAATGCCTTCATCCGACCCGTACCGCAACCATTGACACCCCTGGGTTGTTTCATTCTTCATATATTACTTAAAAAATTGAAAACCAACTTTCTCACGGTGACACTAGGGCTGTCAAAAAAGCTCGCGGCTCGTGGCTCGCTCGTGACTCGTCTCTAGCTCGCTCGCTAACAGCTCGCTCGGTAGTGGACCGAGCTGTTAACGAGCCAGCTCGGTTCAGGCTCGGGCCAAAATAAACGAGCTGAGCCAGGGGTCAGCTCGGACCGGGCCAGCTCGGCTCGTTAAGCTACAGTGGATTTAAGGTTTAGCCCCGTATAATTTTAAGTCCAGTCTCATTTTCAAAGGCGCAATTATGCAAAATTGATGTATTTTCGGTTTGGGAAGAAATAATATGGGCTTCAGTTGCTTGAAGATGTGCCTGCTGGACGATTTCTTAAATTTTTTGAATGAACTTTTTTATTTTTTTATTTTTGAATTTGTATAATAACAACTCAATAAAGCCCAACGAGCCAGCTCGTCAGCTCGCGAGCTAGCTCGGACTGGCTTGTCACAAGCTGAGCCAAGACTTTTGGCTCGGGACCCCTAGGTCCGGCTCGCTCGGCTCAGGCTCGGGCCAAAATTAACGAGCTGAGCCAAGGCCCAGCTCGGCCCGAGCCAGCTCATTTACAGCCCTAGGTGACACAAAACTAAAAAAAAAAGGCTACCAAATGCATGCACGTTGGCAATTGGCTCCCTCTTGCTCCTCCACGATAACCCCCGTCAACACAGCCATCTTGCAAAGGTGATATTGTTACTAATTCAATTTGCATCTGCCTTTTCCTTGGGAATCCTACTCCTGGCCTGCTCTTCTTTGGTTGCTTTGCATTAGTTTGCGCATTTCCGATGCGCTTTGAGATTTGTGTGTACCCTGCTTTGAGATCCGTACGCACGGATATTAAAGTGCATTAGACGGCTCCAATACTTATTTGGACCCAAATTTACTTCTGATGGCCATCGGACCTAAACTGCACTCCTTATGGGGTTTACTTGTATTAATTAATCTGCAGAGTGTAGACATCTCTATGGGTGTGTGTGTGTGAGTGAGTGTGTGTTTGCTTTTCTTTGTATTCAAATTTATGTTTCTGAAGTCAATTAAATATATTTGGAGTTATTTGTATTATGGCTAAATGTTAAAGGCATGTTCGGTTGTCATAGGATTTTGCCGGATAGTATTTTCTAAGTATAACACACTATTTTATGCGAACTCATATTTTTGAACATGCGTGAGAAAAGTTATGGAAATACGTTGAAATGAATGTTCGATCATAATGTAGAAATAGTTGTGGAAATCTTAAATTAAAAAATATATTCATGGGAAATTATATTTTTTATTTTTTGATAAAAAAGGTCATCTTTCAAAAATAATAAAAAATAGTTACAGATTCTAAAAATAGTAAAAATCAGTATTCTACATGTTTATTATATAATTAATTTATTGAGCTACTTAAGTCGACGTTTCAAACATAAAAATATTAAAATTTGACCTGAAGCACTTCGACCGAAGTACTTCCGGAAGTAATTTAGCCAACCCATATATATGTGTGTGTAAATATATATGTGTGTATAAATATATATAGAGCTGGGCTATGGTGAGTTGTGAAGTAAGATGTCATTTTTACTTCACGCTCATATTTTTATTTTGAAAATCCAAACAACTGATCCGAACCGTTCAACATGTTCTCTATATTGAAATGTGCTTGGAGACCAAATTTTACATTTTTTGGAATTTTTTTACTATTTGTTAAGCCACTTTGAAAATCGCTGATCCGGTGGTCCAGAAAATTTTACTGTTTGTTACTGTTCACAGTGGATCAGCGATTTCAAAGTGGCTTAATAAATAGTAAAAAAATTCAAAAAAATGTAAAATTTAGTCTCCAAGCACATTTCAATATTTAGAAAAAGTTGAACGGTTCGCATCGGTTGTTTGGATTTTCAAAATGAAAATATAGCGTGAAGTAAAACGACATTTTACTTCACAACTCATCATAGCGTATCTATATATATATATATATAGTACGGCTAACGCGCTTCCTCTAGTATATCAACAATATGCTTCCGGTCTTCAAAATCTATCGAATGGGCTTCAAACGACAAATCCAAACCGTTCAAACCAATGTTCTTAATGAGAGCTTCGTTTCCATATAAAAAATTTTAATTTTTGAATTTATTTACCATCAAGTCAAGCGGTCAAAATATGAAGGATTTTGTGCGTATTTTAATGCACTATTTTGCTCATTTCTTTGACCACTTGACTTGATAGTAAATAAATTCAAAAATTAATTTTTTTTATATGGAAACGAAGCTCTCGGTAAGGAGATTGATTTGAACGGTTTGGATTTGTTATTTGAAGCCCATTCGATAGATTTTGGAGGCTGGAAGCATATTGTTGATATACTAGAGGAAGCGTGTTAGCCGTACTCTCTCTATATATATATTAAAATTAAATATTAGTAATTGAAATTGACATGACAAACACTTGAACGAGCCTTATATAAAATACAAAATTTTAAAGAATTAATATCTGAACATTTCATTAAAAATAATTAGACCAATTTGAAGTTAATTATGGCTAATCAGGTTATTTGAAATTGATTCAAAAAAAATATCATTACCCGCCGAATCAATTTTAATTGATTTGTGAGTCCAAATTGAAAAGGGTAATTAATAGATACATTTTTTATTGTCAGCTAAAAGAAATAGAAATTTAAGGTCCTGTTGGAAATCAATTTGCATTGCCTTTGCATGAGTTGAGATTTTAATATTGAATTACTTGAGTTTTGGTGGGGATTATGGCTAAGTTTGTAAAGAGATATGTTGGGTCAGACTTGGGGTTTTGTTTTAAACCCTGATCTATGCAAAATTCAGAAAGAAGTTTGTTTGGAAATGTGCATGGAATTTGTTTTTTTTTTAGTAAGAAACAGGATCTAGTCCATGTTTTTATTAACCTCAGGTGGTTACAGTGGTCGGGTTTCCTTTGTGGGAAGCCCATGATTTGTGTGGGGGTGGGTGAACAAGCGGGGTGGGTGTGCGTGAGAGTGTGAAAAAAGGAAAGAAAGGAAAAGAAATGAAGAGAAGGAAAAGAAAATGTAAAAATGCAAAAGAGTAAACTGTACAAAGGTCTTCCATTGAGTTGACTGGTTAAATCTCCCCCCATGATGGTGCCTCTTCACTCTGATCCGTACTGCCCCTTTCTTCCAGTATTTGGGACACAAGATTTTCGAATGTGCAAATCTTGTCCTTGAATATCCTACTGCATCTTTCTCGCCATACGACAAAGTGTGTTACCAGTAATAGTGATCTGGTCTGTTTACTGATGGAGCTGTCTGTTATGGCCGCTATGAGGTCCGTGTTGGCTGTGAAAGTGTGTTGGAAATCCGTCTGCCTGTGGAGGTGATGATGTATTGCTCTGGTGGCCACACAGCTATTGAATAAGTGTCTTGTGGTTTCGTCACTTGCTCTGCACATGTAGCAAATGCCAACGATATTGAATCCTCTCTTCCTCAGATTTTGTGCAGTGAGGATCTTGTCGTTGCAGAGAAGCCATGCAAAAACTTTGATCCTTGGTGGCACTTGCAGATTCCAGATCCTTCTGGTGTGTGTTGCTATCCTTGGCACGTCGCAGAGCCTGAAATACACGGAGCTCACCGAGAACTGACCTTGATGGTGCGGTATCCACCATGAGTCATCGTTTTCCTGCGTGAGCACCACTTCTTGGACATCTCTTTCCATGGCTGCCAGCTGTTCCGCTGCCAAGTCAGTCAAGACTGGGCCGACAATGTCTCTCAGACTGTGCCGCTGCTTGACCTCTCTGACCAACACTTCCGGGTTGTTGGCAAAGGTGAATAACTCCGGGTACTTCCCCTTCATAGTCCCCGGTCCCCAATTTTCTGTCCAAAATGCCACCGTGTCCCCTTTTCCCAATTTTCTGCAGGTGAAGGCTCTGCAAATTTCTTTCGCTTCTGTAAGGTCTGATGAAAAGAATTTTGAGCTGTTGACTCCTTGGTTACTCTGCCGACAGTATATACTTTGGAAAATTGTTTTCCAAAGTCGCTGCCTTGGTGCATTCCACTGCCAGCACCACTTGGCCAGTAGTGCCGTGTTGAATTTTCCTAAATCAATTATCCCCAATCCTCCCAAGACCCGTGGCAGTGAGACCATGGCCCAGTTTGCTAAGTGTATTTTCTTTTGCAATTGCGCGCCATGCCATAGGAAATCCCTTCGTATCTTCTCTATATCCCTGAGTAACCATGCGGGTAGTTTGAAGACGGACATGAAGTAGATGGGTATGGCCGTTAGGACCGAGTTGAGAAGGACAATTCTTCCCGCTATCGTTAGAAATTTCGCCGACCATCCCGTGAGCCTGCTTTTGATCTTTTCCAACAAGGGTCTGTATGCCTCCCTTTTGAGCCTTCCTGTTGTTAAAGGCAAGCCGAGGTATGTGAGTGGGAGCCTCCCCTCTTTGCATCCCATGGTTGAGATGAGTTGGGCTACATTGTGGTGGTTGAGGAATATCATTTCTGATTTATTCATACTCACAGTGAGACCCGAGATAAGTGCAAAGGTGCTGAGCACGAGTTTCAAAATCTGAATTTGTTGTGTTTCCGGTTTGGCGAAGAAAATCGCGTCATCCGCATACAACAAGCAAGCTTGCATGCCTTGAATTGGTAATCTGAAAGCGCCGGTCGAAGTTAATCTGTGTAGCCATCGCGGTAAGAAGTCGATTGCCAAGATGAAAAGAAGAGGGGATAGAGGGTCGCCTTGGCGCACCCCTCTTCGGAGCTCGATTTTTTTCCCCACTAAGCCATTAATAATGACCTGTGATGAACCATTAAATACCAGGTCTTGTATCCACTGAATCCATCTTGTTGGGAACCCCAAAGAGGTCAAGACATGTGCTATGAAGTCCCAACTCACCGTGTCGAAAGCCTTGTGTATATCCGCCTTGAAGACCGACAATGGCAATCGAGTGTTATTGGCAAAGTTTATGACTTCCTTTGCATAAAGAAAACCTTCTGTTATTTGCCGGCCTTTAGTGAATCCCGTTTGAGCTAGGTGCAGGAGCCCATCAATGCAAGGTTGTAGTCGGTTCGCCATAATCTTGGAGATTATTTTTTGGAAACTATGTACCAAACTGATGGGACGATAATCAGTTGGTTTAGATGAGTTTTCCTTTTTGGGAATTAGAGCTATGTATGAGGTGTTAAGGTTGCTGATTTGTTGGGGGTTTGTGGTCACCTCCTGAATTACGCTTGTTAAGTCTGGCAGCAAAGTTTCCAAAAAACAGTTATAAAATTCTGCCGTCAGACCGTCCGGGCCCGGGGCCTTGTTTTTGGGCATCATCTTAATGACCGCCCAAATTTCCTCTGCTGTGATAGGGCACGCAAGGTGTTGTAGGTTGGGCAGGTTTTGCGATGGTGGGTATAAGGTGTTCCAGTGTATCAATGAAAAGTGCTCCTTTCGGGTTCCCATGAGGTCAATGTAGAAGTTTCTGAATATTCTGGCCTTGCTCTTTTGGTCTTTGTATGTTCGGCCACCATGCTCTATTTGTGGTATTGCGTTGTTTCGTTTTGCAGAGGATGCGTATGCATGAAAAAGTTTTGTATTTCGGTCTCCCTGTTGTTTCCATTTGATTTTCGCTCTTCTCCTCCAAAGGTCCTCTTCACTTACTGCCAATAATGTGTATCTGCGCTTAATTCTCGCTTGGAGCTGCTTTTCCAAAATAGTAGGGTGTCTCATTTCTTCCATTTTGTCGAACCAACCCATGTAGTCCCGGCATGCCGTTATTTGCCTCTTGATGTTTCCTATGTTGTCTCTCGTCCATTGCACAATGCAAGACTGCAGATGTTGTATCTTGTCATGCAACTGCTTTGGGTTTGTTGCTAGCGGTTTTGCCTCCCATGCTGTTTTGACAAAATTTCTAAAATTTTCTGATCTAAGCCAGAAATTCTCACACCTGAAGAAAGAAGATTTCCTAAAGTCTGTTGTGGCCGAATAGATGACAGGTGTGTGGTCCGAACTAGTGTTAGGTATTGCCCTCTGCTTAGAGTTTGGAAACAGGTCGTTCCATTCTGTTGAGATCAGTACCCGGTCGAGTCTAGCCATAGTTGGAGTGGATTGTGCATTGGACCAAGTGAACCGCTTACCCGACATGGGCAAGTCCATCAATCCCAGGTCGGAGATGAGAGTTGCGAAGGAATCCGGCCATCTCCAATTCGTATTCGTGTTTCTGTCTTGCTGATGCAAAGTTGTGTTAAAATCTCCGCAAATGAGCCACGGAGTGCCGTCAGTTGGCATTTGTGCTCGTATTTCTGCAAAGAATTGGTGCCTACCTACATGCCTCGATGGTCCATAGACCCCAGTGACTTGGATAGTTTGATCTAACTCCTTGTCCTTTAAGGTGACCGATAAGCAAAATTGCGTGTTACTGTGGTCTATCTCCTCATATCTCCTCCCTTGCCATGCCATGAGTATTCCCCCCTTTGTGCCGTTTGAGTCCAATGTTCTAAATCCATCCAATCTTCTACCACAAATTTCTTTTCTGAGATTGTCATCCATCGCCCTCAACTTTGTTTCTTGGAGACAAATCAGATTGGGTTTTTCGAAGAAGAAAGTCTGCCTTATCGCGAGTCTTTTGTCTCTCTCATTTAGGCCTCGGACATTCCAAGTTAGTATTTTAATGTTGGTTTTGTAGTTCTGATCACTCAAAAGAGAGCAATGTTTCTTTTAATATTTATAAACTCGTAAATGCTATCGGTTCAGACTGTAAGCGCACAATCCTATCGAGTAGTATATTCGAGGTCGATCCACAGGGAATATTGGTTCAATGCTTTAAGCGATCGAATCACAATCTTTCGAAAGGCTAGATGAAATCTGTAAATTGAGAGATGTTGTTTTGATCAATGTCAATTAGGAAGCAATTAAAAGTAATTAAAATAAAGATAGAGATGAGGATTCCTAGGGTTTCGGCACACCATTGCCACTCAATCCGCCTTGACAATATATTCCTGTTGCGTCTGATTTCCTGTTGTTGTTTAATGAAAGACACCACATAGGTCACTGCGATTTATGTTACGCAAGAATGACAGATCTTTCACCGAGATTCTACATAGGACACTGCGATTTACCTTACGCAAATGTCTGATCTCTCAAATACCCCAAATTACTACACAGATCACTGCGATTTACTTTACGCAAGTGATAGAATTTGGTACGCGTTTTGTTGGTCTGGTTTATGGTTTCCCCGCTAAGGTTTTCTTCACATAAACCTAATAGATCTCAACGAGGCTAATTCATACAAATAGTTTCTCTTGCCATTAAAGTACTGTCACTACCCTAACGGTCTCAAACTAGATCATTGAAGTTAGATGAAGAGATAGTAAATCACAAAAGTATTTTGTTTCAACAACAAGAAATCATAATCAACAGAAATATATATATCAAAACATCAAGAGTAACAAGGTTTACTGCCTAGCCCTAAGAAAATGAACTTAGCCGCGGAACGGCATTGTTGCAAGCACTCCTCTCTTCTCGCTTTAATCAAATCTAACCCTAATTACAAATATAACTAATCCTTCTGCCCAGGGGCCTTATATAGGAGTGGAGGGACGTGTAGAGGTTGAGTAGGGGCTAAGAAACTGATCTGGAAACAGCTGTCGGCAGTTATTCCTCAAGAGACGCCTTCGGATACTGACCGTATCAGTTGATACAGTCCGTATTAGGACCTTGATGGTTAGGGTTTAGTGCTCCCAGCGCTATCTCCTGGTCTGTGCTAGGCCTGGTCCGTATTAGTCAATACAGACCGTAACAGAGACTTAATCGATGAGCGTCGCTGATCCGATTGACCCGATTCTAGCTCCATTTGGTGTAAAATAGTCCCAAAACCTGTATTCTGCAATAAAACATAAAGAAGGGTGACAGTAGCCTTTTTCTCTAATAAAGTAAACATAAGTGTGAGAAAATATGCAAAACCTAAGCCAAAACCCTACGTAAATCATCGTTATTTTGACTCTGATCAAGTTCATGGTAACAAAAATTGCCTCTGCCTTCTTTGACCCCCGCAGGCCTTTACTTTTTCTTTGATTTTGCTGAATTTAATTTCATAAAAAAGAGATGAGGTCTTACAAGGTATTACTATCCCTAATTCCCCCCCTGTTGCTCTCTTCCTACTCCATCTGCCTTTCTTTTTTGTTTTGAAAGGAGAGATACATGTTACACTCAGCGGCCCTCCTTGGCCAATACTTCCCCTACCCGGTGTCCAGCCTCCCTTAAAGGGATCGGCACCCTTCTTGCAAGAAAATGAAAAATAAAAGGAAAAGAAAAAAACTGTGAAATTGAACTTAACATCTAGAACAAAATGCCTCATCTCCTGAAAAAGCCTATTCTGGCTTAGACCCCAGTAACAACCTGGGCAATGGCCGTATCAATCTGTTCCCCCAAGTCGATTCCCGCCGCCAGGGTAATAGCTTCGGCCTGTGACACTGTGAGTGGTTCAAAAGAGTGAAGGTAGTCAAGCTTGATCGGACTATGCTGGTGTCTCTTCTTATGTGGCTTTCTAGCCAGGGAAACGGAGTATGGTTTGGTGACGAGCCTGGCTCTCTCCTCTGGATTTATGTAGCCACCTTGATCCCTTGCCGAAATGCGTGCACTGCGTCTTGCTGAAGGTGCCTATACCTCAAAGCCTGGTGGTGGGCCCTCCTGTATGATAATCGGGCTGTGCTCTTCCTCTTGTATCTGTGGGCTTCGGTTTTCATTTTCCTGAGACGGGCTTTGGTGGTCCGGATAGTTTTCTGTTGCAAAACCGAAGGGGTCAGGTGAAGAAATATCTTGCTGGGTCCAGCTTGCTGTAGCCTCCATTTGTTGTGGGGCCTCTTTAGAAATTAAATTTTCAGGCCCAAAACCGGCCAGGTCTGTCTCTTCCCATATTTCCCGGGCCACTTGAGATCCTGGGCTGTGCAGGCCCGTTTTACTTAATTCATTTTCCAGGCCTGTTTGTGCTTGGCCTGCGATCTCTTCTGTAGTCTTCAAGCCCTCTCCAGCAGCTCTGTTTTGTAAGCCCATAGTGATTACTTCCTGTACGAGAGCCTCAGACTCCTGTGAGGAAATGTTTTCGAAGGTCGTGCGGCCAGCTCTATTGCCAGGCTGGAAAGAGCAGGAGGCCTTTATTTCTTCTTCAAAACCCTCTGTGCCCTCATAGCTTTTGTTGGTGTCAGAGAATAAGACCTCCATTCTCGTAACTTCGGGGTATGGTGTTACTGAGTACTTGCTGAGCAGGGTCCTTTCTGCACCATCGCATTTAATTGCCTCGTACACACATAGAGAACTGTGCTGAATTTCAAAATGGAATAGGAGATTGAGGTTTTTCCCCTGTACCCTAGGTTGATTTTGTAGAGAGTTCTCTCCAGTTGCATTTGCCACCTCTCCTTTTGAAACTTGTTCTCCAGTAAAGAGCACTACTTGTCCATTGGATGGATCCTCTCCCTTTGGGGTATGCTCTCCAGTGAATTGCACCACTTCTCCAGTCTCTCCCATTTCGCCATTGTTGTGAGCCTCCCCTCCTGCTGGGTTCCGGCCAGTGGGGGGAGCATGGTGTGTGATACACACAAGGGGCAGGTCTCTCCAGTCTTGTGGTGCGATAACCTCAGGCTGTGCCGTTGTTATTATTGAGCTTTGGCCATCATTAGCTTTGGGCGGTGCATTGGCTTGCCACCTGCCTCTGCTGTTTTGACTCGAGCCCCTGCCGTAGCTATCTACCGACCGATTTCTGCGATGTCCAACTCGTTCTCTTGCGTTGTCATCCCTTCCTCTTGGGGGGAGGTTATTGATGAAATCATAATCGATGCCATCATCATCTCCTCTGCCATGGTTTGTAGGAAAAATTTCTGAGGAGTGCAACCAGCCCTCAAGGACAATGTCCACTGTTATGGACCTTTTGCCAATGTATGTAGTTACTCGCTGCGGTATTTTCATGACATGGCGGCAGTCCACCAGCGCTCGGATGTACTCGTAGTTACCGTTTGCAAAGAACGGCGCGACCCTCTCGAGCCTACCAAAACCGGCTATCACTAGTTCAACACTCTCTCTGTCCCAGTTTTGGTAGGGCAGCCCGTGTATCCTGATCTTCGCGTAAGTGGATGCCGGGTCATAGACTGAACCTGCCTCGTGAGACCATCGAGTGAGCTGAACTTCTATGTTTCTGCCCAGCGAAAAAACACAGATCTGTACCGCGTGGTTGCGCATCTCAACTGTTGGGAATTCAGCCAACATGTCCCCCGTGTTGGGGTTGATGTTGGATATCTTGATAGCCCTGGGAGAGGTGCGGAAGCAGCTGGCTAGCCGTAACGCTAGGTTTTGTGCTAGTACAGCATCCGCCTGATTGGGTCCCGTCATGACGATAGCGGATCTTTCAAGGAAAGCGGTACCTGGCAGCAACTGGACCCGTTCCGGTAAGAATGCCTCTAGCTCGTCAGCAGGTTCACTTTGAAGGTAGTCAGGGTTTGTGTAAGGTAGATCTTCCCAGTTGAGAAGAGGGTCCATCGCGTCACCACTGTTGGAGGAGTTTGCTGGTTGGTTAGGGGTAGTTGGGGGTGTAGTTGTTTGATTTGGAGTGGGGGTGGGGATACGGGTGGGGGTGGGGGTACGGGTTGGGGGTGGGTTTATAGGCTGGCTGTGTGGAGTGTTGGCCTTAACTCTGTTGTTAATGCGGTTGGTAGGGCAGAATCTGGATAAGTGGCCCAGCTTGTAGCATTTAAGACACTTTACTTCATTTTTGCAATGAATTTTCCAGTGTCCCCTCTGAAGACAGTTGAAGCACTTTTTCTCATCCTGCAAGGTGCGCTGATGGCGTGCGAGAGTTGTTCTAGGCTTCTGAGATCTGTGCCGTTTACGTACTACCTGCCAGTCATCGTCTCTGACAAGTGTTGCTTCCCCATGGGCTATATGGTGTAGAGTCGTGGCTCCTGGTGGTGGTTGAGAGCCATTAAGGCTCTCATCAAAACAGTTGGCTGCGTTTGGCGGTTCTCGCTGTGCGCAGGGTGTTGGGTTGTCGGTCGGAGTAGAGTGCTGTCGTGCCAAGAGAACCTGTGCGAATGTCCGGCCGTCTAGAGTCCGTGCCGCAATGCGTTGGATGGTAGCATTCCTCATCGCCTCACCTTTCGCCAAGCGGGAGAAGCGCTCCATTGTCTCCGACTCACTCATGTGCATGGAATTTGTTACAAATATGATTTCCTAATGCTTCAATTCATTCAAAAGTTAATAGAAACTTTACTGGATTTTACAAAGTCTATCAGGGCTCATACTTGAACCCAAACTGAAATTGGTACCAATTCGTACCAGCATAATAATTTAAGGAATTTATTGTAGGTTTTGATCATATGTAAGCTACAATCAATTCTTTCGGGTGATGATACTAATACAATCAATTCTTTTATTAGCACAACAAATTCAATTTTTTTTACACGAATGGACAAATTTGCCCGGGCATAAATTATATTAGTTGTCATATCTTTTTTAAGATGCACTTTTATATATTAATGGTCCTTGATTATTTATTTTATTTCCATAATTAAAACGTCAAGTAAAATTTTCATGAACTCATTAAATATTTCATTTTTTCAAGTTTGAAAAATATAGATACAAAAATTTACTAAGCAATCATATGTCGTTTTATTTTTTATTTTTATTTATACTTTTACTGATTATGTACAAATTTTATATTATTGAATGTTAGAAAAAAAAGTACAAATTACATTCAAAATATATTCTCAGAATTCAATAAAAAGACATTAGAAACTCTATTAATTAAAATAAACTTCGTACTGAAATAAAATATTATTAGCTAAAAGAGTTATTTGAGAGAATGATTTTTCATCTGTAAATAATGAGTTTTTTTTTCTTATTTCGTGCTTTGAAAATGAGATGTTTTAAGAGGAACTATCAGTTATGGAACAATTTTCCATGTATAAGTTTACTTTTCTTCTTTTGTTGTTGTTCTTTCAAATTAGATATAAATTTAACAATGAAAAATATATAACAACTAAAAAATTATCCTTATGTTAGAAAAATGCATAATTACTGGAAACAAAAATAATAATTGAAATAAATATGTATGGAGGGCAAAATTGTCTGTAAAATTCAAAAATTCAAAGTTATGTTAAAATAAAAAAATTGATGTGATGATATCAGCACCCGATTTTTTTTTCAAAAGGTTATTAAAATAATTAATTTAAAAAAAAACAACATGATTACCTTTTTTTTTACAAAAACCATAAAAACCGAACTGCCAACTCGGTTTTATGGCGCAGGGCCAGTATTATTTATGCTTTGAGATTCGTGCTAAGTTAAAAGAACAATTTTAGACTGTCCGATTCAATTGTACTCAGTCAGATAACCTCAAGGGATGTGAATTCTCCTGTGGAACCATACAAATGTCTCTTATCCGTCCATTAAAATAAAATTTGAAGACCCACCGCAAAACATGCCAAATAAACTTGATAAAGTCACAAAAACGATATCTCAATGTAATGCAGATAAATTAAAGTAGATTGTCTATCAAATGGCTCATTAAAGGAGATTGTCTATCAAATAGCTCATTAAAGGGGATTGTCTATCAAATGGCTCTTAGGTCTAACACTAACATATTTTCCACTAACTTCATAATGTTGATAAAAGGATATCTTCTACCAAAGGGCGACCAAGTGGACATTTTTGGAGTTCTTTTATTTAGCGGTGTGTCAAGATTCTTCAATTTAATTTTCAGCTCATCTAAATATGTATTCGTATTTTTAATTTTCTTTCTTTATAAAAAACAATTTAGTTAGAACTGATTGCACATTTATTTTTATTTTTTATTAGTAAATGTAATTACATATGTGTGAAATGAATGAGTTTTTTTATATTTAATTTGTAAATATAATAAAACTAATTATTATATTAGTATTATCCGTTATTCATCCCCAACTATTTAGTTACCCGTAATATTAATGGGTAAGAGTCGAGTAGAGTAGAATAAGATTAATTTTTAATGAGTATAAGTAGAATATGAATAAAGCCAATTTTAGTGGACATGAGTGCAAAAATAGCCTCCACTGACCCGTGGCCGTACCTACCATTGACACCCCTAGGTTGTTTCATTCTTCATATATTACTTTAAAAATTGAAAACCAACTTTCTCACGGTGACACAAAACTCAAAAAAAAGGCTACCAAATGCATGCACGTTCCGATCCCAACTGTTGATATTGATTGAGATTCCCGCATGGAAAAGTTATTTCCTTAAAATTCGCACATGATAACAGCATGTATTCCCCATTCTCACACAAAACTGGATTTTTTTTATAAAACGTATTTCAAATAATTAATTTTAAAAAAAACAACTTGATTACTGATTTTTTTACAAAAACCGTAAAAATCGAATTGCCATTTCGGTCAATTTTTTTTGATGGTTTTTTTTTTTCCTAAACCGAATTGACAATTCGGTTTATACTTTCTTTCACAATTCCCCACATCCAACTGTGTGGCCTTGCGTGTAACTCTCCCTAAACCGAACTGGCAATTCGGTTTAGGGCTTTTTTAACCTAAACCGAATTGGCATTTCGGTTTAAAAATTTTTTTTTTAACTCTAAGAAGAGCAAAATAAAGAAATCTAACACTGAAAATTTAAATTTTTTGTTTAAATTATTTGTTAGGTTACTTCCTTTGATTTATAATTAGCAAAAAAAATAAAAAAAATACACTAAATACTTGAAATTATGTTGAATTACACTATATTACAATAAATTATGTTGAATTACACTAAATTACGCTAAATTACAATAACTCCGCTAATTATGCTGAAATACGCCAAATTACGCTAAATTAGACAGATTTTGTGCCATCTTTCATAAATCATAAAAAATAGTAAAAAAATTTCAAAAATAGTAAAAATTGGTATTCTACAAGTTCATTATGTAACTAATTTACTGAGCTACTTAGATAGAATAATAGAAATGAAAATCTTAATCGAAAACTTCAACTCAAGTTTTGAGGCTCTTCCCTTAGTTTTTTTGGCAATTTTGAATTTTGAAATCCGGCATAGCGGGCACGGACGCATGCGTATTTTCACAAGCTTTCCGAAAAGTGGTCATTTGCTGAAATTGGACACTCGAGCGCCGTTTTATGACCGTTTGAAGTTTCGCCGTTGTTTTTCGCCTTTTCAGTGAAGATATCGTCCCTATTCATATGTAATTTAACGTAATTTACAGTATTTTAGCGTAATGTAATGTAATTTAGTGTAATTTAACTTAATATAGTGTAATTCAACATAATTTCAAGTAATTTAGCGTATTTTAGTATAAATATGCTAATTATATATCAAAAGAAGTAATCTATCAAATAATTTAAACAAAAATTTCAAATTTTCAGTGTTAGATTTCTTTATTTTGCTTTTCTTTATTTGTATGAAGATAATAAATGATACAATAAAGTTTTGTATTTTATTAAATTGTCATAATACAAATTAGTTGTATTCATTATTCTTTTTTTTTCTTTTTTAGTTTCGAAAAATATTTTATCGAAAACACTTAATGGCATTTTTTATCCGTTTACCCAACCCATACCGTATTCGAAATGATGGGTAAGAATAAATTTTTTTTTTCATTATCATAATAAATACGGATATAAAAATGTCTCCATCCAATCCGTATCGTACCCGTTGACACCCCTAAACAAGATGAACCCCTTTTTTTTTTTCCAATATGAAGCACTTTATTATTGGCGAAAGCTCCAGACAAGGTCTTAATCAATAGTTGGGAGACTACTTTTTGACCAAGCTTAGCTAAACCAAGGGGAGAAAAAAAGTACAACCTTCAATATGGAAGAAATTTGTGCTGATATCTGCACTATGGAGAAAAAAAGTAGAACCTTCAATATGGAGAAAAAAATATGGAAGGAATGGGGATTTTTTATTAAAAACGAAATTCAAATAATTAATTTAAAAGAATAACATGATTACCTTTTTTTTTTTTAACAAAAGCCATAAAAAACGAACTGCCATCGGTCTGAAGGAATTTTTTTTTTCTATACCGAATTGGCAATTCGGTCTGGCCTTTTTTCACAGTTCCCGTATCTTTCTGTGTAGACTTGCGTGTAATTCCTTCTGGACCGAATTGCTAATTCGGTCCAGATGCTTTTTTAGCCCAGACCGAATTGGCAATTCGGTTTTAAAGGCGAAAAACGACGGCGAAACTTCAAACGGTCATAAAACGGCGCTCGAGTGTCCGATTTCAGCAAATGACCACTTTTCGGAAAGCTTGCGAAAATACGCATGCGTCCGTGCTCGCTATGCCAAATTTCAAAATTCAGAATTGCCAAAAAACTAAGGGAAGAGCCTCAAAACTTGAGTTGAAGTTTCCGATTAAGATTTTCATTTCTATTATTCAATCTAAGTAGCTCAGTAAATTAGTTACATAATGAACTTGTAGAATACCAATTTTTACTATTTTTCAAATTTTTTTACTATTTTTTATGATTCATGAAAGATGACACAAAATCGGTCTACTTTAGCGTAATTTTGTGTAGTTTAGCGTAATTTACCGTATTTCAGCATAATTAGCGAAGTTATTGTAATTTAGCTTAATTTAGTGTAATTTTAGCGTAATTTTTTGTAATATAGTGTAATTCAACATAATTTCAAGTAATTTAGGGTATTTTAGTATAAATATGCTAATTATAAATCAAAAGAAGTAATCTAACAAAACATTTAAACAAAAAATTCAAATTTTCAGTGTTAGATTTCTTTATTTTGCTCTTTTTAGTGTCTCTGAAAAAAAAAAAAAACCTCTAGACCGAATTGCCAATTCAGTCTGGGCTAAAAAAGCCTCTGGACCGAATTGGCAATTCGGTCCAGAAGGAATAACACGCAAGTCTACACAGAAAAATACGAAAACTGTGAAAAAAGGTCAGACTGAATTGCCAATTCGGTATAGAAAAAATTTCTTCAGACCGATGGCAGTTCGATTTTTATGGTTTTAGTAAAAAAAAAAGATAATCATGTTATTTTTTTTAAATTAATTATTTTAATTACGTTTTTTAAAAAAAATCCCCCATTCCTTCCATATTTTTGTCTGCATATTGAAGGTTCTACTTTTTTTTCTCCATATTGCACATATCAGCACAAATATCTTCCATATTGAAGGTTGTACTTTTTTTCTCCCCTTGGTTTAGCTAAGCTTGGTCAAAAAGTAGTCTCCCAACTATTGGTTAAGACCTTGTCTGGAGCTTTCGCCAATAATAAAGTGCTTCATATTGGAAAAAAAAAGGGTTCATCTTGTTTACGGGTGTCAACGGGTACGATACGGGTTGGGTGGAGATATTTTATATCCGTATTCATTATGATAATGAAATTTTTTTTTATTATTATCTGTTTTTTTCGAATACGGTATGGATTGGATAAACGGATAAAAATGCCATTATGTGTTTTCGATAAAATATTTTTCGAAACTAAAAAAGAAAAAAAAAGAATAATGAATACAACTAATTTGTATTATGACAATTTAATAAAATTCAAAACTTTATTGTATCATTTATCATCTTCATACAATATATATATAAATATATAATATTATTTTTCAAAATTATCTTATACGATAACGGGTAAGATAACGAAAAAATCATTACCATTACCCGTACCCGATAAGCTAACGGAAAAAAAATCTTACTCTTACCCGTGTTTTCAGATACGATACGGATCGTATAAACAGATAAAAGAGTGCCATTAACACAGGTAGAACTAGGGTGCTCTTGAGTTCACCAAGTCCTTGGTGAACTGAAGTCTAAAACCCATTATATCGGTTTCAAACGACGAATCCGAACCGTTGAAACCCGTCTATCTTACGAGTGATGAGTCTACATACAAAAAATTTAAATTTTGAAATTAATTTTGCATAGAGTCAAATAGTCAAAAAAAGTCAAAAAATAAATGCTTTAAAATTAATTTATTAACCTTCTAATTTTGACCACTTGACTTTATCCTAAATTAATTCGAAAGTATACAATTTTTACTGTATACACATCACTCGTAAGGTAGGCGGGTTTCAACAATTCGGATTCGTCGTTTGAAGCCGATCCGATGGATTTTAGACTTGAGTTCACCAAGAGGCTTGTGAACTTAAGAACACCCTAGTTCTACCCCCATTAACACCCCTAATCTTGCTCAGAAAGATCACCCTGAAAGATTCTCATTTGGAGAAGGGAGTATTCGATGTACCTCAAAAATCTCAAAATTACATATTCCTTCTCTAAAATTTATATTATTTATATTTATTTTTCTAAATTTTAAGAACTCATAAAGTTATCGAATTTGTTGAATTTTCTATTAAAACTCATTTTATATTTATAAAGTACTAATTTTATCATCTATTAAATAATAAAAATATGTTGTATATGTATATGAAAAATGTTCCGTCTTTTAAATGATCGGTTTCATGTTACAGTTCTCTATTTAGATTTTTTTTTTTATCTCCAATCTATGTTCCAAATAATATTTCTCTGTAATTTAGTAAAGACTTTTTTTTTCTAGTTAAATTATATAAAATAGTACACACTTGTCGGTCTAATGAAGACTTCATATATTTTATTTTTCTTCTTGTGTGCCAAATCCCAGTATCGGCACTGTTAGGGCCCGTTCGGCAACGGTACTGTTGCCGTGGGAAAAAAAAATTGACTCTTGAGTGAATTTTTTTTTCCCACGGTGAACAGTAAAAAGTAGTTCAAAATTTTTGATTTCTATTCCTTAGCAGGCCGCCGAACGGGGCCTTATGTCACTAAGATCTGCATGATATAATGCTTGATGAACTTTTGTTTTACAATCTATCATTTTCGAGGGTCTGAGGAGTACAATATTACACGGCATGCAAGGCTTGAAGTGGGATTGCCACTAGATTAATTTGAAGAGGGGTTATATTTTGTAGAAAGGTTTCAATAATGTAATTTTGTGATATGGACATATGTAGTTACAATTTATTTGATTAGAATATCTGGTTTTGTTAAATCTGTTTTATTTTTTATGTGTGCCTCATGTCCAGATATACACTACAAATTAAAATGGGACAGTATCCGCGAAGATAAAAAGTGATTATCTGCGAGGGTATACCGACAGAACGGTGTTTTTTTCTATTAGCGATGGGTGTTAGTCAGTGACTGGGCTAGAAAATAGAATAAGGTCTAGCAAAATTTTCATAATAAGACATAATCATATTAAACACAAGTATATATAATCCTTTTTTTTAAAAGATAAATCAAATGAAGTATATTTAAAAAAAATGAATCAGGGACAGGAAAATTGCCTTGCCCTAGCATAACGAAGTCACTGTAGTTTGTGTTTTATCTGAGGGAAAAGGACGGGAGAGAGAGAGAGAGGCGATGGCGTGAGACGAGATGCTATGGAAATCCTCCCAAGTGAATTTTCCAAAAACTGCGCAGTACGTAGTGTCTAATTTGCACTCGGTTTGTCCTGATTTTGTAGCATCACAAGGCGCCCATGTTCTTTCCCATAATATTTTACAATTGATGTATTTCCATACAAAATTTATTAATTTTTGAATTAATTTAATTTAGAATCATGGGGTACAAAAAATAAGGTTTATAAGTTAATTTTAATACAATTCATTTCATTATTTTTTTACTGTTTGATTTTACACTTTTGTATGTAAATGCATCATTCATGAAGTGCATTGATATCAACGGTTTTGATTATCCAATAGCCTCCCTAGTTCTACTTTTTCAGTGGAGCTTAGACAACGATAAGAAGTGTTCAGCTTGGCCAAAAAAAATTTGTCAACTGCATGTAAGCTTTAAAAAAGGAGAGCAGGGCGCATCTGATTCGTTTCATGATCCGTACAGTTCGTTTCAATATTCGTACGGATCAAACACATACAGATCATGGAGAAAATCGGATGATTACAAGTAGGTATCGGACTAATTTGGGTCTGATGTCCTTCATACGCGTCCCACTTTTAAAAAAAAGTGTTCACCTTGGCAAAAAAAAAAAAGTAATTATATCTTCCTCCATCTTTCATTTCCCCATTTCTTCCCCTAACTATCTTCATTTTCAAACTATAATTACAAATTCTAACTAACTATTGGTTCATAAAAATTAATTAGCAGATTTTTTTCTCTTTATTTCTTTCCTCTCTCTCCCTCCCACTCCCACTTTCACCTCTGCCTCCGTCCGCCTCTCCCACCTCCGCCTCCGCCTCCGCCTCCGCTCGCCTCTCCCACCTCCACCTCTCCCTCTCCGCCTCTGCCTCCCACCTCCGCCTCCCTCTCCCTCTCCCACCTCCGCCTCCGCCTTCTTCTCCTTCTCCCACCTCCGCCTTCACCTCCCTCTCCCACCTTCGTCTCCGTCACTCCATCCCAATCAAGCACGCCTCCGCCGGGTCAGATCCATCACTATCGACCGCCGGGTCAGATCCATCGTGTCTATGTTCCTCTTTCTCATGCAGTAGCGAGTTATTTGCAAAGAACAAAGCTTCATTAATGGTGAATTAGGCCAGTGCGTACTAAGTACTAAGAAATGACAGAAAAATAAATTTTGAAAAAATTAGAGGTGTATGAATGAATACTTGATGTCTTAGGTATGAATACTTCAACGTATATGAATGAATACTTGATATCTTAGGTATCAATACTTCAACGTATATGTATGAATACTTGATATCTTATGTATGGATACTTCAACGTATATGTATGAATACTTGATATCTTATGTATGGATACTTCAACGTATATGAATGAATACTTGATATCTTATGCATGAATACTTCAACGTGTATGAATGAATACTTGATATCTTATGTATGAATACTTCAATGAAGTATGTTTTGTTTCTTTTAAATATTATTTTTGTTTTTTTGTTTGTAACATTTCAATTACATGATCTGTAAAATTTGATAGATTATTTTTGTTTCGACAGTGAAACATGTGGCAACTATTTTTTATTTCCAAAAAATAAAATTGAACTAGAAAGCAATAAAGTAAATGTTCAATACTATTCGGCTGCTCTTGTAAAATTAATCGAGGTATGCACATATGCTTGTAATACTCTTGATACATGAACTATTTACAGTTACACGACGAGGATGAATACTTGCTCGATGAGGTATGAATACTTGCATGACGTGGTATGAATACTTGTGCAACAGACAACTCGAAAGTATGTCATCATGGATCTCATTTGAAAGAGAAAATTGTGTAGAAGACGTTGGTGATTTTAGATTTGCAAAATTCTTCACAGATCGTCAGAAATATTGGTTAGATTGAACGGAGAAAAAAAATCACCTCTAAAAACGTGTAAAAGATGGGTGAGTAATGTGTCAATTTTTTTTTTAAAATACTTGATATCTTAGGTGTGAATACTTGATATATTATATATGAATACTTGATTTATTATATATGGATACTTGCGCACGCTAGTTGTAAAATATTTCAAATATTAGGCGGTCCCAAATAGTAAGTGGTCCCACTAAGTAGTTAGTAGTTACTCAAGTAGTTAATGACTGGAGGAAGAAATGAGGAAAGGTTACAAGAGAATAGCTAGGTGCTCTAAAAAAAAAATGCTAAGCTTAGACAGAAGGTGGTCTCCCTTCCCTTATTTTTCCCCATTTGGGACATTTTTTGTGAGTTGATATTGGATAAAAGAAAGTGTTCACCTTGTTCAGAGAAGATCACTCCAAAAAATTATTAATTTGGAAAAAGCGGTGGTTGAGTAGTTCATTCTTGATAGATTATTCTAATTAAAGAAATCTTGTTTGGAAAATGCAGCGGCTCATTCTTCATAGTCACTCTCAAAGATTGAAAACCAACTTAATTTCTATCACAGAACTTTCTATCACAGATAAAAAGATACATTATCTCATTTTAACTGCGGGCCCACAGTAATTTCAATTTTCGTTTCAGAATTAGGCCACGCATCCCCTCTTCTGTTGCCAGATTATAATAAACAATCATAATCATAATATGTGTTGAGAATTAAATTTAAATATTATTTTCAACATGCATATATTTAAGCTTTATCATCTTTATAATAATATATTTATTTTAGAATCATCTCATGAAATTAAAATTAATTTCTCCAATCATTACTTTTTAGGTGTGATTGTGAGATTCATATTGTGTTGGCAATTAAATTAGAACTTTTTTGAATTTCATAAATCATAAGATGTACTTAACAGTATACATTATGACACCTAAAAAGGAGAAATGTGTCTTTTGACATCGCAAATAATAGTTGACAAATTGTAACCATGCATCATCCAATTTTGGTCAAATTGTAATCATGCATCATCCAATTTTGGCCAAATTTAACCATGCATCATCCAATTTTGGCCAAATTGGTGTCATGTCACAATTGAATCATAGCTTGGGATTCTTTAATTTCCGTAAATTTCATTTATGTACGTTGCTGAAAGTAAGGTAGGATAAACAGTCTTAGTTGAATAAGATGTTGTAACATGAAAGTAAACAATATCATTGCATTGTTAGCCGTATGTGGTATTGATCATATCGTATGCGTTTCCACTGGTGTACAGAAACTGGAAATTAAATTAAATTGATTAAGGATGACAGTTAAGTCAGTACCCTAAGGTCTTTAAATCCATAAAATCTCTAGTTTAATACCTTGTTTGATCACTCAACCACACAAACAAACGAATTTACTTAGATTAGTGAAAGATTAGGACTTAGTACACAAAACTATCACCAGATCAGCATCCGAATCATTATTACACATTAAGATCATATGATTGCGATCTGACTGTAAGCAGAAATTAGGATGAGTCGCTTAACATCTTTTAAGAACGCTCTGTAATAGTAAACTAGTGTTCCGTACTAATTACCAAGGTTAAGGACAATTAGAGTTATTACCATACTTTAATTACGGGGTTTCACAATTCAAGTCCTCAACTCAAATGATCCATAAAATAATAAAACTCAAGAAACAAAATTATATATATAGAATACAATAGTCCAACTATTGGCTTCTAGGTCATACACTAACACATTTCCCACTAAATTAAATGCTTGTGTTGAGAAAAGGATATCTCCAGTACTGAATGTAATGTAATGTTACAACCTATACTCTTCTTATTTCCCTACCTCTTTTTTTTTGTTAATTTCTAGAGTATAACTTGGGGGCTCTTAAGTCTTAAGATCATGAAGCTCTTTAATGAGCTCAACTCCAAAACATATTGGATTGATTTCGAACCACTAATACAAACTATCGAAACCGGTCTACTTCGCGAGTAATGCATTATATTTTTAACTTATAAAGTTAATCGATTTTAACAGTTTGAATTCGTCGTTAAAATCATTCTCATAAATTTTGAAGTTAAAACTCACACAAAATTTAATGTTCTACTCTAATTTCTATGAATAAAAAATTGTCCTAAATGACGACCGAAAGGGCTTTTTGAAGTTGCATGTTGAGGCGGGGCCGCGGGGCTATTGAATGTCATTGTGGTTGTTTCTTTCTTCATAAATATTACTTAAAAAATGGAACACCTATAATATATTTTGTCTTTTGTTAGGAACAACAGGGATATAAAAAAATTTGAATGGCTGAAATAAGAACAACAAGGATATAAATCTGCTGTCCCTGTTGTTCCTATAGTATACTTTAGTGGGATATAAATCTGCTGTCCCTGTTGTTCCTATTTCAGCCATTCAAATATTTTTTAATGTGCCTCTGTTTCTCCAACACAAACTACTGCTCTGTTTCTCCCTTTCTTATTTTTTCTTTTAATTCCATCGGTCGCCAAATTAGAAGAAACAACCATTTACGGAGGAAGCAAGTGTCTGCATTTTGATCGGCAACCTGATGCCTGCCCAATACCGCGCACACGTGCCGGTGCACCAGACCAAGAGAACAGGGAACTTCGCTTCCTGGGTAGTAGCTTGCCAGTGATGGAGAAAATAGGTGAAAGAAAAACGAGACATGACGTCACTAATACGTTGTGATCAAAAATTATTTTTACGTCACGTGATTAAAATGATGGACCACACATGAATAGTCAACTACACGTGACGTGATCAAACATGACATGGCTGATCTCGTTTAATTATTGTTTTCAAATTTTAAGTTAATTAAAAAAAATTATAACAAAATATAAAAAAATAAGAAACAATTACGAAATAAATTAAAATTAAAAAATAATGTTGAAAAAATTGATGACGTACGTGACTGATGGTGAAGGACAGTCACATCACATGATCGACACACGTGATGTGACTAATTTGACTAATTTTTTCTCTAAAAAAATTCAATGTTTTTTTTTTAAATCTTCGCAGAAACTACGAAGTTGTGAGGGGGAATCGAACTCTTGACCTTTGAGTACAACTGAGGAAAAATCAATGTTGTAGTCGCATATTATGCCTTCATCAATCCACCGGCAACAACGAGTGTGATCCTCTCAATCATTCAAGATTTTACCTTTGTCTCTGGAATCACCGCAATGGCGATCGGTTCGCTCTTGGTTGTCCAGGATAACCCCCAAACACCGCTGCCTCGCAAAAGTAATAATGTTACTAATGCAGTTTGCATCGGCATCTGCTTTTTGCCTTGGGAATCCTACACTTGGCCTGCTCTTTTTTGGGTTGATTTGTATTAGTCTGCCTAGGGCTGCACAAAAAATTCGTAGTTCGTGATTCGATTCGAGTTTGATTCAAAACAATTCATAAAAAATTCAATTCGAAATTGAGTTCGCTCGAAATTAATTCAAACTAAACTCAAACTAGACCTAGTTCGTTCAAAATAGGTTTGCGAACTATTCTAGTTCGAATCTCAAAGTAACGTTAACCGTTGATTTCCGCTGATGACTTAAAAGTTAAAACATAAGGCCGCCCAGCTATAAGTCATAACTCGTAAGTCGTAACTCCCTCTCTCAGTTTTGAAACCTTAGCCGACTTGAATTCGTATCCTCTGCATTAACTTAACTTTTGAGTTAATGCAGAATAAATATCGAATTTGAGTTCGTTCGAAATTGAATTTGTTCGAAATTAATTCAAACCAAACTCAAACTGGAGATAAGATTGATTTGGTTTGGTTCGTTTGCAGCCCTGTCTGCCCATAAAAAAGATGTATCACCTATTTTATTTCAATAATTTTATATGATTTTTTTTATATAGATTTATATATGTGGGATATTGAAAATTTACGATACGTGGAATGTTAATCATTTTAAAAATTTAGAATTGTCATGATATTAGAATATAGAAATATAACATTACGGAAATTTAAAACTACAGTAAAATAATATTTTTATTTATAAAAATTAATATTAAATAATTAAAGAAAATAGAATGAGTGGCTTCGTGTTATCATGTGGTAGATGAATCCAAAAAAATATTTTGGATCTAAAGTTTAAATTTAGAATCAAAAGAGGATTTTAGATATAAATTTTTTTTGCTCCAAACTGGAATAATGAGTGACTCATTCCTCTCTTTTTTTGAATGGAACATTTGGATGTGAAAAAAAATTCGACTTCAAACTTTGGATCCTAAATTTTTTATGAATCTAGTTTGATTGGCCGTGATGGGAATATCTCACACAACTGGGATAGAGATAGCAGAGATAACTGTATAAAAAAGGATGATGCTGAGTAGGACCGCTTCTTTTATGGCGGTCCACTGTTCATACCAGACCGCCCCCCGTGGGGCGGTTTGGTATTTTTTTTTTTTAGAGACAATATTAATAGCAAGATGTTGAAATCTAACGCTAAAAGTTTGAATTTTTTTGAAATATTTGTTAGATTACTTATTTTAAGCATATTTATACTAAATACGCTAAATTACTTGAAATTATGTTAAATTATGTTGAATTACACTAAATTACTTGGACAATTTCTAAAACCCTAAACCCTAAATCCTAAACTCTAGAAATTACAGTACATTAAATGATTTACAATTTTCACATAACATATTTATAAAAATTAGTGATATTTAAAAGAAATGCTAAACTCTAATTTGTAAACCCTAGTTTTCGACATTTTTATTAATAAATATACCCACGTTAGCTGGGTTTTTTGTTAGATTACTTTTTTTGATGTATAATTAGTATATTTATAGTAAAATATGCTAAATTACTTGAAATTATGTTAAATTACGCTAAATAACACTAAATTACGTTAAATGACGCTAAATTACATTAAATTACGCTAAATACGGTAAATTACATATGAATAGGGACGATATCTTCACTGAAAAGTCAAAAAACGACGATAAAATTTCAAACTGCCATAAAACGGCGCTCGAGTGTCCGATTTCAGCAAATGACCACTTTTCGGAAAGCTTGTGAAAATACGCATGCGTCAGTGCTTGCAATGTTGGATTTCAAAATTCAGAAATTCCAGAAAACAAAGGGAAGAGCCTCAAAACTTGAGTTGAAGTTTACGATTAAGATTTTCATTTCTATTATTCAATCTAAGTAGCTCAATAAATTAGTTACATAATGAACTTGTAGAATACCAATTTTTACTATTTTCATACTTTTTTTACTATTTTTTATGATTCACGAAAGATGGCACAAAATCGGTCTACTTTAGCGTAATTTTGCATTGTTTAGCATAATTTACTATATTTCAGCATAATTAGCGAAGTTATTGTAATTTAGCGTAATTTAACGTAATTTAGTGTAATTCAACGTAATTTAACATAATTTCAAGTAATTTAGCGTATTTTAGTATAAATATGCTTAAAAGAAGTAATCTAACAAATATTTCAAAAAAAATTCGAATTTTTAGAGTTAGATTTTAGCATCTTGTTATTCATATTGTCTCTAAAAAAATAAAAATACCAAACCGCCCCACGGGGGCAGTCTGGTATGAACAGTGGACCGCCTCCAGTGGAGCGGTTAGGGTATTTTTAGTAAAAAATTGGGATTGAGGACAAATTTGATATTTTATCCTTTTTTTTTGGTACCCCGGGCGGTCAGGATATTTTTAGTAAAAATTAAAATTGAGGGCAGATTTGATATTTTGTTTTTTTGATATTAATAAAAAATTCGGTGAGTGGGAGGATGAAAAAAGGAAGAAATAGTTGCACCTTTTCAAATTTCTTTTGGCATGATGTTGAGATAAGAATAGTGGCGAAAGTTAATGATTGTAACCCTACCAAGAAAGCAAGGTTTCCGTTCATTGGTTCTAAAGTGTCGGCCTTGCTTTACTTCTTAGAGTAGAGCAAGAGTCAGAACTCAGAACTTCTCTCTGCAATATTTTTATTTTCACTCGTATTTTATGATTTTAAAGTTCAAATAGTTGACTTCAACCGTTCAATATGGAGTATGGCTAGTATAATATCAGTGTCATTTCAGCCTATATAACACCAACTCCAAAACCTATCAAATCGACTTCAAACGGTAAATCCAAACCGTTCAAACCGATCTACTTCATTAGTTGTGCGTTTACATGCAAAATTTATATTTTTTTGAATTTATTTAGTATCAAGTCAAGCGGCCAAATGTGTGAGTTTTTAAGTTAATTTTAATACATTCATTTTTCAACATTTTTTACCGCTTGAGTTGATACTAAAATAACTCGAAAATATAAAAATTTGCATGTAAATGCATCACTCGTAAATTTAAAATTAAATTAATTATTCTAAAAAAAAAATTAAATAAAAAAAAAAACATTACCTGAAACCTCTAACGAAGAAAGAAGAAAGAGACAGTTAATATGTTGTAAGGAAGATGAAAGATCCATATTTATAGGGTGTAAAAAAAAAATTGAGGAAACCGGCCAGATTCTGGCCGGCTTCTGAGGAAGAGAAAACTGGCTAGAATCTGGCCAGTTTGGATATTTTTCAAAATACCCAGTGATTCTGGATATATTTATTAATTTGTAATTAACTTTGGATATTAATAAAATGTCTACTTTTTGGGCACCAATTCAAATAATCTAGTATATCTATTTTTTTGATACTGTACAAAGTTTTTAGGTGTCAATAGTACCATAATATTCCTTCTTCGTAAGATTTATCTTGTTGAATGTAACTGCGTATTATTTATAAATATAAAAAAAACAAGAGGATCACATGCGCCGATTTGTATAAATATTTGTATTAATTATGGTTCAAATACAAATGAGTCAAATTATGGTCGTTCCGGACACGAGAAACCATAATTTGAATACAAATGTTCGCAAAATTTTAGCGGAAAATTCAATTGAAGTTCATATATAACTTTTAGATTTTAAATAGACATTTCTTTTATCAGAATCTTATGAACGGATACAAGAGGAAATGAATAGAGGAAGAAAATTTTCCTATATATTTTCTTACAGTATCAATATAACTATGCCAATAAATTGAACCTATTTAAATTCAAAAACCTTTTGAAGAAGGTTCAAATGGTTTTAACCTTCTCCCTTATCTTGTTTTGATGATTTATATTGTAATTAATAAAAAAACGGGTGTACACTAGTTTAAATTGGAAAAAATAAATATTATCATTTGGATTATTTATGTAATGAATTTTGTTAAAATTAAGCTTTGTGTATGTGATATTAATGTAATTGACATTATAATAATGTAAGATACAACAACTCAATAGCAAACTCAATTGTTTTAAAAAACTAGCGGATAGAACTAGCATCTTTAGTTCGTTGTCTCCTTTTTAGTTTTGACCTAGTTCTATTTTTTTTTTCTCCCATTGGTTTTGCTTGGACAGAAAGTAGTCTCCCAACTTAATTGACACCTTTAATTGTTTGTTAGTGGAGCTTGTGGGCAGTTGGGCAACAATAATATTATATAGTGCTTCAATTACAGGTTCAATTACAGGTTCATGTTTTAACAAGTACATCACCCAATAAGGCATTATCATATGAAATGCAACGTAAATTAATTTCATTATTAAAAAGTAATATAAAATGTTGAATAAATTAATTTTATCAAAATTACTTAATAAAAAATATATGGAATAAGCATGGTGGTTGTTGCTCATCTTCTATAATTCTTAGTTATTTTCCTTTTTTTATATTGGTTCTTTTATTAAATTTCTTTAGCGGTTCTTTTTGTTAATTAGGACAGCAAAGAAGGATTGATCCCATTGGTTTGTTAGTGGAGCTTTTGGGCAACACTAATAAAGTGCATGCTTCTTCACATAATAAGGTTCATGCTCAGAAAGGTCAAAATATTCTAATTTATAGAAGATTAATATTCTTATTTATAGAAATGTAAAATATAAAACAATATAGTTTAATATTAAGTAATAACAATTTTAGTTAAGCGAGTTAATGAAATTTCTATAAAATATTAAAATTTTCTTTTATTTTGGACAAATCTAATTATTCTAATAATTATGGATTTTGTAATAAAATATTGTGTATATTAGAAATTATTAATACTAATAATTATGAAAAAAATAGCACTTAAAATTAGGGTTGGCAAAAAAGCCTCGATTGCTAACAACTCGTTTGTTACTCGCCCGAGTTGTTAACGAGCCAACTCATTACTAGCTCGGTCCAGATTAAACGAGTTTGAGCTGGGCCTAGCTCGCTCGTTATATAGATTTTACGATTTGATATGATCCATTGGATGAAAGGTTAGGGTTTACGGTTTGTTGTTTTGTATTCAATATTCATGCATTTTTATCATTGTACTAATTGCTACATATGATGATTAGTTTGAAGGGTTTGTTTTATTTTGTTAACTGCACTTGGAAATCAATATCTGATGCTTTGTTTGATGGTTTTTCATTATCTTTTTTTTTTTTTGAATTTGTATGATAATAACCCAAATAAAAGCTTGCGAGCTAAACGAGCTAGCTCGGTCCGATTATAAGCTAAGATTCTAGCTCGTCCCATTAATCTCAGTTCACTCGGCTCGCTCGGTTGCTATAGCAAGCCGATCAAGAGCTGAGCCCAGCTCATTGCTACCCCTACTTAAAATAGACACAATATATAGTTTGTAAGACGTAGAACAATTAAGGTAGGTGAGGCCTCTATTTTCAGAATAATGGAAGTTTTTTTTTTTTTTTTTTGCTTGAAAAATAATGGAGGTTGAATTTACAAAGCTTTGCCAAAATGGAAAGACTTTACTGCCTAATTAAAGGACAATTAAATTACCAATTTATTTATTACATAAACACTAGCACTAAACACTAGCGGAGCGAATCATGCATCGAAGATGTAAGTTGGAGTAGATATTGTATAGAAAATTAATCACGGTGTAAGAAAGGCCAGCTAAGGGGCTGCCTCTGGGCACTGTTCTATCGTGGTAACTTCTACCAATTATTTTTTTAAAAAAAGGGTACTTTTTGATGGATATCATCTGTACGTACGGGCTAGTATTATAAAAGGCAAGGTGCTCTGTATTTCCAAAACAAGAAAAAACATCCTCCTCTCCACTGGTTCTTTCTTATTTGTTATTTCAAATTCCATCGGTTGCCAAATAGAATAAACAACCGTTATGGAGGAAACCGAAGCACTCTTTTTGGTGGGCAACCTGATGCGCGCCCTACACGGCGCACACCGTGCCATCATCCGTGCGGGCCGTGCCAGAGCACCAGATCACGAGAACATGCAGCTTCGATACCTCGGTACTAGCTTGGCAATAATGGGAATAATCAACGTTGCAGTCGCATATCAAGCATTCAACAATCAGCCGGCAAGAAACCTTGCCAATCCATTAATTCGATCCTACATGGGTGTGATCCTCTTAGTCGTTCAAGGTTTCATGTTTGTATCTGGGATCATCGCAATGGTGATCGGATGGCTCTTGTTCGTCAAAGATGACCCCCGCATACACCATCGTCTTGCAAAGGTGATACTGTTACTAATCCAGTTTGCATCTGCTTTCGCCTTGGGACTCTTACTCTTGGCCTGCTCTTCTTCGGTTGAGTTGCGTTAGTCTGCAAAAATAGAACATTATCCGTAAGAAATAGTACTTTTCTGTCGGTATACCTTCGTGAATAGTCACTTTTTACCCTCTTGTAGATATAGGCAGAGGTGGTCATTAGTTTGCAATTGTTATATTTAAATCTTTTTTTTTTATTGAAATGGGATACAAATTCCATGTTAATAATAACGAAAAAAAAGAGCACTTAAAATTAGAGCTGGCAAAAAAACTCGTAACTCATGGATGGATGAATCGATAGAAATCAACCCATGATTTGATCGCTAACATCTCGTTCGTTACTGTTCCGAGCTATTAATGAGCCACCTCGTTACTGGCTCGGTCCAGATTATATGAGTTTGAGTTGAGACTACCTCGCTTGTTAGATAGATTTTACGATTTGATCTGATCTGTTGAATGAAAGGTTAGGGTTTACGATTTGTTGTTTTGTATTCAATATGTGTATGCATTTTGTCATTCTACTAATTGCTATGTTTAATGATTTGTTTGATGGGTTTGTTTTATTCTGTTAACTGCACTTGGAATGAATATATGATGCTTTGTTTGATGGGCTTTATTATTATTTTTTTAATTTGTATGATAATAGCTCAAATAAAGTCTAGCGAGCTAAACGATCAAGCTCAGTCTAGCTCGCTACTAGCTATGTCTGATTATGAGCTAAGATTCTAGCTTGACCCATTAACCTCAGCTTACTCGGCTTGCTCGGTTATTGTGACAAGCCAATAAAGAGCTGGACCCAACTCGTGATGAGCCAGCTGGTTGCTAACCCTACTTAAAATAGACACAATAGTTTGTAAGATTAGAACAATTAAGGTAATGGATGCCTCTATTTTCAGAGTAACGGAGGTTGAATTTACAAAGTTTTACAATGATGGAAAGACTTGACTACCTAATTAGATACCTAGCACTAAACAATAGCGGAGCGAATCATCGAAGATGTCAAGTTGGGGTAGATAAGGGGCTGCCTTTGAGTTTGGGCATTTATTTTACAGTTCTATATTGGTACGTAGCTTTCTACCAATTTTTCACACACACAAAAAAAAAAAATACTTTGATGATATCATCTGTACGGCAGTACGGGCCAGTGTTATAAAAGGCCAACAGGTGCTCTGTATTTCCGAAACAAGAAAAAACATCCTCCTCTCCTCTGGTTCTTTCTTATTTAATTGTTATTTCAAATTCCATCGGTTGCCAAATTAGAATAAAGTAAACAACCGTTATGGAGGAAACCGAAGCACTCTTTTTGATGGGCAACCTGATGCACGCCCAATACCGTGCACACCGTGCCATCATCCGTGCGGGCCGTGCCAGAGCACCAGATCACGAGAACATGCAGCTTCGATACCTCGGTACTAGCTTGGCAATAATGGGAGCAATCAACACGTTGCAGTGGCATATCAAGCATTCAACAATAGCCGGCAAGAAACCTTGCCAATCCATTAATTCGATCCTACTTGGGTGTGATCCTCTTAGTCGTTCAAGGTTTCATGCTTGTATCTGGGATCATCGCAATGGTGATCGGATGGCTCTTGTTCGTCAAAGATAACCCTCGCATATACCATCGTCTTGCAAAGGTGATACTATTACTAATCCAGTTTGCATATGCTTTCGCCTTGGGACTCTTACTCTTGGCCTGCTCTTCTTCGGTTGAGTTGCGTTAGTCTGCAAAAATGAAACATTATCCATAAGAAATAGTACTTTTCTGTCGATATACCTTCGCGAATAGTCACTTTTTACCCTCTTGTAGATATTGGCAGAGGTGGTCATTAGTTTGCAATTGTTATATCTAAATCTATTTTATTTTTATTGAAATGGGATACAAATTCCATGTTAATTTAGGTTTTCGATTTGTTTGATTAAATGATGAGTATTGAATTATGATGGCGTACTTAATGTTAATGATGTGTATTGAATTGTTTACCACCTTCTTATTATTGAGAAATAAAAAGATAGGTAATTAGCGAAGAAAAAAGGAAGGGATAAGGATACAAATATTATTTTTAATTGATGGAGTTACATTATGTAAATATTGCTGGCGTAAATATTGATGCACGGTAGAAATTGTGCATACTAATTTTGATACGTGAGAAAAAATAAATCGTGTACAAATACATATGAGTAGGATTAAAATGCATTATTGGTTTTGTGTTCCAATTATATTTGACATGTTTATCTCTATTTTTAAAGTTCAAATAGTCAATCCGAATTGCTCGATCTCCATATTAAAATTAAAATTAATTGAGAGATCAAATTTTATATTTTTTAATAAAATTTACTATTTTTTAGATAGGTACAAAATCACTGCTTGTGAACCATTCAAAAACAATAATTTTTGTCCCTATCTAGAAAATAGTAAAAAAGTTCCAAAAAAATATAAAATTTAGTCTCTAAGTACATTTTAATATTGATATCATGTTGAGCGGTTCGGATTGACTATTAAACTTTGAAAAACAAAAATAAAGATGTGAGGTATAATTAGAGCACAAAACCAATAATTTATTTTATTCCTACACAATACATAAATAGATCATCCTATGGAGCGCATTAAATTTTTTATATATAATTAATTCTTTTCAAGCACATTAAAAATCTCTCTGCGTGGTCATGAATAGTGCGCTGGTGATTTTTGACAAAATATAAAAAATAGCATGGAACTGTACATGAATCATGTACAAATTTGAATTTGTACATAATTCATCATTTTTTACGCTTCAAAATTCATGAACCCAAATCTGAAGAATTAAAAGAAAAATTACAAGAAAAATTATACTTATGTTCTTCATTGTATAAGATTTAGTGAATTTGAAAATGATTTAGTCACAGACCTAGTTACAATAAAGATTGAACTATTAGTTTTCCAAATCTCTTCTTGGTGACTGATTGGTTTTGAAATTATTTCAAATTTAATATATAACCTATCTTAACTGTAAAAAGAAGAGTAGAACTAGGATGTTCTTAAACTCACTAAGTTTCTCTGAGAGTTTAATTTAAAAATTTATTGAATTGGTTTAAATTCAAACGATGCATCTAAATTATTGAAACTGATTTACTTCACGAGTGATATATTTGTATGTGAAATTTATAAATTTTCGAACTGATTTAGTATAAAGTCAAGCGGTAAAAAAAAATGGTTTGTAAGTTAATTTTAATGTGTTCATTTTCATCATTTTTTAACCGCTTGACTATATATTAAATTAGTTCGAAAATATAACAACTTGACATGTAAAGTCATCACTTGTGAAGTAGATCGGTTTCAACGGTTTGGATACATCGCTTGAAACCAATTCGATGGGTTTTTGAGTTAAGCTGACAAAGAGGCTTGGTGAGCTTAAGAACACCCTAGTTCTACTAAAAAGAATAGGATTTTATATGGTTCTTTATAATTTAATAATTATGTAATTGATTATTATTATTGTAAAAAGAAATTATTAACCATATAAATTATCCCTTATAAGAATATCCACGGATTCATTTATCTAATTTTGGTTATCTTTGTTTAGTTGTAGAAGTTGTTAATATCCCTTCAGTATATTAACAAGAGTTCTTGTTTACTGGCAGAGGCACATTTGCTACTATCGACCTTCATGGGCTAATGGGCCGTAGCCACCATTACAAAAAGCCAGCCCAAAGTGAAAGATGAATTCCACGAAAGCCCGATCATAGTCGTACGATCATAGTCCTACCAGGCTCCAATATGCGATCATAGTCGTACGATCAGCATTAAGATTCGTGTGTAAATTAAAACCAGTTCCTCAACCGGTTGCACGATTTTGATGAATCTAACGGCTCAGACCGGATATCGCAATCTGGTGCCTATCGTACTCCTTAATTTTGTTCCCTAAAGTAACTCAAATTTTGTCTTTAAATCTAGACCGTCCGATCTGCACAGGCACAATTATTAAAGTTTCCGCTGCATTCCACCTCGGATTAGATTGGCTCGATTCTGATCGGTGTCACGAGATGTAAATTTAATAATCAAATACTTTCAACTCTATATTTTAGCAAGAAAATTTGGTACAATAAGATATTGGTATCATACTAGAGTTTAAAGCATACATGACCCAAAATCAGATTCAGTACCAAATTGGTACCAGCAAGAAGAAAGTTGTAAATCACTTCAAATCAGTATTAAAAGAAATAAACAAAAGAAAGCAAAATATCATAATTACCCAACTAAATTCGGTACCAGCTGGTATCAATATAAAGAAAGGTATTTACATTTTTAAACAGAAACCTAACAATTATTCACATAAAATAAAAGGTTTCTAAAACTTAATTGAATGAAGGAGAAATCAGAGATCAGTACCGAGCAAGAAATTGTTGTGATAAACCACTAGTAGTAGGAGAGAATAAAAATAGCACACACAGTCAGCAACTTTAGTTGGAACAGCTAAACTCTAGAGAAATCGAACTCTAGTGACACGAGAAAACTCAGAAATTAAAACAAGGATTTTGAGAGAGAGACAGAGATATGCGGTGAATGAAATAAAGTATAAAATATGTGAGAAGATAGAGATGGGCTTAATAATCAAATTTTAAATCATGTATTCAATTTGAGCTGCTGCTCCTATATTTTTCTCTAAGGCCTACGGCCCAGTTTGCATATAAACAAAAATAACAATATTAGATGCTTTGATTATTTAATTAATACCATACCTTAGAATAAAGCATAAATCTTCAATTAATAAAAATTTCAAAGTTTATATATTTTTTCAATTTCATGATTCGGGGATCCAATTTTATTAGTCAGTTTCATTAGACAATAACTTTGCCAATTTCATTATTTCTATTTTAATTAATTTCACACTAAAATTAATCTGATGCTTTAATCAATTTAGTCAGTTACCAAAATATTCTAAAACATCAGAAAGTTTAATTTTAAACCTTTAATTTATTTTAAATTTTACTGTTATCTTTTTCTAAAATTCACAATGTTACAGGTATGATGGGAAAAAATAAATTAGACAATATTTTAATTGTAGGTTATTAAGTCAAAGGGTAAATAGAAAGAAAAAAAATCAACTCTTGAATATTTTTTAAGGATACATAGAAAATTAAACTCAAAACTTCAAAATTAAAGTGAAGGGATCCATCTTAGTGTGGTTATGTTCCAGCTACAACTACTCAAATTAAACAAATTAAAAATTGATGTAGCAAAAATGGTGTCATCATCAGCTGACATATCATTTCTTGTCATTTTCATGGCAATTTCCATTGAAATTTTTGCACGTCCTAAGATATATATCTAAAATTTTGAGTTGATATGTCGAGAATCCGGACCGTTCAAATTCTTTTTGCACGAATCTCTAAGCAACAATAATAATGTCTCGTGCATTTTGAATATACGTATGCCGAATTAAATATGATCCGACTTTAGGTAAACTTAAATCTTCAGTTATTTCAAAGAATACGGACTCATATGTAAATATGGCTAAACATGCACTAAGGTTGGGATTATATTTTCGCATTGTAGTGTAAGGGTTCATAGAAATAACAACCTTTTTTTTTAATTTGTAAACTATTTGCATGAGTAGATCCATAGAATTAGTAACGTATGAAAATCCGTGGAAGTGGAACCATACAAATGTCTCTTATCCGTCCATTAAAATAAAATTTGAAGACCAACCCGCAAAACATACCTTTCTCAAAAATTGAAAACAAACTTCCAACTTCCTCTGATGAACCGAATTTTTTATTAATATCTGCCGTTAAATAAAAAATTACAAAAATATTCATGGTTTCTGATATTTATTAAATGCCCAAACCGCTAAAATTTCTGGCGGTTCTAAGATTATTTTTTTTAGAAAATTCTCAAAATGAAAATACTAAACTAAATTATCAAAATGAACTGTCTTTATCAAAATTATCAAAATGATATGTTTTTTTTTGAAAAATTCTCAAAATGAAAACACAACTAAATATCTAAATGATATGAATATAAAAAACGCTAAACTAAATTTTAAAATAAAAATATTTGAACTAAAAAAAATTAAAATATTAAAAAAAAGTTCTAGATCTTTGACTTGATATGTTTACATGAACAATGTGTAGAAAAGAGTATGGTAAAGGACAAAAAATAATAACTTAGACTGAAAAAAACTTAATCGGAAACTTCAATTCAAGTTTTGAGACTCTTCCCTTTATTTTTTTTTAAATTCTGAAATCCCAATAACAGCTACGAGGTCAAATTCGACATCTCCTTCTCGCAATATTTTTTAAATGTGGTCATTTGCTGAAATCGGACACTCGACCTCCGATTTACTCCTATTTGAAGTTTCTTCGTAATTTTTCACCTTCTTGGCGAATTTATCGTCTCTCTTGTCTTATCCCTTACTCTAGCCTCTCCTGTTTACAAGAGATGTCTTAGATAAATACATGTACAACTTACATGTGCTTTAGAAATGAGAAAAAATTGCTTACAAAAAATAGATAGAGATGAATTATAACAGGGAGGCACAAATCAATGACGTGGAAAAAAGTTTGTATTTCTTTTATCAAGCATGGATCATACAATAAAACCGTGTACAATTGTTGGAGCATTCATATACACTTGTTTGAAGAAAGGATGTTCCTTATTTTTTTTAATTGAACTAATACAATGTTTTTGTTTATTAAAAAATATTTGATAAACAATTTTACTATTCAATTACTCTCTAATTACTCCTCAATTTTTCACAAAAAAACAAAATTCAGTATCGCCACAATTTCTAGTAGTTCTGTGAAAAACATGAACTGTCAAAAAAATTCTGACGGTTTGAATATTTTTATAAATATAAAACATTGGTTTAAACATTTGGTTTGTAATTTTTTTATTGAATAATGAATATTAATAAAAAATTCGGACTGACAAAGCGGTTACGAATGCGGAAAAGACCTTCAATTTTTAAAAAACATTTTGGAAAGGGACCTATGTCACCTATCTTATTTTGGAAAGGGCCTATCTAAGGACTTATTTTGGAAAGGGACCTATGTTCTGGCGTGAATCATAAAGCAGATCGGACGGTCATGGAGCCCATCGAACCCACTTTGGGTCCGATGGGCATCGGACCCAAAGTGGGTTCGATGCCTATCGGACCCAAAGTGGGTTCGATGGGCTCCATGACCGTCGGATCTGATTTAAGATTCGTGCGCACTATTATTAAAGCAGATGCGAAAGTTCTGGCGTGAATCATAAAGCAGATCGGACGGTCATGGAGCCCATCGAACCCACTTTGGGTCCGATGGGCATCGGACCCAAGCTGCTCTCTTTTTCCCATAAGCAGTTCGTTCATCCCCTCTCTACCGAAATCATATACCATAAAGTAGCTTAAATTTGGAGTTTCGATACGAACCGTTCGATCTGTTCGTTACAAATAATAAAGGGACGTGGTCACGTCGTGCATTCCACCATTGACCCTAATTCAGATCGGACGGTCTGAATCTAACTCAAAATTTGAGTTACTCTAGAGAATGCAGACCTCTATTATGTCTATAAAGTCTCAAAAGAGCTGCTCTGCTTCTGCAACACAAACCTCTCCTCCTCTGTTTCTCCCGTTCTTATTTGTTTATTTTTAATTCCATCGACCATCGGTTGCAAATTTAGAATAAACAACCGTAATGGAGGAAGCAGGAGCACTCTATTTGATGGGCAACCTAATGCGTGCCCAACACCGCGCACACCGTGCAATTATCCGAGCAGGTCGTGCCAGAACACCAGACCAGGAGAACACGGAACTTCGTCTCCTGGGTCGTGGCTTGGCGGGTGATGGGTAAAATCAATGCAGCAGTTGCATATACATGCGTATGATCATTTCAGTCGTTCAAGGTTTCACCTTCATCTCTGGGATCACCGCAATGGCCGTCGGATCGCTCTTGTTTGTCATGAATAACCCGGGGCAACACCGCCGTATTGCAAAGGCCGTCATGCTACTAATCCAATTTGCATCTGTTTTCACCTTGGGTATCCTACTCTTGTCCTGCTCTTCTTCGAGTTGATTTGCATTAGTCTGCGCATATCTATGAGGGGTTTTGTGTGCGTGCGCGGGCGCGCGCTTTTTTGAGGGTTTGACTTGTATTGATATGCACAGTTGCACAAAAGTAAACTTTGTTATTTTGTATATAAATTATAAAAAAAAACATTTATATTGTACAAAAAATTATTGGATAATTGAAAACAAGTGAAAATCATGAATAGCTCTCACATGAGTGAGGGTATCCCTTGAAATTTAAAAATTGAACAGATTAGTAAATTCCATTGCAATATTCATGACCGAGTACAATGAGATCTGAGCCGTCAGTTTTAATCTAGCACGAATCTCAAAACAGACCTCTAATGTGAAATTTTTAAACTGTCTATAAATGTTGGTGAAAGTAATTATTTTTTTTATTAAATGATTAGGTATACCTGACATATTTTAGATGTTATTTTTTAGAGTAGAACTTGCATTCTTCTGTAGAGAGTCGGGGCTCGGTCCTTAAGGGCTTGTTCGTTTGCTACGGAATTACACGGGATGGGATTTGACAGGGACGGGTATTCACTTTTGAAAAAGTGGGAACCCATGGGTATGGATATGTACGTGATTGATTATGGAAATGTGTTGAAATGAGTATTCGGTTATACCGTGAGATTAGTTGTGGGAAATCTTATTTTTTTTCTAAAATGATTCATATTATACAATTATTTATATTAATAAAATTATTAATAATGTAAAAATAGATTAAAAAATAACATAACGTTACTTATTAATTATTATTTTATAAAATATAATTATTTTGATAATTAAATAAAATATGAAAATAGATACAAATAAATTAAGAAAATATTTATAAAAAAAATTTAGCTAAATCCAGTTTAATATTATTAATTATGATAAAATAGCTTAATTATGTCAAGAAGCAACTAAATTTATTGATTTTCACTTTAGATGCGCCAATTGGGAAAAATAAAATGACCTTTCACTCAATTTAATTTTTCCTATATGAATAGTGTTGTTTGAAGAGAAAAAGGGAACC
The DNA here is from genome assembly GCA_025461045.1 of Carex parvula. Lineage (NCBI taxonomy): Eukaryota > Viridiplantae > Streptophyta > Magnoliopsida > Poales > Cyperaceae > Carex > Carex parvula. The sequence continues at coordinate 78,796 of JAJGRW010000476.1, forward strand.
TCATGGGAATGAACTGGGAATTTAATTGGGAAGATACTAAGCTGTCGAACACATCTGGGGAAATTTTTTATGGGCAGTAATTAATAGAAAATAAGAGAGAGAAACAGGAAGAGTACAGTAGTATTTATGTTGGTAGTAAGATCGGTAGTACTTCTATCGATTTTAAAAATAAAAAATTTTGGATCAGTAGGAAACTAGGAATTTTAGCGATCCAAACCAGTTTGTTTTTTTTTCCTTTTATTTTTTTCTAGTAAAATATTTTTTACAAAAATAGATAGAGTATCTTAAAATTTAGATATATCAAAAACATTCCATCTATTTTTTGAAAAACTTTTCATATTTTACTAGAAATCAAATATAAGAATTCTCTTCATCTATATATCAGATTAAAACAAAAAAGTTAAGGTCATTATAATTGCTACCAATCTTACTACCAATATAAATACTATTATACTCTTTCTATTTCTCTCTCTTTTTTTCTATTAAATACTACCGATAAAAAATTTCCCACATCTAGAGTTAAATACCAATATTCTGTTTTTTCCCAAAAATAACCTAAGCAACCGAACGGGGCCTAAAGCTAATCAAATCTATTTGCTTGCTTTTTAATTTATCGAGATGCATGCAGTTTCTACGTGTGATTTAATGCAATCATGATTTTGGCCAGAATTCTCGCTTCAATTTAATTTCCATTGCCAATAATTATTAGTCAAACATCTTTTTTGTTAGGTCAACTTTTCATTGGTGAAATTGTGGATTATATTTCCAATTGTGGCATAAATATCGAAAATACTCACAGTTTTCAATTTATGTCAAATCCTCAATTTCAAATTTTTTATGAGAAAAAATTATTTTGGGTCCCTAAACTATTACAGTTAGTTAAATAGTCCTAAAGTCAACTAAAGTCAACTATATTTCATCAAAAAGTTCCCTACACAAATGTGTTTGCTTTATTATAAATTTTTGTATTACGGACTTTTTTTTTAAAATTTTATTGGTAATTTAAAATACATAATTTCAAACGTTAAAATATAACTGCATATTTTTTTAAATTCAGAGTTTGCTGGTAAAAGAAAACAATAGGTTAAAAGAACTACTAATTTCATTGTGAATAAGTCCTGTGCTTCCTAAATTGACCGTTGGATCAGTTGACCTCATGAATTCCCATGCTTTGTACAAAATGAACTACACTAGCTTTGATCGCAATAAAATCTAACAAAAATAAAATTCAATTCAATATTAAATAGATGACAACAATTGATTTAGAATTTAATTAATTTTGTTGGTTGGAAGCTATAAAACCTTCAATTTTCTCGTCAAATGTGTATTTTCACGTCGACGAAATCATTTCTCGTCAAATATCTTCAATTTTTCCATGATTTCGCTAGAGGAAATATACCCTCTCAAATCCCGCCAAATCAAATCATCTCCCTCCGTCGCCTTCAGATCAGACTACAAGCAAGAATTCTAATTCCATTTATCTTTTTAGTGGGAAACCTCTCATTCGGATCAGAGCCTAATTTGTTCAGCATTAATGTAGTATCTTTTTTTTTTTTTAATAAAGTGGGGATACCACCAGTTTCATTACGAAACTCAAATGTTCATACAAAAGCAGAGAAATACGATATCTGAGATAGCATACTGAACAAAAAGGGTAATAATAGACAAAACACATAGTTAACTAAAGCAATTAAGAAGTGTCACTCATAATTAACTACAACACTAATACTAGCAGAGGAACTAGAAACTTCATTAGAAGAATCAACATTGAGAAAGCCAGCAGCAGCATCAATTGCAACATTAATGTAGTAAATCTGACACACATTATCGTTTGGAAAATATATGCAACATTAACTCTGCAAATATAGTTAATTCATCGGTGGTTATTTAGAGCAGGTAACCGCATAACTCGTCTCTATTTATCTGTCAGACTCAGATCTCTTACTGATTTTACTGATAGTTCAATCAGGCTTTTCGGTTATGTTGCGCAGTCTCTAAATTTTGTACAGAAGGTATATAAAATATGTGGGTTTTTTTCTTTGTGGAAATTAAAAAAATAATTCTTCAATAAAGAGAATGAATATTTTTATTCTTCCAAAAATAGAGGAAACCACACTAATAGTGCGTCAGTGGTTTTAAGACGTTAAACACCTCATCTTTACCACACAGATTAACAGCTCCCATCTATTTTTGGAAGAAAAAAAACAATCAGTCTCATTTTCAAAAATTTCATTTTTTAATTTCTTAAAAGAAAAAAAAATATGTGTTATGTGAATTTTTAGTTGGTAGTTTTGCCATCTACTCACAATGAAATAAGGAAAAATTTCTAGTGTACCCATCTAAACTTCTAAAATAGCCAATATCCCCATGAAAACATCATGATATCTTATATCCCATAAAAACTTCAAAAAAATTCTGTCATCCCCTTTATTCATTTAACCTTTTATTTAGCCTTTTTTTTTTAAATAAATGGACAAATATACCCCTGTCTCTCCCAAATGACATACGTCATTTTAATAACCTCAAAATTCTAAGACTGAAGACTGAAGACCACAGGGAGTCCTAAGTGAATTGGAACATTTAATTTTTTGCAAAGAAGAAGGGGGTAAAGCAATTTTAGGGTACTCTGGAGTCTGGACTGAGCTATGATTGTTGAGTCGCTGTTTTTTTGTTCTATGTTTTATCATCCAGTAGTATAGATTGTCTATACTAGACAATGTATATGTACTTAATTCTATTTTTGAAAAACAATGCAAGCTTGTTTTCCTTCTTGGGACCGCCCCAGCTTCGCCAGTTAGGACTGGATGATACAAATTTCTCTTGATTTGAGTAGGTATTTTGTTGAATTGAATCAACCTCCTTTGCGGAACACATCGCTTTGGGCATTTGTTTTTGACTTGAGTGTCGAATTGGAAATCTACTCATCAGAAATCAACGTCAGGCTCATGTTTTATGATTTTTATAAAAAAAAATTAGATATTCTTTTCCTCTCCCGTTTGTCTTATTTGAAAATCATTATGGTTTTATTTAGGATGCAAAGAATCTCTTAGAACCTGCAACATGGAAGCCCAATGTTGTATTACTCGTAATTTAATTCTATTGTACGTAACAAAAGTTCTTCAGTAAAATCAAAACTTTGAGATTATTAAAATAACACAAGTTATTTGGGAGAGATGAGGGTATATTTGTCTATTCAGGTTCTAAATAACTAAATAAAAGGTTGAATGAATAAAAGGGGATAGAAGAAATTTTTTGAAGTTTTTATGGGGATATGGAAATTATGATGTTTTTATGGGGATATTGGCTATTTTAGAAGTTTAGATGGGTACAATAGAAATTTTCCCATGAAATAATTGGCTGCTGGCTACGGCTAGGTTAATCAAATTTGGGAGTAAAGTTAAAAGAAATTTCAACGGAAAAATCTATGCTGTGGAAGTTTGAGGCATATTGGCTACCCAGTTTAATTTTTACATGGGCCTTTTTCATTGATCTCAGAATCTGGCAAATTTTGGGCTCCAATTTAAATAGCCCAGTATATCTATTTTTGAATACTAGAAGTCTAGAACACATTTTTTAGGTCTCAATTGTACCATAATATTCCTTCTTTTTAGATTTAACTTGTTGAAAGCAATTGGTTTGGCTATAATTTGAAATTTTAAAAAAAGTTTGGACGGGATTTTAAATTTAGATATAGAGTTAGACTATTGTACAACAGTTGTATTTCGACTCAAATTATGATCGTTCGGATACGAAAAGGTATTATTTGAGCCATTTGTATTTGTTTGAAATATAAATATTTGTACAGTAGATTTAAGTTATTTTGATATATATAACTCAGATTGATCACCTTTGAAGTATACAGAAAAAAATTATTTACTAATTCATTTGTATCAACTTCAGTATTACTTGCTTGTAGCTATATGTGAGAGTTCAAATGCCTCCACTTTTTTGTGCCTCCATCGTGCTTTTTTTTAAAACGTTAATAACTCAAAGTTTAAAACATAAACGTCAAAAAATCATTAGATGTGATCTATATGATTTTCACTATGTGCTCATATAATATTATCATATTTCGATTTTGTTTTAATGTAAATAAATAAGTTGAAAAATGAACGTCTAAAAATTATTCACAACAGTACATTTTTACAAGCTCTTGATGACAAACACAACAAAGTTGAAATATCATTATTTTTTACAAATGTATAGATAAAATGATTTAGATCGTATCTGACGGTTTTATTTTGACTTTTAAGTTTTAAATTTTGAGCTATTAAAGTTTTAAAAAATAGAGGCATGATGGAGGCAAACAAATGAAGGCATTTGAACCCTCCTCTAGCTATATATACTCGTTTTAAAATAAATTTTATTCATAATTTTTTTTTAAAAACGAGTTCTGCCGCAAATTTAGCGAAAAGTTCACTTGAAATTCATAATTTTCTAGATTTAAAAAATACGAGAGGAAAACGTATTTAGTAAGAAATTTATTCTATTTATTTTCTTATATATATAACTTAAATCAAATAAATCCAATTGCATGTCATAACTATGACCCGAAATTTTTATTAATATTCGAAAAAAATATAAAATTTAACATTCTGCACCCAAATTCGAGAAAATTCGAAATCTGCTCAATCCGAAGAATAATTCTCCGAATCCATATCTTCTTTCCTGAAAATTATTTTCTGAATCCAGGAGTGCCTCGATTAATGCGAATCCGGAGAATAATTTTCTGGATTTGTGTTTTTCTGGATTTGTGTTTCCGGAGAATAATTCTCCTGATTTGAGTTTTTATCTTTTTTTTAATTGAAATAGAAAATTTTATGATTTATTTATTTTTTTATTAAAATATTAGAAATATTTTATATATTTCTTTGAAAATACATAGAATACTATATAATTTGATTTATTAGAAATACTGCGACAAATAATCCGGATCAATATTTTTCAGGTTGGATTTTTTGTGGCTGTAAGAAAAATTAAAATATTTCTTTGTGTGTTATTGAAAAAAAATGATTTGAATCTAAGTTATTGATTCTGGTTCAAAATTCACTTCTAGATAAATACAAATATTGTGGTCCTTCTATATTTGAAAAAATAAAATTTACTCTGACAAAGTCAGACGAAAACATTTCTTATCGATTTTTTTTTAAAATGGATACAATGTCTTAGTATTTAAATGTACTAATTCGGCCTAAAAAATATTGATCCGGGTTATTTGTTGAAGGTTATTCAAATACAAAATATTTCTTACAACCGCAAAATATTTGGCCTAAAAATATCCGGATCAATAACTCAAATACAAAACATTTCTTACAGCCGCAAAAAATTCGGCCTAAAAAATATTGATACGGGTTATTTGTTGCAGTGTTTCTAATAAATCAAATTATATATTATTCCATCTATTCTAATAAATATATAAAATATTTCAAATATTTTAATACAAAAAATAAATCATAACATTTTCTATTTTAATTAAAAAAAAAAAAAAAAACTCAAATCTGGAGAATAATTCTCCGGAAAGAGAACCATTGAATCCGGAGAATTATTCTACGGATTGAGCATAATTAAAAATATTCCAAAAACAGATGTAGATTGTTAACTTTTGATTTCTTTTTAATATTAATAAAAATATCGGCAATATGACTATGCCAGTAGATTAAAACTGGTTAAATTAAAAAAAAATTTCTTTAAAAAAAATTTAAAAACACTTTTGAAGATGGTTCAAATGGTTTTAACCTTCTTCTTTCTCTTTTCACTATAATTTATTTTTCTAATTCTCAAATTTTCCGCCTTCTTTTAATTTCATGGAAAATAATTAATATTTGATTATTGTTTGTATATTGTCACGCTTCTTATAAAAAAGACTTATATGTGGTATTGTTATATGCTTTGTTTTTGTTAATCTCCTATTTATGTATCAAATATTTCTCTGTAAGCTTAGTAAAGATTTTTCTTAGTTAAAAATATATAAATTAGTTCACACTTTTTTTGTGAGAGAAAATAAAACTGTTCACACTTGTCGGTCTATAGTGAAGCCGCATTTATTATTTTTCCTCTTTTGTACCAATTTTCAAAATATATATATATATAGAGGTTGGTTATTCTACTTATATAAGCATATGATGGCATATGCTTATAAGTCATTTTTGTGTTTCTAAAGTTTAAATAAACGATCTGAAGCGCTCAACATGTTCTCCATATTAAAATGTGCTTGGAGACCAAATTTTACATTTTATGAAAATTGTTTACTATTTTTTTTAGAATTTTTAAAATAGTGTTTCAATATACTATAAAAATTCAGAAAAATAATAAAAGAATCCTCAAAAATAGTGATTTTGAAGAATTCTAGAAAAATAGTAAAAAAATTTCAAAAAATGTAAAATTTGGTCTCCAAGATATGGAGAACATGTTGAGCGTTCAGATTGACTATTTAAACTTTAAAAACACAAAAATGACTTATAAGCATATGCCATCATATGCTTATATAAGTAGAATAGCCAATCTCTCTCTATATATATATATATATCGGCTTATGTCACTAAGATTTGCACTGTTGTGTCACTAACATCGTCCCTGCTATGTCACTTGTATTTTTATGTCGTTTTGTACCACTGTATTTACATACAAAATTTATTAATTTAATACAGAATCATGTGGTATAAAAAATTAAGATTTATAAGTTAATTTTAATCTTTTTTTTTATTATTTTTTTTACTGTATGATTTTACACTTTGTTTGTAAACGCATCATTTATAAAATGCATCGATATTAACGGTTTAAATTATCCAGTAGACACCTAGTTCTACTTTTTCGGTGGAGCTCGTACAATATAGATGATATGTACTATATGACTACTTAAACAATATAGATGCTATGTATTATATACAATATTATGATCCCATAAACATAGTTGTTCATGTTAAATCTTATGTCTTTTGATATCGTAAATAAGTCTAAGATAGAAATGTGTCATTTTTATGACTTACTATTTTTGGTCAAATTGGTGTCACCTCAAATTTGAGTCATAGCTTGGGATTCTTTTGCGCAAATTTCATTTTATGTACGTTGCTAAAGTGTGAACTCTGTTTGATTAGGATAAAGTTAGAGTACTATCTGCCAACCAGTCTTAGTTGAATAAGGTTTTGTAACACGTAAGCAAGCAGTATTATAGCATTATTAGAAAATCTCAGATTCTCAAGTGGGTACAGGGGCGGATTTAGGATTTCCATGAGGGAGCAAAAAAATCTAATCAGATTTAAATATTTAATTGAATTTAAATTCATTAACTAATTGGATACTAGATAAAAAATAATGCTTTAACTTATACTTTTAATGTTTTGACCTGTAATTTCTGATGCTCTGACTTATAATTCTAATTACCAATCAAAATTCAACAAATTTATTTCAATTTTAACCCAAATTACAAATCAAACGTCCAAAGAGAGACAAAAAAAAATTCAAGGGAAGCCAAAGTCAGTCGGAACCAATAAGTCTTCACTAAAACTCAAAATCCAAGAGGAGCAGTTGCTGCCCCTGGAAAGTCAGTAGGAACCATCTGAGTCCGCCCCTGGAAAGTCAGTAGGAACCATCTGAGTCCGCCCCTGAGTGGGTACCAGCATAGCCGTATGTGATCTTGATCATATCGCATACGTATGATACCAACAGAGTACAGAAAATGGAAATTAAATAAAATTGATTAAGAATGACAGTCAGCTGTCAGTATCCTAGACTCTATCATATGGCGAGAATTTTTTATTCATAGAAATGATTAAAGAAAAATAGTGAAAAAATAAAGAGTACCTCAGCTGTTAGATTCATCGGAGACATTTTTTTCAATCCAAAGTTTGAACAGAAAAAAATGATACTGATCCAAAAAAAAAAAATCTCTCTATTTGAGTACACTAGATGCTGCTATAAAATGCGCAATAAATTTATTGATATGGAACCCTCCTCATTTACCAACGTAGAGAAAACAAAAAGATGTTGTTGTTCCCGTTATTAATGCAGGGTCCACCCCGTTTCTATTATCCCAGGGCAGAGAGTCCCATGGTCAATCTTGCCAAACACCGGGCCTCACATTCCTATTCTCTCTTATATGTATGCATCCAGTTGCGCAGTGGAGAGAATTTCAGAAATGTTTGAATAGGGACCAATGAGTCCGGTCCAAAGTTTGGATCGAGAAAATTGATCCCGACATTTCTACTAATGTTACAACCTATACTCTTCTTATTTCCCTACCTCTTTTTTTTTGTTAATTTCTAGAGTATAACTTGGGGGCTCTTAAGTCTTAAGCTCATCAAGCTCTTTAATGAGCTTAACTATAAAACATATTGGATTGACTTATAAAACATATTGGGGGCTCTTAAGTCTTAAGCTCATTAAGCTCTTAAGCTTAACTATAAAACAAATCATCAAAACCGATCTAGTTCACGAGAGTTCACGAGTGATGCATTTACATATTAAATTTATAAATCTTCAACTTAATCTAGAATAAAGTCAACAATAAAAAGAATAATAAAAAATAAATGCATTAAAATTAACTTATAAACTTTTTTTTGTACCTCTTGATTTTATAATTAATAGATTCAAAATTATATATATTTGACATATAAACGCATCACTCATGAAGTTATTCGATTTTAACAGTTTGAATTTGTCGGTTAAAATCATTTCAATAAATTTTAAAATTAAAACTGACACAAAATTTGATGAGCTTAACAACACCTTAGTTCTACTCTAATTTCTATGAATAAAAAATTGTCACAAATGACGACCGAGCGGACTTTATCCAGTTGAGGCGGGAATATTGAATGTCATTGCGGTTGTTTCTTTCTTCATATATATTACTTGGAAAGGCAACACCTATTTTGTCTTTTTTGTGGAATGATGACAGAAGCTGGAACACCTATTTTGTGGCCCAAAAGATTGTTCATCTTGGAGAAATTTATATATATCCCCCCATACTTCTCCTTTTTGATATATCCCATCACAACTCTAAATTTAGTTATATCCCATCACAACTAAATAGTTTTATTTATATCTCCATTTCTTCATTTAATCTCTTATAAATATTAATATAATATATAAAAGACTGTTTTGCCCTTGTCAAAATTACTGTACTAATCACTCATCTTTCTTTCCCGCTCCATTCTTTATTCTTTTCCGCATGCTCCAATTGTTCATCTACAGTATGAACTTTTTTTTTCCGTTTTTCTAAATTCAACAACAAATAATTTAGGAGGAAAGCTTCCAGGGAAACCATTGGAAGCACTGGCACGAGTCCAGTGGTGTAATTAGCACAGTAATTTTGATGAAGGGCAAAACAGTCTTTTATATATTTTTATTAATATTTATAAAAGGTTAAATGAAGAAATGGGGATATAAATAAAATCATTTAGTGTTGATAGGGATATAACTAAATTTAGAATTGTGATGGGATATATCTAAAAAGCAAAGTTTTAGTGGGGATATACATAAATTTCTCTTAATTTTTTTTATCTGTGGGGCCACAACAATTTTGTTTCCTTGGGCCCCACATCTCCTCTCTACGGACCCATCTTTCTCTATAAAGGCACAAAAGAGTTGCTCTGTTTCTCCAACACAAGCTCTTCCTCCTCTGTTTATCATTTGTTTATTTTTCATTCCATAGGTTGCCAAATTATAATAAACAACCAGAATGGAGGAAGCCGAAGCACTCTTTTTGATGGGCAACCTGATGCGCGCCCAATACCGTGCCCACCGTGCCATCATCCGTGCGGGCCGTGCCAGAGCACCAGACCAGGAGAACACGCAGCTTCGGTACTTGGGTACTAGCTTGGTAGTAATGGGGACAATCAACGCTGCAGTTGCATATCACGCATTCATCAATCCAAATCCAACCTACGTGCATGTAATCCTCTCAGTCGTTCAAGGTTTCATGTTCGCCTCTGGGATCACCGCAATGGCAATCGGCTGGCTCTTGTTTGTCAAGGATAATCCCCGCAAACACCACCGTCTTGCAAAGGTGATCATGTTACTAATCCAGTTTGCATCTGTTTTCACCTTGGGTATCCTACTCTTGTCCTGCTCTTCTTCAGTTGATTTGCATTAGTCTGCACATATCTGTGCGGGGTGTGTGAGTGCAATAAGGTTCGGTGGCCATCGAAAGAAAATTTGCATCTAATGGACATCAGAGTAATCCGATGCGCTTTGAAGTACGTGTGCACCCTGCTCTGAGATCCATGCACACGGATATTAAAGTGCATTAGACGAATCCAATACTCATCGGATCCAAATTTACTTCTGATGGCCATCGGATTAATCTACACAGTGTAAACATTTCTATGGGTGTTTGTGAATGAGTGAGTGTGTGTTTGCTTTTCTTTGTATCCAAATTTATGTTTCTGAAGTCAATTAAATATAATTGGAGTTATTTATAATATGGCTAAATGCTAAAGGCATGTTCAGTTGTTATGAGATTTTGCCGGATAGTATTTTTATTAGGTATAAGAACTCACAAAGTTATTTTTGCGAATCTATATTTTTGGATATGAGTGAGAAAAGTTACGAGAATGTGCTGAAATGAATGTTTGATCATACTGTAGAAATAATTGTGAGAATCTTAAATTAAAAAAGATATTCATGAGAAATTATACTTTTTATTTTTTAAAGACTAGTTGTCAATAATTATTTTTGTGATAATAATTATTAATATTTTTTATCAATTGAAATAATCAAAATTGAATATTAAAATATAATATTATTTAGGAAAAGAAAAAAATAAATTATAAAAAAAAGTAAAAGCAGTAAGTGATGGTGAGAAAAAAAATTATAATTTAATAATAAAGAAATCAAATAAAATATATTTGTGATAAAAATGAAAATAAAAATTGATAAGATGTAAAGAAAGAATGAGCAAGAATTGAAATCCAAGAAAAAAAATTTAAGTTTAACTTCGGTTGTTTTTTCTATGTACAAATTCAATTATCATTCATTATCCTGATTTAATTTTTCTATTGTCAAAAACAAACGAACACCATATAGGTAAAATAACATAAGGCGCATTCCCATAGAAATAAGGCGCGATGAAGAGGTCCTAAATCATTGTCCGAGGGCTTTGAACAATATTTTATTTAAAGTCCAGCTTCAAATTTGTTTCAAAATTCATACATATGGTTTAGATATACATAATTATTTAAATTTATTAAGTTCAAAATTCATTTGCACGAATTTCACGTAGATCAAACAGTTCAAATTTGACTTTAAATAAAATTTGTCAAAAATCGTTTGGACAAAATACAATTATAACATCAAAAGATTTATTTATTTTTTTGTTAAAGAAGAGAGCTAAACTCTAAACCCCCTATAAAATAGACAAATTGATTAATTAAGTCACTGAATTACTTCGAATAATTCACTCCTCTGCAGAGAGAAATACACATGCATGCATTCACTTAATGTCAATTTCCTTTTGATTGAGAGAGCGGAAGAGAAACAATGGAACCTGCCTTTTTGTGATAGGGGAAGTATGACAAATTTAAGTTACTCCTATATAAACAAAAACAAAAAAATTCTCTTGAGACCCACCAGTTCTTTTTTCTTTTTTTGAAAAACTGATAGTGGCAATCAGTGGAGACCCACCAGTTCAAATGAAAAAAAAAATGGTGAATAGAACAAAACTTAACCCGCAACAAGCATGCGGTCGGGACAAGGTGAACATGTATCCTTTGCATTAACTCACAATATTCTCTTTTGAGTTAAACGGAGTTAATTCAGCTCTTGTCTATAACATAGGGATCCCTTTAAAATTAGCACATATTTAATCTGCACGAATCTCAAAACAGATTGGATAGTCGAGATGCATTAACTCAAAAGGGAATTCCCTTTTGAGTTAATGCACAGGATACGAATTCAGAAAGGTGACCGGTACAAGAGTTTGCACACTGGACCACACCGTACTGTACCAACCCCTACTTCCTTACCAGTTTACCAGTATCTTAAACCCTAAACCCTAAAAATGAGAAAGAAAGAAGAAACTAACTTTGACAATGAGGCTCTTAACATCCTTAACAAACGCTCTCCTTGAATCCATTGCCAATTTTACCACCAACCTAACATAAAATAAAATATTAGCACCTGGGTAGACAAAAAATAATTTACAACAATGGCATATACTAAGAATTAAAAAATAAGCAAAATTATTAACGACAAAATTGAATATCTCCAGCATTCGCTCCTATAGTTTGAAAAAGGTGAAATAGGTTTGCAACCGAGAAACAAAATTATAATTTTTCTGTTTAATTTTAAACTAAATAAAATAACAAAGTAGGGGGCTTTATTAGACTCTCTTCATATTTACAAATTAAATTAACAACTCCAAATAGATTTAATTGACTTCAGAAACATGAATTTAAACACACGCACCTACAGTCCACAGATCATGTCCACAACTCTGCATATTAATAAAACAAGTCAAACCCCCACAAGAAGTGCTCGAGCACGCAAGTGCTTCACGGCCGCCACCTAATGCAAATCAACCGATCGAAGAAGAGCAGGCCAAGAGTAGAAGTCCTAAGGCGAAAAGCCGAAAACATGATCCAATTTGCAAGACGAGCAAGAGCCAACCGATTGCCATTGCGATGATCCCAGAGACGAAGGTAAAACCTTGAACGACTGAGCGCACGTAGGTTGGAATTGGATAGGCTAGGTTTCTTGCCGGTGTATTGATCGATGAAGACATAAAATGCGATTCCAGCATTGATTCTCCCCATTATTACCAAGCAAGTAGCCAGGATGCAAAGGTGCATGCTCTCTTGGTCGGGTGTTATAGCACGACCTGCACGAATGATGGCACGGTGCGTACGTTGTGCACGGTATTGGGTACACATCAAGGTGTCCATCAAATTGCAGACAATTATTGTTTCCGCCATTAATGGTTGCTTCTTCCTAATTTGGCGACCGATGGAATTAAAAGAAGAAAAACTAATAAGAAAGGGAGAAGGAAAGCAGTTATTTGTTTTAGAGAAACACAGGAGTTAGCAGCTCTTGTGAGCTTTTGTAGAGAAAGATGGATACATGGACACGGGTGATGTGGCCTGTGGGGCCCCAAATCTGTTATAATATTAGTTTTATA
>JAJGRW010000476.1:97623-145723 GCA_025461045.1 Carex parvula
GGACCCTCTATTCTAAATCAGACCGTTGAATTCTTTTCATGCACACACAGATAACGGTTTCGATTTAGAATACAAGGTCCTGCTCTCCTATTTGGAGAGCAGCGGAGTTGGTTCCGATTAAGACCTTGTCTGAGCTTTCGCCAATTATAAAGTGCTTCATATTGGAACAAAAAAGGTTCATCTTGCTTAGGGGTGTCAATGGGTACAATACGGATTGGATGGAAACATTTTCATACCCGTACCTGTATGATAATAAAAAAAAATCTTTACTCTTATTTGTCTTTTCAAATACGGTACGGATCGGATAAACGAATAAAAAAAATACCATTGTGTGTTTTCGATAAAATATTTTTCAGAACTAAAAAAGAAAAAAATATGAATACAACTAATTTGTATTATGACAATTTAATAAAATACAAAACTTTATTGTATCATTTATCATCTTCATACAAATATATATATAAAATATAATAATTATTTTTAAAAATTATCTTATACGATAACGGGTAAGATAACGAAAAAAATCATTACCAGTTACCCGTACCCGATAAGCTAACGGAAAAAAAATCTTACCCTTACCCGTGTTTTCAGATACGATACGGATCGGATAAACAGATAAAAGAGTGCCATTTGACACCCCTAATCTTGCTCAGAAAGATCAGCCTGAAAGATTCTCATTTGGAGAAGGGAGTATTCGATGTACCTCAAAATTACATATTTTCTTCTCTAAAATTTATATTATTTATATTTATTTTCTAAATTTTAAGAACTCATAAGTTATCGAATTTGTTGAATTTTCTATTAAAACTCATTTTATATTTATAAAGTACTAATTTTATCATCTATTAAATAATAAAAATATGTTGTATATGTATATGAAAAATGTTCCGTCTTTTAAATGATCGGTTTCATGTTACATTTCTCTAGTTAGATTTTTTTTTTAATCTCCAATCTATGTTCCAAATAATATTTCTCTGTAAGTTTAGTAAGACTTTTTTTTTCTAGTTAAATTATATAAAATAGTACACACTTGTCGGTCTAATGAAGACTTCATATATTTTATTTTTCTTCTTTTGTGCCAAATCCCAATATCGGCACTGTTATGTCACTAAGATCTGCATGATATAATGCTTGATGAACTTTTGTTTTACAATCTATCATTTTCGAGGGTCTGAGGAATAAAAAATTACACGGCATGCAAGGCTTGAAGTGGGATTTGCCACTAGATTTGAAGAGGGGTTATATTTTGTAGAAAGGTTTCAATAATGTAATTTTGTGATATGGACATATGTTGTTACTATTTATTTGATTAGAATATCTGGTTTTGTTAAATCTGTTTTATTTTTTATGTGTGCCTCATGTCCCGATATACAGTACAAAAATGGGACAGTATCCGCGAGGGTATACCGACAGAACGGTCTGTTTTTCAATTAGCGACGGATGTTAGTCAGTGACTGAGCTAGAAAATAGAATAAGGTCTAGCAAAATTTTCATAATAAGACATAATCATATTAAACACAAGTATATATATAATCTTTTTTTTAAAAGATAAATCAAATGAAGTATATTTAAAAAAAAATGAACCAGGGACAGGAAAATTGCCTTGCCCTAGCATAACGAAGTCACTGTAGTTTGTGTTTTATCTGAGGGAAAAGGATGGGAGAGAGAGAGAGAGGCGATGGCATGAGAGGAGATGCTATGGAAATCCTCCCAAGTGAATTTTCCAAAAACTGCGCAGTACGTAGTGTCTAATTTGCACTCGGTTTGTCCTGATTTTGTAGCATCGCAAGGCGCCCATGTTCTTTCCCATAGTATTTTACAATTGATGTATTTCCATACAAAACTTATTAATTTTTGAATTAGTTTAATTTAGAATCATGGGTACAAAAAATAAGGTTTATAAGTTAATTTTAATACAGTTCATTTCATTATTTTTTTACTGTTTGATTTTACACTTTTGTATGTAAATGCATCATTCATGAAGTGCATTGATATTAACGGTTTAGATTATCCAATAGACTCCCTAGTTCTACTTTTTCAGTGGAGCTTAGACAACGATAAGAAGTGTTCAGCTTGGCCAAAAAAAAAATTGTCAACTGCATGTAAGCTTTAAAAAAGGGGAGCAGGGCGCATCTGATTCGTTTCATGATCCGTACAGTTCGTTTCAATATTCGTACGGATCAAACACATACAGATCATGGAGAAAATCGGACGATTACAAGTAGGTACCGGACTAATTTGGGTCTGATGCCCTTCATATGCGTCCCACTTTTAAAAAAAAGTGTTCACCTTGGCAAAAAAAGAAGAAGAGTAATTATATCTTCCTCCATCTATCATTTTCCCATTTCTTCCCCCAACTAACTTCCTTTTCAAGTTATAATTACAAATTCTAACTACCTAGTGGTCCATACATTAATTAGCAGATTTTCTCCTCTTTATTTCTTTTCTCTCTCTCCCTCCCACTCCCACCTTCGCCTCCACCCGCCTCTCCCACCTCCGCCTCCGCCTTCCGCTTCCGCCTCCGCCTCGCCCGCCTCTCCCACCTCCGCCTCTCCCTCTCCGCCTCCGCCTTCCTCTCCCACCTTCTTCTCTGTCACTCCATCCCAATCAAGCACGCCTCCGCGGAGTCAGGTCCATCACTGTTGATTGCCGGGTCAGATCTATCGTGTCTATGTTCCTCTTCCTCATGCAGTAGCGAGTTATTTGCAAAGAACAAAGCTTCATTAATGGTGAATTAGGCCAGTGCGTACTAAGTACTAAGAAATGACAGAAAAATAAATTTTGAAAAAATTAGAGGTGTATGAATGAATACTTGATGTCTTAGGTATGAATACTTCGACGTGTATGAACGAATACTTGATATTTTAGGTATCAATAATTCAACGTATATGTATGAATACTTGATATCTTATGTGTGGATACTTCAATGTGTATGAATGAATACTTGATATCTTATGGATGAATACTTCAACGTGTATAAATGAATACTTGATATCTTATGTATGAATACTTCAATGAAGTATGTTTTGTTTCTTTTAAATATTGTTTTTGTTTTTTTGTTTGAAACATTTCAATTACATGATCTGTAAAATTTGATAGATTATTTTTGTTTCGACAGTGAAACATGTGACAACTATTTTATTTCCAAAAAATAAATTGAATTAGAAAGCAATAAAGCAAATGTTCAATACTATTCGGCTGCTCTTGTAAAATTAATCGAGTGCACATATGCTTGCAATACTCTTGATGCATGAACTATTTACAGTTACACGACGAGGATGAATACTTGCTCGATGAGGTATGAATACTTGCATGACGTGGTATGAATACTTGTGCAACAGACAACTCGAAAGTATGTCATTATGGATCTTATTTGAAAGAGAAAATTGTGTAGAAGACGTTGGTAGTTTTAGATTTGCAAAATTCCTCACAGATCGTCAGAAATATTGGTTAGATTGAACGGAAAAAAAAACTACCTCTAAAAAAGTGTAAAAGATGGGTGAGTGCTGTGTCTAGTTTTGTTTTTTTAAATACTTGATATCTTAGGTGTGAATACTTGATATATTATATATGAATACTTGATATTATATATGAATACTTGCGCATGCCAGTTGTAAAATATTTCAAATATTAGGCGGTCCCAAATAGTAAGTGGTCCCTCCAAATAGTTAGTAGTTACTCAAGTAGTTAATGACTGGAGAAAAAAACGAGAGAAGGTTACAAAAAAATAGCTAGGTACTCCAAAAAAAAAATGCTCAGCTTAGACAAAAGGTGGTCTCCCTTCCCTTATTTTTTCTCCATTTGGGACATTTTTTGTGAGTTGATATTGGATAAAAGAAAGTGTTCACCTTGTTAAGAGAAGATCACTCTAAAAAAATTATTAATTTGGAAAAAGCGGTGGTTGAGTAGTTCATTCTTGATAGATTATTCTAATTAAAGAAATCTTGTTTGGAAAATGCGGTGGCTCATTCTTCATAGTCACTCTCAAAGATTGAAAACCAACTTAATTTCTATCACAGAACTTTCTATCACAGATAAAAAGATACATTATCTCATTTTATCTGTGGGCCCACAGTAATTTCAATTTTCGTTTCAGAATTTGGCCACGCATCCCCTCTTCTGTTGCCAGATTATAATAAACAATCATAATCATAATATGTGTTGAGAATTAAATTTAAATATTATTTTCAACATGCATATAAATTTATTTGGATTTAAACTTTATCATCTTTATAATAATATATTTATTTTAGAATCATCTCATGAAATTAAAATTAATTTCTCCAATCATTACTTTTTAGGTGTGATTGTGAGATTCATATTGTGTTGGCAATTAAATTAGAACTTTTTTAATTTCATAAATCATAAGATGTACTTAACAGTATACATTATGACACCTAAAAAGGAGAAATGTGTCTTTTGACATCGCAAATAATAGTTGACAAATTGTAAGCATGCATCATCCAATTTTGGTCAAATTGTAATCATGCATCATCCAATTTTGGTCAAATTTAACCATGCATCATCCAATTTTGGCCAAATTGGTGTCATGTCACAATTGAATCATAGCTTGGGATTCTTTTTTTGAAACAAAAATAAGGATCTAGTCCTTATTGATATATTGGATGGAGGAAATTACAAACCTTGACTCTCAAGGTGAGACTCAAAAATAGGTTCCTTAAAAGAAAGAAAAAGAAATAAGCTAATTCAACCTTGTTGAATCAGAAGTAAAGAGACCTATTTAATTATTGAAAGAGAGAAAACCTAAAAAAAAAAAAAAAAAAAACAAAAGAAGCTGTAAAAGATGTCAGAAACGATAAACATCTTCCATTTTCTAATGATAGACCTTCCACATATCTTCTACTTCATGCACCAATTCCATTAGTGATTTCGATCGATCTGTAAATATTCTTGAACACCTTTCCCTCCAGCCCACAAACATTGTTAAGAGGATCATCTCTTTGATTTTACGACAACCTCCCTTTCTAACAATCCATTTTTGAGCTCCATCATTTTGAAATAAGGACCGCCAATCATGAGTATGTATGCGTAGCCTATCTTCAACTCTTTTGTACAGATCCAGTGTGATTATACATTCCGAAAATAGGTGATGTACTGTCTCACACGCCCCCTTACATAAAAACACATGCTTGGGAGATGCCATCCTCTTTTAGTTAAGTTATCAGCTGTAAGTATCCTGTTGTAATATGCTAACCACGCAAATACTTTGATTCTAGGAGCCACCTTGTATTTCCAGACCCTATGTATATTTGTACCAATGGTAGGCAAATTTTTCATGCCCAGATATGCCGATTTAACTGAGAATTCTTTGCCGGGTTCCAAGGACCAACTAACATTGTCTTGTGCCGATATGTTCACCTGTTGTAAAGTTAGGATCTGCCTCAGTTTGTGAAACTGCTGTAAAGCTTGGTCATCATTCAGAATTATCCCCATATCCTGAAACATTTCCTCCATATTATGTGCTTGATACACCTGATTTACTGTTATACCCTTGTCTATTACCTCGTTATAAAGTGCTTGGAATGTAAGTTTAAGATGACCATGACCCCAATTATGAGCCCAGAAGTTAATCATGTGCCCATTTCCGAGCTCTCTCTTCATGAAATTTTCACAAAAAGGAATTATCTTGTGAATATTTTCTTTGAAAAATCTACAGTCCGGCATTTCACTCATTCTGGTAAAATCGAAAGCTGCACGGAATATGGATTTCCATAACCTATCATCCGGTTTAATCCAATACCAGTACCACTTTGCTAATAAAGCATCATTAAAAACTTGAATGTCGATTATGCCTAAACCCCCAAATTTTTTCGGTTTGCACACAAGTTCCCAATTCGCTAAAGGAATCCCTTTCCTGTCTTGCTCATTTCTTTTCCAGAGAAAATTTCTTCTTGTCTTGTCAATTTCATGTATTACCCACATCGGCAGTTTGAACACCGACATAAAATATATCGGTATAGAAGACAAAGTGGCATTAATTAATATCAACCTGCCAGCAATCGACAGATGCTTAGCCGCCCACCCTTCAAGCATTCGGTTTATCTTTTGCAATAGTGGTAGATATGCATTTTTGGGCAATTTCTTATCTGACAAGGGAAGGCCAAGATAATTGAATGGAAGGCTGCCTTGCTTGCAACCAAGAATCTGTGTTAAGAGTTGAGCATTATCGAAAGCATGAGTAGATAATATAAGCTCAGATTTCTCCATGCTGACCGATAATCCCGAGATTTGCTTGAAGACATTGAACAGAATTTTTAAAACCTGAACTTGACCTATTTCGGGTTTCACAAAGAATAAAGAGTCGTCTGCATATAGCAGGCAAGGTCGCATGTTATCAAATGGCAATCTCCATGTGCCATTATGCACTAGTTTGTCCAACCATCGCGGTAAAAAGTCCATAGCCAACAGGGATATAAAAAATTTGAATGGCTGAAATAGGAACAACAGGGATATAAATCGGCTGTCCCTTTTGTTCCTATAATATACTTTAGTGGGATATAAATCTGCTGTCCCTGTTGTTCCTATTTCAACCATTCAAATTTTTTGATGTCGCAATCTCAAGAAAAAACAGTTTTTGTACTCGAACTCAACAAAAATCAACGGCTGAGATCAGAATAACAGTCATGTTATCCCTTTGGAATAACATGGATTTATTTCCCACAAAATTTGTGCGGAATGATGACGGAAGCTGGAACACCTATTTTGTCGCCCAAAGGTTTACGGCTTGTTCATTTTTTTTTATCTGTGGAGCCACAACAATTTTGTTTCCGAATTAGGCTCCACATCCCCTCTCTACATGGTACATACCCATCTTTCTCTATAAAGGCACGAAAGAGTTGCTCTGTTTCTCCAACACAAGCCCTTCCTCCTCTGTTTATTTTTAATTCCATATAGGTTAACAAATTAGAATAAACAACCAGAATGGAGGAAGCCGAAGCACTCTATTTGATGGGCAACCTGATGCGCGCCCAATACCGTGCACACCGTGCCATCATCCGTGCTGGCCATGCCAGAGCACCAGACCAGGAGAACACGCAGCTTCGGTACTTGGGTACTAGCTTGGTAGTAATGGGGACAATCAATGCTGCAGTTGCATATCACGCATTCATCAATCCAAATCCAACCTACGTGCATGTAATCCTCTCAGTTGTTCAAGGTTTCATGTTCGTCTCTGGGATCACCGCAATGGCAATTGGCTGGCTCTTGTTCGTCAAGGATAATCCCCGCAAACACCACCGTCTTGCAAAGGTGATCATGTTACTAATCCAGTTTGCATCTGCTTTCGCCTTGGGAATCCTACTCTTGGCCTGCTCTTCTTTGGTTGCTTTGCATTAGTCTGCACATATCTGTGCGGGGTGTGTGAGTGCAATTAGGTTCGATGGCCATCGAAAGTAAATTTGGATCTGATGGACATCAGAGTCATCTGATGCGCTTTAAGATTTGGGCGCACGGATATTAAAGTGCATTAGACGGCTCCAATACCTATTTGGACCCAAATTTACTTCTGATGGCCATCGGACCTAAACTGCACTCCTTCTGGGGGTTACTTGTATTAATTAATCTGCAGAGTGTAAACATTTCTATGGGTGTTTGTGAATGAGTGAGTGTGTGTTTGCTTTTCTTTGTATCCAAATTTATGTTCTGAAGTCAATTAGATATATTTGAGTTAATTGTAATATGGGCTGGCTAAATGCTAAAGGAATGTTCAGATGTTATGGGATTTTGCCGGATAGTATTTTTTTTAGGTATAAGAACTCCACAAAGTAATATCTGCGAATCTATATTTTTGGATATGCATGAGAAAAGTTATGAGAATGTACTGAAATGAATGTTCGATCATACTATAGAGATAGTTGTGAGAATCTTAAATTAAAAAAGATATTCATGGGAAACTATATTTTTTATTTTGCAAAAGACTAGTTGTCAATAATTATTTTTGATAATAATTATTAGAGTGATGCTACGGTGCTTTGGGAAGTAAATAGTCGATCTGAATTTCTCAACATGATTTTCATATTAATATGTGCTTGGAGACAAAATTTTACATTTTTTGGAAATTTTTTACTATTTTTTTAGAATTTTTGAAAATCAGTGTTTTTTGAAATTTTTTAGTATTTTCTATTTAATGAAAAGATGTAATTTTCAAAAATTCTAAACAAATAGTAAAAAATTTCAAAAAATATAAAATTTGATTTCCAAGCACATATCAATAGGAAGATTATGTTGAGAAGTTCGGATCGACTATTTTAACTTTAAAAATGGAGATATGAACGGGAAGTAAAACACTCTCTTTACTTCCCAAAGCACTGTAGCATCCTCATAATTATTAATATTTTTTATCAATTGTAATAATCTAAATTCAATATTAAAATATAATATTATTTAGGAAAAGAAAAAAATAAATTATAAAAAAAAGTAAAAGTAGTAAGTGATGGTGAGAAAAAAATTATAATTTAATAATAAAGAAATCAAATAAAAAAATTTGTGATAAAAAAATTACTAAGATGTAAAGAAAGAATGAGCAAGAATTGAAATGCAAGAAAAAAAAATTAAAGTTTAACTTCGGTTGTTTTTTCTATGTACAAATTCAATTATCATTCATTATCCTGTTGTGATTTTTCTATTGTCAAAAACAAACGAACACCATATAGATAAAATATCCAGTCGGACCAAATTTTTCACGCATTCCCATGAAAATAAGGCGCGCTGAATAGGTCCTAAATCATTGTCCAAGAGCTTTGAACAATATTTCATTTAAATTCCAGCTTCAAATATGTTTCAAAATTCATACATACGGTTTAGATCACTACAGCATTCACACCCATCAGCGACCGGCCAAATCGGTCGCTGATGAGTGCCGGTCGCTGAAGACCTAAATCGGTAGCAGATGAGTCGGACGCAGATGCTTCGTCGCTAATGACCACCTCGCTGACGTCACCGGTCGCTGAAGCTTCAAGCGCCGGTCGCTGATGACCCCTTTAGCGACCGATTGGTTCTGTCGCTGATGCTGCGTGCTGACGTGGCGCAAGACCATCAGAGACCGATTGACTGGTCGCTGATAGTCCAAAATCGGTCGCAGAAGGCTGTTTTTTTTTTAAGGTTTTTTTTTATTATTTTTCTTTTTCCAATTGGTACCAACATAAAACATAAACATACAAACAAATTTAAACGTAAACATCGATATATACAATAAATAAACATACAAATCCAGATGCGTGCAAAATAAATCCAGCAATTAGAGACTAATAATGTACAACAGAGGCTGCCTCCTTGGCAACTGCTTCAATTCATTTTCACCACATGACATAATATTCACAACATTACATATGCACAGATTCCACTATAACTAAAATATCAATCAACCAACTGCTTAATGCTTCAGCGCTATAACTAAAATCAACTTGAAAAGAAAAACTCAACCAATTAATACTCACAGCCTGAGAGAAATCCTGTTCTACATTTAGAGGTTTTTAGTAAGGTTGAACCTGGCTCCAGCATACACAGCTGCAGGACCCAGCTCCTCCTCGATCCTTAGCAACTATAAAACAAGATTTATCAAAACAACAATTGAGAAAAGGACAATTAGATCTCATTATCTCAAAGTCAATTACAACACATTACAGAGAGATTTTAATATATATATAAAAGACAAACCCACTGAAATGGCATAAAAACAGACTAATCTAGATCGTACATCTTAATGAGTAACTTGACTAATCTGGGCCGTCAGTAAAAGAATTTTCATGCAATTGACTTCTCAGAAATAATTTTCTCCGGGCTAAACAGAGCGGTGCTTCGTAACCTCAGACACCGTTCGCAGGGGGCTGCCGCCCCCCTGCCACCCCCCGCATACTCCTAGTATCAAGCCCACATACATAACAATATATATACCCCAGAACAATGAGAAATATCTCATGTAACCATAAACATTGTATTACAGGGGTCTGAATGATATATCTGATTTTACATATATTACAGGGGTCTGAATGATATATCTGATTTTACAGGTATCTTTGATATTTTGAGGTTCGACCAAAGTAGATAGTGAAATTGACCCCACAAAAGAAGAGAATCCAAGATTTAAGAAGTGCACTGATAGACAGCAGACCAAGTTGAAACTTCAAAATGTACTGGTGCCTATATAATATATAGTACCTGATTATATTTGGCCAGGCGTTCAGATCGGCATGGAGCTCCAGTTTTGATCTGGCCCTGTTCAAGAAATAACAGTTTTACATGAATACTATTTCAAATTTACTCTTACAGAGAAATAATGAGACATGGATTCATTCATAGAAAGAAGGAAACAAGTCAAGGAACTTACTGTTGCCAATCCAACTGAGAGATCAGCAATGAAGGTATCCTCTGTCTCACCACTACAAGTAGAATTAACAAACAAATCAATACTGTATGTTACAGAGTTCAAATACTGCTTATGTGTGTACATATTTTAAAGATTTAGTACCTCCTGTGGCTGGCATGCTTAGACATTTTAACAGCCTCAATACTCTCAGTCACTGACCCAATTTGATTCACCTATCAGTTTGTTCACAAATATTGACCTTTTGGATGAAAGATAAAATTGAAGAGTAAAAGCACACTAGTGGTTAATTGGGTACCTCTAGCCTTGGCAACCCTCTACATGACCAAATGATATATATATATATATATATATATATATATATATATATATATATATATATATATATATATATATACGGAACTTGTACTCTTGAGTAGAATTAATTAATTAATTTCCAAGTTTTATGCTAAGAATTAAGACAGAACTCAGTAAATTAACCCGATCTGGCATGCTTAGCACTTACCTTAAAAGCAGGAGATGCGTCAAACAAGTGGATAACCCGATCTGAGCTCGTTGACACTGAGACTTACCTCCGCCTCGTCGGCGCACAACGCCATCACAACGCACTCCCCCAGCGCGCGGTGGCTCTGCAACTCGCGCCGCCGTGAGTCGGTTCCTGATCGGCGGTGGCACTCCATCAGCCCTCGGAATAAGCGATCGCAGTTCGCCGGGAGGGGCAGAGACGACTCCTCTTCGGATTCGCTTTCTCTCTTGTCGGATCTCATTAGTGGTGACAGCGGGTTTGATTTCTCTGTGAAGGATGGGAGTGGAGAGAAGAGAGTGACAGAGAGGGGGTAGCGGAGATCAGGCGGCAGCAGTTAGGGGGGCTTTTGTTTTCGCTAAAACAAATTAAACGCGGGACAGAGAGAGAAAAGAAAGACTTTGGCGGGAATTTAGGGAATACCCATCAGCGACCGGGTCAAATCGGTCGCTGAAGACTAAATTCGCCAGTCGCAGAAGAATTGGTCGCCAGATCTTTTAACTTTTTTATTTTTAATTTTTTTTTTAGTGTGTTCAGCGACCGGCGATCCTACCGGTCGCTGATGTCGGTCGCTGAAGACTGATTTTGTTGTAGTGGATATACATAATTATTTAAATTTATTAAGTTCAAAATTCATTTGTACGAATTTCACGTAGATCAAACAGTTCAAATTTGACTTTAAATAAAATTTGTCCAAAATCGTTTAGACAAAATACAATTATAACATCAAAAGATTTATTTATTTTTTTTGTTTAATAAGAGAGCTAAACTCTAAACCCACTATATTTATATTGTACATAATATATCAAAAAATGAGTAGAGATACCGTGCATTGCAATGTATAGATCATCTTGTACATTGGATTCTAAACTGTTGAATTCGTAGTTCAAATAGTCGATCCAAACTAGTCAACTTGATCTTCATATTAAAATATGCTTGAAGATCAAATTTCATAATTTTTTTTTGAAATTTTTTCTTACTGTTTTAGAATTTTTAAAATTCATTATTTTTCAGAAATTTTTAGACCTTAAAAAAACAGCTATTTAAGTCACTGCCAATATCCCGTCTGGTCTCGTCACAACAGCAGTTCCAATCTATAAAATTGGCAACGAAATAGACAAATTGATTAATTTATGTCACTGAATTCCTTCGAAAAATTCACTCCTATGCAGAGAGAAATACGCATGCATGCATTCATTTAATGACAATTGAAAATATTAATTTTCCTTTCGATTGAGAGAGCGTAAGAGAAACGATGGAATCTGCCTTTTTGTGATATGAGAAGTATTACTAATTTAAGTTACTCCTGTATAAACAAAAACAAAAAAAATTCACTTGAGACCCACCAGTTCAAATGAAAAAAAAAAAATGGTGAATAGAACAAAAATTAACCGGCAACAAGCATGCGGTCGGGACAAGGTGACCGGTACAAGAGTTACACTGGACCGTACCGTACTGTACCAACCCCTACTTCCTTACCAGTTTACCAGTATCATAAATCCTAAACCCTAAACAAAGAGAAAGAAAGAAGAAACTAACTTTGACAATGAGGCTCTTAACATCCTTGACAAACGCTCTGCTTGAATCCATTACCAATTTTACCACCAACCTAACATAAAATATTAGCACCTGGGTAGACAAAAAATAATTTACAACAATGGCATATACTCAGATTCAAAAATAAGCAAAATTAGTAACGACAAAATTTAATATCTCCAGCATTCGCTCCTATAGTTTGAAAAAGGTGAAAAATGTCTGCAACCGAGAAACAAAATTATAATTTTTCTGTTTAATTTTAAACTAAATAAAATAACAAAGTAGGGGGCTTTATTAGACTCTCTTCATATTTACAAATTAAATTAACAACTCCAAATAGATTTAATTGACTTCAGAAACATGAAAGTGCTTCACGGCCGCCACCTAATGCAAATCAACCGATCGAAGAAGAGCAGGCCAAGAGTAGAAGTCCTAAGGCGAAAAGCCGAAAACATGATCCAATTTGCAAGACGAGCAAGAGCCAACCGATTGCCATTGCGATGATCCCAGAGACGAAGGTAAAACCTTGAACGACTGAGCGCACGTAGGTTGGAATTGGATAGGCTAGGTTTCTTGCCGGTGTATTGATCGATGAAGACATAAAATGCGATTCCAGCATTGATTCTCCCCATTATTACCAAGCAAGTAGCCAGGATGCAAAGGTGCATGCTCTCTTGGCCGGGTGCTATAGCACGAGATGCACGACCTGCACGAATGCTGGCACGGTGTGCACGGTGTTGGGTACGCATCAAGGTGTCCATCAAATTGCAGACAATTATTGCTTCCACCATTAATGGTTGTTTCTTCCTAATTTGGCGACCGATGGAATTAAAAGAAGAAAAACTAATAAGAAAGGGAGAAGGAAAGCAGTTATTTGTTTTAGAGAAACACAGGAGTTAGCAGCTCTTGTGAGCTTTTAATTTGTAGAGAAAGATGGATACATGGACACGGGTGATGTGGCCTGTGGGGCCCCAAATCTGTTATAATATTAGTTTGTATATATTGTCACCCTTTCTATCTGCTACACGTGCATTGCCAAAGTTCCGTGGTATAGTCACGTGCATTGCCTAACACAAGTGCAACTTAGACAGGAGATTAAAGAAAAAATCAAAGCATATGAGTAGGCCACCACATATTGGTCTTTTTTAATTTTTAATAAGGATCTTTCTATAGTACACTAAATTAATTTTTGCTATAGTACATTAATTTTTTTTTTTTCAGAATCAACTGTGCATAGAGGCGTAGGTGATGCGTTGTTGAGGCAAATTGGGGTAGAATCTGTAAAAAGGATAGGAATTGGGTAGAATCTGTAATACATCTCGGCCGTCTGATTTTAAACAGAGCCAATATATCTAGCACCTGCCTATAAAGCATGGAGCTCTTTAATATTAGTGCAGATTTGATTGGCATGAATCTTAAAGCTGATTAGACAGTACAGATACATTAACTCAAAAGATTCTTTTTTGAGTTAATGCAGAGGATACGAATTCCAGAAACCCATGCTCAAAATGGCGATCGACTCACTCTTGCCCGTCAAGGATATACCCCGCCAACACCGTTGTCTTGCAACAGTTATTCTATTACTAATCCAGTTTGCATATGTTTTCATTTTGGGACTCCTACTCTTGATCTGTTCTTCTTCAGTTGTAGGGGCGAAACTAGAAAATTGAGATTGGAAAGTTGAAGAATCAAATGTAGTGTAACTTTATCTTATAAAGGAGACTAGAAGATATTAATGCATATAAAAACTATAAAATTTAATGGACCAAATTACAAATTTTCAGTTTATAGAGTTGTGTGTGTTTGCTTTGCTTTGTATCCGAATTCATGTTTCAAAAGCCAATTAAATCTATTTGGAGTTATATGTAAATGAATTCGCATGTTCTAAGTATTTAATATTTTGAGTTGATATATCGAGAATCCAGACCGTTCAAATTCTTTCTGCATGAATCTCTAAGCAACAATAATGCCGTCTTGTGCGTTTTGAATATACACCAAATTAAATATTCTTCGACTTTAGGTTTACTGAAATATTCAATTATTTCAAAGAATACATACTCATACGTAAATATGGCTAAACGTTAAAGTTGGGATTATATTTTTGTCAAAGGGAAATGGACAAAATATTAATTAAAGTCGAGCTTAAAGTATCCGATTCGTGTCAAAATTCATATGGACAGTGTAAATGTATATAATCTTTAAATTTATTAAGTTCAAAATCTGATTGCACGAATTCGCACGAATTCACACGAATATCGATGTAGATCGGACGTCCATCTCGAGGATTAATAAATTATTTAATTTATTAATGAGCGGGCCCCCTGCAGTGTCAATGAAGGGTTTGGTTGGGATTCCAAATATAAATGGCGGGCAAGGGATTCCAGCTTAACTATTTCAGAAGAGGTACCCACCTCGAATAGAGCTACAGTGCCTCGTTCCAATATAATACAGATCATCTGCGATAAATACCCTCCTCGAAGATGTATAGCGAGTGAGGAATCCAAGAAAGGTGGGTCTACCTATACAGGTATCAAACTATCAGCAACTCCCCACAGGGATTGTGCAAAGAAGCTTCACCACATAGTACCTTGATACATAATTCTCTTGTAGTTTTCTAGCCGTATGCACAGTAGTACTCTCCCGGCCCCGGTCCAAACAGAACAGAGACAAAACATTACTTAAGAGAGGGAACACCTATTTTATCTTTTTTTGTGAAATGATGACGGAAGCTGGAACACCTATTTTGTCGCCCAAAAGATTGTTCATTTTTGAGAAATTTATATATATCCCCCCATACTTCTTCCTTTTAGATATATCCCATCACAACTCTAAATTTAATTACACCCCATCAAAACTAATAGTTTTATTTATATCTCCATTTCTTCATTTAATCTCTTACAAATATTAATATAGTATATAAAAGACTGTTTTCTCCTTGTCAAAATTACTGTACTAATCCCTCATCTTTCTTTCCCGCTCCATTCTCTATTATTTTCCGCATGCTCCAATTGTTCATCTACAGTATGAACTTTTTTTTTTTCGTTTTTCTAAATTCAACAACAAATAATTTAGGAGGAAAGCTTCCAGGGAAACCATTGGAAGCACTGGCACGAGTCCAGTGGTGTAATTAGCACAGTAATTTTGATGAAGGGCAAAACAGTCTTTTATATATTTTTATTAATATTTATAAAAGGTTAAATGAAGAAATGGGGATATAAATAAAATCATTTAGTGTTGATAGGGATATAACTAAATTTAGAATTTTGATGGGATATATCTAAAAAGAGAAGTTTTAATGGGGATATATATTAATTTCTCTTAATTTTTTTTATCTGTGGGGCCACAACAATTTTGTTTCCGAATTAGGCCCCACATCTCCTCTCTACGGACCCACAACTTTGAATTATTTTAGGAGATCTGAATTATCCCCACCTCTCTTTTGTGATTCATAAAGAAACAAAAAAAGGGAGAAGAAAAAAAGAGAAAAAAAAAAGTTATATGTTTGAATATCGATTGTTAATTTGATTTGAAACAAAAAAAGGGAGAAGAAAAAAAGAGAAAAAAAAAAGTTATATGTTTGAATATCGATTGTTAATTTGATTTATCCGATTAGGATTCAGATCATGAATAATTGTAATAATTCAATTTAAAAAACTTTAGACCATATTTAATACAACCTGGGGATCTTATTACATTTTCAGATCAGCCCTCAGACACAAAAACTCATATCAGAAACTGAGAAGCACTGATACCGACTGGTAGCAGCGAAGTAAAGGGGGTAACATAAGGTATGGTTTAGAACAGGTATTCTCAACTCCAATTTATTCAAAAAGGTATGGTTTAGAATTAGATGTGAGACAGGGATGATACAAGGGTATATTGGTCTGTAGAGTTTTAAATATTATATTTAATTACATCTAAAATACTTAATATATTTGTAGTTTTGAGGGAAAAATATGATATCACAAATTTTTTACAGGGGAAATCGTTATATTGAAGTTTTTGAGGGGATACATGAAATTCCCTCTTCATACAAAAGTACAAAATCAGTGTGAAGTGTGAACAAGCCACAACTCCTATATTACAAAACTAACAAAAACATGAAATTCCCCCTTTATACAAAACCAGTATGAACGAAGCCACAACTACTATATACAAAACTAACAAAAACAAATAAAACTGGAAAAAAACCTGATAAACCAAGTTCAGGTATCATGTCAGCGGGGTAAATATTTTAGCATAGTGTGCTGCATGGAGCCAAATTAAACTACTCTGTTAAAATCTTTACCCCACTCAGCTGCTCTCTTCATTTTCCAGTTCCCCGTTGAACTGTTGAAGTACCCAATAAACAGCTAAAGAGCCACAAAGCATACTCAGGTTTGCAATGGACAATCCGGTGATCCAGTTCCCATTTCGCCCATCTGGGTCAGATGCAAGACGAAAACTCAGCAAAAGAGTACACACTGCCACAACAATTGGAGTTCCGACAGTCATTATGAGCAGCACCCTCTGAAATAAAATTTAAATTAATATTATTATATAAAAATTACATGATTAAATCTTAGAGCCTGATAATAATAATCAATAAAAATAATAATAATATTATTATTATTATTATTATTATTGTTATTATTATTATTGTTATTATTATTACTATTATTATTATTACTATTATTATTATTATTATTATTATTATTATTATTATTATTATTATTATTATTATAGGACCGCAGGCTTAGTGCAATGGTATGAGACGCATGTTTGTAATATTAACTAAAAATAAAAATTTATAGTAATATTTAATAATAATAATAATAATGATAATAATATAATAATAATAATAGTAATTAAAAATAATAATATTGTGATGATATAAAACAACAAATACGGACGAGGAATCACCAAAATGGGTTGGGATTTAGTGTCCAAAGAGTCTTTTATATCGTTAGATTTAGTGACCGGGTAGATGTGGAAAGAAATACAATTTTACATTTTTGTGTATAGAAGGTCGAAACTTTTTTCAATTAGAGTTAGTTTAAATATTAAATTAGTTTTAATAAAATATTTGATTAGTATTAAATAAATAAAATATTAAATTAAATTACTATTAAATAAAATGTTAATTTAAATATTAAATGTAATACAATATTAGTTTAAAAATTAAATTAGTTTAAATGAATATTATATCAGATTAGATTAGTATACAGCAAAATATTGTATTAAATAAAATATTTATTTAAATATTAAATGTAATATAATATTACTTTAAATATTATATTAGTATTAAATAAAATATTAGATTAAATATAATATAATATTACTTTAAATATTAAATGTAATATAATATTAGTTTAAATGTTAATGTAATATAATATTAGTTTAAATATTAAATTAGCATTAAAAATATATAATATCAGGTTAAATTAGTATTAAATAAATATAATATAATGTCAATTAGATTAGTATTAAAAATATTATATTAGTATTAAAAATATTAATTTAAATGTAATATAATATTTTAAATATTAGATTAATTAATCATTATTTTATTTATTCTCATCGTCGCTATTTCAACATATGCATCTCAGAAAACTTTAGAATAATTTAAGAATAATTGTGGGGTCCCACCTACCAAACTTTGTTCATCGACGTGATGTACTTTGCGTATGAAAACTTTACATTGATTTATGAATAAAAGTGGGTCCACCAAATTGTTATAAAATTATTGCCCCATCCGCCGCCATTCTTCGCTTAATTCGGAGAAATGCGTGACAGTGTTGACTTTGAAGTCATGGGATGTAAAGTATTGAATTTTTTAGAAAACAAGAGTAATATTATAATTTTGAAATATTGAGGTGGTAATTAAAAAAATTAGGCAATTTTTATTTTTGATTTATTGTACTTACATTTCTTAAAAAACTAAGCAAGTACAATACTATTCAAAAGAAGTTATAATTTTGCTGGAAACATAAAATTGTTTGTGCTCTTATTGATCTCCGAAATTTTAACAAGACATCAATTTGTTGTATTAATGATCTCCCAATCAAATTCGATTGTCGTAGAATACTATTGGATTTTTGTCTCCTTCTCAGAGACAACGTGATTGAATTGAATTCTTAACGAAGTCAACCACTCAAGCCAGTGATAGTGTTGATGAGTGGTTTTGTCGGCGCATCTTTATTTTGATGTTGACAAATTATATATTTATTTTTTTTCTGAAAATATTCTTTTTTTGGAAAGTTTCTGAAAATATTTTTCTACCAATTTCATCCATATCTATAAATATAATTATTTAAGTGTCTTATTTAAATAGATATTAATTACTGAAAGAATAAGAAATTATGTTATCACCATCTCTATATTTTTATTTATTTATTTTTGAAATAAACTTGTCACATATTAGCATATTGTTTTGTAAATTTAAAAAAATGAATTTCAGAGCTAATGGAAACCTCCTTTTATATGGTGTTCAGCTTAGTGTTCAAACAATGAAGAAATAATTTTCTATATATTGTTGCGTACCTAATCATTCAATCCAACGATTAACAGATTCTTTGGATGAAATCTGGTTGAAATTAAGGGGACCTACTCCCATCTCCCAACCCCATGCATCAAATTTCCTTTTTGAAAAATAGTGGAAAAATAGTGGATATTATCCATCGATTTCTATTGATATCAGCACTGATCCGACTTGATACATAAAACACGTACCAAGATCTAATGCACCAAATTAGTACAGATAAAGAAGATAACACTTGCCTGATATGTTGCCTGAACCTTGTGAAGATATCCGGGGAGGAACACAATACCGATCGCTGCGGCGGCGACAAGGCTAATAGCAGCCAGTAGAATTAACCACCAGATCGGATCTGATCTATTCGGACCCAATGTTCGATCAACAACATATGGAAGCATTCCTCTGTTGTTGGGTTGATCTGGCCTAGAAGAACGCCCGAGTTCAAGATCCATTGAGCCTTGGGTGCTTAAAGGGCCAGGATCGATCTGATCCTGATCCCTATCTACCTCTGACACGTCGTCTTGGACTATTCCTCCTACTACTACTAATTCATTAAAGGGGAGTTCAAATAAATATTTGTTTTGTTCTTTTTTTAGATTGATCTAAATATCTTTTTAGAGAAAATATATGTAATATTCAAAGATCAAACTTAATACCTTCATTAAACCGAGAATTTCGATCGAATGCCATGCTTCGCTTAATTGCACGTGAACCTTCCGTGACATATATCATCTCAACGTCTGGCGAACTTGTGACTTCTATAACTGGATTTACTATTGCTAATACAACCATGGTTAATATTACCAATACAACCATGGTTAATGTTACCAATATAAGAGAAATTATGTCTATATCTGGATTTAGCAATACAACCATGATTAACAAGTACTAAAAGGGTTGTGTTAGTGTTGTGTTATTGTGATTTTGTGAGGATTGAGATTAGGTGAACAAATGCGAGAGCAATTTATAGGGAGAGCTAGGGGTCCCACTAGAATTTTTAATTTGTAACACGTCAATCAATTTGGGATTATGATGTAGACGGAACCAACATTATAGATTGAAACTTTTGACTAATTAATTGACTGACAATTTGTAGTTAATTGATGGTCAAAAATAGTACTGACAAATTTCAGTATAAATAAATATACTTTTTAATTCTAATTCTACGTACGTTCAGATCGCAAGTACACAATCCTACCGTGTAGTATAATTGGGATGTTGATCTACAGGGATAGTGTATTAGTTATCTAAATTTTCACTAGTCTAGGTGTTTCGGTTGGTTGAAAACAGTTTAGAAAATAGTTTTAAAATAGTTTGTTGGGTTCAATACTCTAATTTCTGGTTTGGAGTGTGACAGGAGGGACTAAAATGAAAATGCACAATGTAGTGAGTGGAATTTGAACTAATGTCCTCCCAATCACAAAATAAAAACTTAAATACTGGATTGCAAGTAAACATTTGATAATTATTGAGGGGCTGAATTATATAAAAAATATTTTAAAATAATAAAATTTAATAAATTTGAATATATATAATTAAAATTTTGAAATCATTGAAGTGTCTTAGCACTCCCAGAATGTACTAAGATCCGCCCGTCTATAATTTTCACATTCTCTAATCAATTAAAATTTTCCCCATTTTCTAAAAAATAAAATAAAATAAAATAAAGTTCTCTCCTATCTCTGTTAGTGGGCGGAGCATAGTACTTGGTGGAGGTGCTAAGCTCCCCTATATTTCAAAAATATTTTATCAAGTGTATAGATGTTCAACTGAATTTTTATTTTTCATAGGTAGCAGCCCCCTATATAATAATACAAACTTCC
Source organism: Carex parvula (assembly GCA_025461045.1). NCBI lineage: Eukaryota > Viridiplantae > Streptophyta > Magnoliopsida > Poales > Cyperaceae > Carex > Carex parvula. The sequence goes on from JAJGRW010000476.1 coordinate 118,365, forward strand.
AAGGTCTTGGAAGAGAAAATTTGAAAAGAAAATTTCAGATTCGGATGTGGGGGTGCAAACGGGTCGCATATTACCTGACCGTATCGGATCCGTATCCGGATTTTTTGGATTCAGATAATCGGATATGGATAATTGACGGATACGGATACGAATATGGATTCGGGTTTAATCTGAGAAGTGGATATGAATACGGATACAAATATAGATACAAAATATACTGATACAGATACGAATTCGGATTTAATCTGAGCGGATACGGATACGGATACAGAAAATTATCCGTATCCGCATATGCAATTTTCGATATCCGTTTTTATGTTTTCTGTCTTTTTCAACTTTTCTGTTTGATTTGAATATTAAAAAGAAATGAAAGGATGTCCTATTGTCCTATATACAGCTGTCACTCTAACACCGTTTCTTTTGCACATGCGTCAGAGGCTTTGATTTATTTATTTTAGGATAGAGGCATTGATCTGTAGAATCGGCGCTGAGCCTTTGACATGGTCCATCAAAATGAAAAGGGGAATATGAGGATATGATAAGGTCCCCAATTAGGGCTGTCAACAAGCTGGTTCGGACCGAGCTAGATTTTAATTCAGCTTGTTAATTTTGGACCGAGTTCTTATTAAGTGAGCTGGACCTTTGGCACCCGAGCTAAAAGTCCAGCTTGAAAACGTGACGAGCCAGCCCGAGCTGGCTCGCTGTGTTTGTTTGGATCTTGTTTTAAAAAGAAAATAAATTCTACAAACTTTTTGGACCGAGCTGAACCGAACTGGACCGAGCTAGATAGTATAAAATGCACACAAAATCATACAAAATTTACAAATTGATGCTAGCCGAGCTAGCTCGCGAGCTGACGAGCAAGCTAGGCCCTAGCTTGAACTCGTTAATTTTGAATCGAGCTAGTGGCGAGCTGGCTCGTTAACAGCTCGGTCCAGTAACGAACTAGCTGTTAGCAAGCGAGTCAAGTGCGAGTCATGATCGAGCCACGAGCTATGAGCTTTTTTGCCACCCCTATCTCCAACTAGGGCTGCTAATGAGCCGAGCCGGCTCACGAGTCAATGAGTTGAACAGCTCAATAAATTGTGTTGAGTTAGATCCTAAACTAAATAAAGCCCGAACTCGACTCGGCTCATATTTTATTACTCAAACCGGGCCGAGCCCAAATCAAGCCGAGCCGGCTCATGAGCCTCTCTTCTCTTTCCCATTTTCCTTCTGTCGCTCTCTCTCTAGGTCTCCAACGCAAACAGAGATGAAGAAATTTCATATAGAAACCATACCATGCAGTGCACGTCTTTAGTAAGTTTCGAGGAAATTTCATATAGAAACCGGTCCAAAGTGGAAACTGAACCTGCTCTCAGGGGAGTAACAGGGTAGCGCAAAATTTTGGTATATTTTTATATATTTTTTAATATAAAAATAAAAATAGAAGTATATTTTGAAAAAAAAAAATAAAGCTTGACTCGCTCATGAGTCAAGCCGAGAAAGATTTTCATACAAAAAATATCAAACACTCAAACAGAGATGAAGAAAAAGCCCAAATATGGTCTGAGCCGACTCGCGAGCCGGCCGAGCCGAGTCAAGTATTTACATGAGCCGAGCCGAGCTTTTTCTTACAAAATCGAGCCAAGTCTGAACCGGACCGTTATGCTTCTCTCATTGAGTCCGAGCCGAGTCAAGCTCATTAGCAGCCCTACCTATTCGGATGCCTTGATGCCTTTTTCTTTAAGGAAAACTTTTTGGTTTTGGAAAGCTTGCCTATAGAAGAATTAATAAAAAAAAGGAAGAGGCCAATCAATGAAAGAAAGAAGCAAATCTCTAAATAATCAAATCCAAGCAACATCTCCATTCTCCCATCCACTTAAAAAAGAAGAAGAGCAAATTAACTATCTCTGAATAGTTGCGTAAAATTAACTAACAGAAAATAACAAGGCGCAATACAATTTGTTTGATCAAAAATCACCATCTTCAAAGAACAGTAAATTTACATCTTCGATCGATGCAAATTACCTCTTGAGCTTTGAAATCGGCAAGATTTAATTTTTAAAATTGAGGTTTGTGTTTTTTTGTATTTTTTAAAATTACTATTCATTATAACTTTGAGATTAAAGTTGAATTCTAATTTGTACACAAATAAAATTATGTCTAAGAGAAAGACATTATATTTTTATTTCAAGGTAAAGGAAAGTAACTCAAATTCTCAAACTCCGGTAAAAATTTAAAGTCTTCATAATTAGATTTTTGAATCAATTCCACATGTAATGAATATTGATCAATAGCAATATTCACAGAGTTCTTCTAGATCATTTAAATATGAGAGAGATCCAGATAAACGCCTCAAACTATCGGATTATTCTACTAATGAAAGAGATGAAATTAGAAAATTTTACATACTTAAGAAGCCTTACCAATTTCATATGGATAAATATCCATCTCTTGAGCAATGAAATCAACACCGTAGGTTTTAATATCATTAGTTCAAAAAACATTCCTTGGTTAGAGTACTATATAAAATTATTTTTAAATAATGTTCAGTCACCCCTATATTCAAATACTGGTTACGCCCCTGAGTAGCCTCTTCGACGGTCATTAATTACCTAGTTCTATAGGTTCTCTGCTAGAAGAAACAATATTAAATATAATCAATATGTTTAGATAGGAATATTTTTTTTGTTCGGATCTATTGATTAAAATATAGTTATGTTTGTGATTAATTTTTTGTTGATTCTCACACTCAGAGACACTCATCGTATATTTCTACGCAAGGCATATTCACATCGCATAGATTATCAATAAAAGCAGAAAAATGTCCGTCAAATCTACGACAAAATGATATTTTCTTTTTTTATTTCATTCTAATTTTTTTATTTAAAATTATATTAGTTCATAATTTTTTTTTTCAACAGAGATGTAAATAGTATTATATAAAAATTCATTTAAGTATAATTAATAATAACTTAATTTACGTGGCATTACAACGAGATATATATTTTATAATATATAACAAGTTCAATCGATTTAATATGAAAAAAAAAAAAATTGAGTTAAGAGTGATAGAATTGGGGGGTGTTGATATGGTTTTGGGTGTGGATTGGACTGACCCGGATCGGTATTTTTCTTGTACTTTCTTGGAAGCAGCATCACTTTAAGATATGGTTGTGGGGACTGATGCTGGCCCCACTGGTGTGAGTTGGCTGAAGGGGACTACAATTTGAACTATCCAGTCCAGCCATCATTATATAAAATACTGAAATTTGGAAGAGGACGAAGGAAAATCAACAATACTCACGTCAGTCCTTTGCGAAATGTCTGTTAGAAATCTGCTATTAGAAACTGCAATTGGCTCATTTACTTGTAACGTTATGCAGTTTCTAATCTTAATGTGACCCGATTAATTAAGTCATAAATAGATCGTTCTATAATTAGAGCATTAGATCTGTGATTAATCTTAAGCGTTGAATTGGTATATGATGGACGTATCAGATTTAGAGTTAAATGTTATATAAAAGGATTGGGTCCTCTCTCTCCCTGCTAAGAGTCGCATTCTTCTCCATCAAGAAACGCATAAAGAAATAGGGTTAGAGAGAGAAACCGAATTCTGAGAAGAAGAGTAACCGTCAGGAGTCAGAAGAAAGAAGATGGCAGCCATTACATCTTCCGCTGTTAATCAAGGTATGTCATCTTAAACAATAGATCATATTAAGTTTTGTTTGTGAAATATTCGGTATTGGTGATCTTTGGACTATTAATTGAATTGTTCTATAATTAATCATGAGATCTCAAAGAAAAGAAAATAATATAACAATGTCCCAATGTGTTGGCTGACAAATTCGCAAAAGGAAGAAAGCAAGGAAAATTGGATCTTTGAAGCATCCACATACCCCATTCTGAAGTTTTACAAGTAGGAGTATTTTTTTTCATTTGAATTAGGAATTTTTGTAGCACTTTACCAGCATTTAATTTTCAATTTACTGTATTAAATTAAAGGGGTATGGGGGCCAATGGTCAGGCTGAGGATAAGGACTAAACTTCGCAAGTAGAGACTAGGCTCATATGTGGTGGCCCGGTACACTTGTTCAAATATCCCTCTTCAGGTACTTAATTAATTTCTTTTTATACAGTTATCTTTGAGATATTTTATTCTTTCTGGCACCAGCTCGGAGACCAATATTTTCGGCTACGGATCCAGATAAGGTCCAGATACGGATCTAGATACGGTCAGTTAATATCCGACCCGTTTGCATCCCTACATCCGAATCTGAAATTTTCTTTTCAAATTTTCTCTTCCAAGACCTTGGAAGTTTGTAATATTATATAGGGGGCTGCTACCTATGAAAAATAAAAATTCAGTTGAACATCTATACACTTGATAAAACATTTTTGAAATCATAGGGGAGCTTAGCACCTCAACCTAGTACTATGCTCCGCCCACTAACAGAGATTGAAAATAATTTTTTTTAAACTTTGATTTTGTATATTTGGTTTAGTTTAGATTTTTTTAAAATATAATTCATATTTTTTTTTATGATTAAATATATTTTGGCTGGTTTAGATTTCTGAATTACTTCAGATTGTTATATTTGGTTCGATTTAGATATATATATATATATAATTCATATTTATTTTTATAATTATTAAATGTATTTAAGTATGTATTGAGTTTTGACATTTTAAAATTTATTTTTTCTTATTTTTGTTCAACCAAACAAAAACCGAAATTTATTTTAGTTAGTTTGGTTTGGTTGTTATTCGGTTGACAAGTTTAATTTGGTTAGTTCGGTTATAATTTTAAAAACCAAATAAAATTTTAATTTGACTATTTTAATTCAGTTTTAACTGAACCGATCAAATAAACACCCTGTAAGAATGGACGTCAATACTATTTGGTGCTCCCGCAACATCATAGTTCCACAACTCTTCATGAACTGAGTACTATGAGTAGCACTAGGGTGTTCTTAAGCTCACCAAGTTCTTTGGTGAGCTTAACTCCGAATTTTTTTGGATTAACTTCAAATGATGAAGTCGAACTGTTGAAAGTAATATACTTTATGAGTGATGCGTTTACATATCAAATTTATAAATTTTCAATTAATTTAGTATAAAATCAAAGTGGTAAAAAAACGACAAAAAAATGAATGTAATTATTAAATTTAACTTATGAACATTGTTCTTTTTTTTAAACCATTTGACTTTAAGTATATTAATTAAAAAGTTTTAATTTTACATGCAAATGCATCACTCGTAAAGTAAATCGATTTCCACGGTTCAAATTCAACATTTGAAGTCGTTCCAATAAATTTGAAATTAAGTTTGCCAATATACTACTAGTGTACTAATAGTTGTTTACTCCATTATCTTACACCTTGTTTGGATGGAGAGTAGAGGAACGGAGGGGAGGTGAAGAATAGAAGGGAATGGAATGGAATAGAAAGGAAGATTAACATATTTAACTTTTTCATATTTGGATGATTAATGACAGAAAATAAATTTAACTTTTCTTTATGTCTTATTTTTTATTTGGTTAATTAAAATTTAAAAAGTTAATGAGAACTTCGGTAGCTGTTGTAAGTTTGTGACAAATAAACTTTGATTATAATTATATAAGTAAGATATAGAGTTAGACATTTATGTCATTTTCTTTGAAAATATTTGCAACAATTTTTTTTCCATCCGTTACACTTCAAATCGGAAGGGAAATTGATTTTATCTGAAGTTAAATAGATAAGTTGTTATTTTTTCCTTTTCCAATCAACATCATATTCTATTTTTATGGTTACCGACAAATGGCGGCTAAGATTATATTGATAAAATAATTTACTTACAATAATTATACTATACAAACACGCAATCCCAAAAATATTGCTATCAACTTCATATTCAACGACACGCTTGCAATTTTAGACTTTTATTAGGTATCCATCTTCCTTTCTTTTCTGATTTTCTAAGTACCTTCGATGTTTTTGTCCATATTACTACTCGTAGTTTTTTGAAATTGTCTATTATCATATTTTCCACGTAACATTTATTGATCCAATCATGTATGTATTTAATTTTCTCAATTATTTGAATTCGTCATTTGAAACTAATTCGATAGATTTTTAATTAAGATTACAAAAAAAAACTTGGTTTTTTTAAGAACATTCTAGTTCTACTTTTATATTAATTTTCATATTTATTTCCAGACCTAGCAATTTATCGGGTGCGGAACTATGTATCGGACAAAGGGGACTGACAGAATTTTCCATTTTCTGTCCTTTACTTTTTAAATTTTATAAAATTATTGTTATTAACTTTTCTCATAAAATAAAATTATATGACACTTATTCATTTAATTTTTCAATCTCAACTTTTTTATTGTCTCTGATGTCTTCGTATACTTTTATTTTTCTTGATATGTGTATTTCAATTGACGACACAAAAACATGTACATAAAATTTTAGCATGATTGAGAAAACAAAATATATGCTAATACTTGTTTCTAAAACAAAGCAGAATATATACATCGGATTATTGATTATTTGGAGGATATTGCCAATTAGAGTGGGAAAAATGGCACGGCGGAGCCGGCTCCGTCACGGAACGGCACGGTTACAGCACGGAACGATGGTCAGTTACGTGCCGTGACTTGCGTGTCCCGTGTCGTGACAATTCGCGTGCTGTGTTCATCTTTTGAAACTTTGGTACGGCATGGCACGTGAAAGATTTTGTCACGGCACGGCACGACACGTAGTCACGCGAGTCACATGTAATTAAGACTATTTAGATATTAATTTAATGGTGAATCTTGAATAAACTAACATAAATTATGATTAAATGGTCACGCGAGTCACGTATGGTCACGGCACGTTTAGGCACGGTGTGACTATTCGCGTGCCGTGACCATCCCTTGACATTTTGGTCACGGCACGGCACGGCATGTGCAAATTACCTTGGTCACGGCACGATACGGCATAGACTAAAATCACGGCGTGTGAGTCACAGCATGGCACGGCACGTCACGTTTTTCCAACTCTATTGCCAATGATAGAAAAACGACCAACTCCCTTTAATTTCCTACCTAAAAGCTAACGCAAAAAGAATGCGGTAGTGACAAACACACAAAAGTTAGTTCAAGATTATACTTCCTTTCAAAAGCAAGCACGCAGACTGGAAAAATCTAAGAGAGCGAATGGGTTCGATGAACATCAAACAATTAAATCTGATATTTAATCTGGACCGTTGGATTACTGTAAAAATTTGGGCATATTTTAACCGAGCGGTTTATAATTTATGTTTTTTTTGTTGTTGTTGCGCATATTATATATGTGGACATGGTAATTATGGGTTTTTTTCCCAAAAAAAATGGCCACTGTTTTTTTTAGGAATGATAGTTAAAAAAACCCGGTTCTATTAGTCAGAAAAAAATTCATCGGAGCATGCTAATTCAGAATGATTTCAAACCCATATGATCATGTCTGCTTTGCTGTTCAATATTAGAGAGTTTTTCATCAAAAAATTATTAGAGAGTTTTACAATAATTAAGTAAAGCCTTTTGTGTAGCGAATCATGTTTCTGAATAATTAAGCTCTTGATCCGAGTATCTGACCCACATAGATTCACCTATCCGTCACACATAAGATCCATCCACTCGTTAATAGCTTGAGCCTTGGTCAGAGATTTTTGTCCCAATATTAAATTCCGGTAGAATATTCAAAGCCGATCGCTCCGTAATTCGGGGGTCAATTTTAATAGATCTATTTTTAATTGGCGCAACATGAGGTGAGCCCTGAGTCACCAGAGAAAAAAGATTTGGACCATTCATTTTAGAAGGAAACTACTGTATTTCAAATCTTTAATAATAAGGAAAGAAGATATTTTCGTGGTACCCATCAACATTTATTACTTGAAAATAACTTTGTTTTTTTCTTTTGCTTTTATGCGGCTGAATCAGAACTTTTTTTTTTTTTTTTCTTGTTTCGTGCTCTGTTTTCTCTCCATCTAGAAACCATCTAGAAACGATTAGATTATTAAATTAATTTTCAAATTCTATCTCAACAAAAGTAATTCAAAATATTTAATTATTTTTTTCAAACAGTTCCAAATTATTGTTCTTTTTTTAGTAATCGTGTATGAGATTGATTCAAATAAAAAAATTAATTAATTCATATATTATTTTCATTACTAGATGAATATCGATGAGTCGGTAATTCCATTCGAACATGAGGTCGAAAAACTTGAATTACTCAACTTAAGTACGAAACTATCTACTTAATGGTGCTAGAGTGTTTTACTCAGCTAAATAATACACATTATCTATTTGTAGTTCAAAGTCAAAGAAATATGTAGTTTTACAATGTGATAGAGGTGGTCAATATCGTGATACACATCATGTGTCTTTTGATGAAAGAAAAAAGACAACGGGAACACATTGGATCAATTGTTCTTTTAAAATTAAGGGTAAAAAGACAGATGAAGTAATTTGGATAATTGAAATACATAACTTATCGCACAACCATGAAGCATCAGCCGATATCTTTGGCCATCCTTTTCTTCGACATCTATCACAAGAAAATTCTCTCTTCTTTACCCAAACAAATTCTCTCTTCTTTACGCCAAAAGAATCCAAAGCTTAAAGTTGTCTCTACAACAGTGTATAATGTGAAGACAAAAATTCGTAGAGAAAAGTTAGGAGGTCGAACAATGATTCAAGCTTTATTTGAAGAATTAAGAGAATGTGGGTTTGAGTATGATATTTTACAAGATGAAGGTGATACGTACTCTTACACATCTTTTCTTTATGCAATTATGGTGAAGAATTTCTTGAGTGTTTTCATTATGAATTGTACCTACAAAACAAATAAATATAAGATGCCATTTCTTGATATTGTTAGGGTCTCATGCTTACCACCTCCTTTTATGCTGGTTGTGCATTTCAAAATATTGAAAGAGAAGAAGATTTCATATGGGCACCAAGTATGTTTAAAAAGGTTCTTCCAAAAGAGACTCGGCCTTTGGTTATAATGTCAGAAGCAACAAGCATTTATAAATGTAGTAAATGTGGTATTTTCAGCAACTACACACCTTTTTTGTGTGTGACATATAGAAAAGAACTTGACGACGAATTGTCAAAAACAAAGAGCACAAAAAAAACAGAGAGCATTAAGATTTGCCAAGTGAGATACTTCTAAATTTGAAATTGTTGAAGCATAAAAAAGCACCAGTCATATGCCAACAATCAAGCCCTTCAAGTCAATGAACCGGTGAATGAATGAAGACTCTAATATGACATTTGAAAATAATGTTACTATTATGCTTAATTTAAATAATTTTTCTATTTTTTATTTTAGTTATATTGTTATACTAATAATAAATTGTCTATGAGACATCTTATCCAAATTTATGTTGTTAAATTAGAAGTACTGATTTTTATTTTAGACCGTATGGTTTCATTTTATTTTTGTAGTACATTTTGTCTACAGCAAAGCCAATATTTTTCCTGCGGAGTCTTGATTTTAGCGAGGCACCATTTTATTTACATCACTACATTAGTTTCCTTTCTATCGTCCAAATTTTTTTTGTCTCACCTCAAGTTTGCGCCAACTAAAGAGGAATCTGTTAAAGTTAATTTGGAGTTTAACTTTTTATATTTTTGTTTTCCTTGTTTAGTGCCCCTTATCAATCGAATCATGTGAATATTCGTAAAATTTACATACATATTTATATTCAATATAAATATTGTATTAATTATTGCAATGAATTTTAGAAAAAATTCAATCATAGATTAGATTTTAGGTAAAATGTTTAAAGGAACAAAATACGCATATTATAAAACTAATCCAGGTATATATACACCTCAAATCCCCAGAGAAACCACATCTCGTGCTCCAATTACTGGGACATCTTGTATCCCACATCAGATCCGCCGCATTGCTCTTGAAGGAAAGATAAGTTGGATTAGATGGATATCTTCCAAACCAATCCGATCCGATCTTCATCCAATCTATCTTTTTGCAGAACGATGCAGCTTTTCTGTTCGTCATATCGCCTGATTCATTCAAACAAAAACTCGAATTTTTGGAGATTCAAGTGAAAACGGCTGAGTGCATCGCGATCTTTGATTTGTTGATGAAATCAGATCCGTTATTGTATTGCTCTTGAAGGAAAGATAGGTTGGACAGCACGAAAATCTTATCTTGTCTGATTCGATCCGATCCGACCTATCTTTCCTCCAAGAACGATGCAGCTTTTCTGTTCGTCATAGCCTGATTGATTGGAACGAAGCTCGAATTTTTGGAGATTTAAGTGAAGACGGCTGAGGAGTTCATCGTGAATCACAGGAAGAGGCGCCGATCTATGATCTGTAGGTGCCCTCTGTCGTTGATGAAATCAGATCTGTTGTATTGCTCTTGAAGGAAAGACAGGTTGGATATCTTGAAAATCTTGTTGTTTTCGTTTTGATCGGATCCGATCTATCTTTCCTGCAAGAACAATGCATCTTATTGGGAGTTACAGGAAGAGGAGGCGATTTATATGATTTGTTGATTTCCTTTGTTGTTAATGAAATCAGAGGCGTCGACTGCTCTCTTCATTTGAAGTTCATCTAGTCCGTATTCTTTTATTTTAACTTTTTTCAAGGAATGATAGATCTTATAAGTTGGGTTTACAATTCTTGATCTGACTTGATTTACCTTTGTTAGATTGAAGCGCTCGGGTAAATTGGGTGAGTTTTATAAAAACCTGGATCTGGTATTTTTTGTGCTATTCTTTTGTATTTTGTTCCAATTATATGTTGAATTTCCAAGTACCCTATTTTCCATATATAAACAATAGCAATATGTATATACAAGCATCAATATTTTATATCTGTGCACATTGACCTGTTGCAGTTGATGGTAAGTGAAAAATCTATTTTCATATTAAATTTTTGGATAGTTGGTACACTGAAAAAGATATAGAGTATGCTTGCAATTTGGAAAAAGTTCATTTCATGTAGTACTGGAGTTCTATCTTATGGAACAAAATATGACGTTCCCCTTTTTCCTAACTTTAGTTTGTTTATTTTGAACAAATATACTCTCTTCAATAATCTTTTGCTGTTTTGCTGATCTAATTGGATGTCTGAATTTGGTCACAGTCAACAGCATAGTTACAGTAGATAAAAGCTTCCTTGCAATTACCTACTTTAATCTAATATTTGCAGTTTAATTTCAATCTGACGGTGACTATTACAGCAGCACTGGTATATGCATAAACAGTAGATCCGGGGGATTGATAGTTCCATCAACTCAGCAAGATTTACACCGTACCGCTTGTACCAGTTACTCATTTACAACCCTAGAACAGTATAAACAACAACCAAACTGTTGTTTATACTGTTCTAGGGTTGTAAATGAGTAACTGGTACAGGCGGTACGGTGTAAATCAGGTTATAGCTGTTTTATAGTAATGTACTGGTACATGTGGTAATAGTTTTAGACTTTTAGGATAGTTAAAAGAGTAGTTCTATCTTTTGTTTTATGTTTTTTATCATGTAGTTGAAATCAATTTCTTAACGAAATGAGTAATATTTCTATCAAATTTAATCAACACCACTTGCTATTTCTAGTTTCAAATAAAGCTACGATTCACTGACGTTTCTCACTCAAACACTTCTTAAGTATTTATTCATGTTCATAGCATGATTTTTCTGCATCCTTCTCTACTAGGCGATTCTCTATTTTTGACAATTACTAGTAAGTGCTTTTTAATAAGTATGATTAAAAGTAATCCAGGCAGAAAAACCCTGTGCAAAACCAATATTTTTATGCTGAATTTTATGAACAATTTGAAAGTTTCATAATACAAGCTTATCTCTGTAATTTTATGAACAATTTCAATATTTTGTAATTTATTGTTGTTCTGATTTTAACATCATGCAAAAAGGATTAAAGGAGCAAGCTGCAGTTAGAATTTAAAGCTGTTCTAAAAAACCCAACTTGCATTCATATATAATAAATTGATAGTACAAACTCGAGTCAAAAAAGGAAAAACTAAAATTGGCAACTTAAACAAAAATTCACCCGTAAGCTTTTTAACCCCGGTAATATAATTCTACGGTTTCTTTTTCGCTGGAGATTTAGAGGGGGTTTTCTTGAAGATTTCTTATTGGGTTTGAATTTGCCAGATTTTCCCGGATTTGCATCTTTTTCCCTCTTCCTTTGCTTCTCTTTCTTCACATTAAACATAGTAACAGCCTAACAACAAAGCAAAAATAAATAAATAAAAATTGTCAAAACATGTTACAGATTTTACAAGATAATTTAAAATATACAAGGGGTATATATGAGATAATTTGATACCTTGTTGACATCAAGAATTTCATGTGAACTCTTAGAGAGCAACTGGTTAAGTATCTTGTCTGTTTGTTGCTTCTCTTTTGAACCTAGTCCTTTACCCTCCACATTTGGTAAAAACTGCACCAATAATTATATTTTTGTTATTAGTTCAGTCAAAAATGAAAAAAAAATTATTTCAGGGAAACAAATAAACAAATGCGCATATTATACCAAAGGATAAGTGTACCACTCATGTTGTTGTAGTATTGACTGATACAAATCAGTACAAATCAGATTGAACTGCAATACTGTTGTTTATTACTCCTTTAGGTGAATTAAAAATTGGGGGAATTTCATGTATACCCTTCAAAAACCTTGAAATTACGTATTTGCCCCTCTAAAATTCATAATATCATATTTACCTTCTAAATTTCAAAAACACATTTACCCAAATACACAGCATAGATTAAACAAGGAAATCTGCGCCTATTATACCAAGAAAATAAGTGTACCAGTCAAGTTGCTGCAGTATTGACTGATACATACCAGTACCAATCAGATTGAACCACAATATTGTTGTTTGTTACTTCCTTAGGTGAATTAAAAATTTGAGTGAAGCTACGGTACTATGCATAGTACATATTGGTCCATAGTATGGACCAATATCTTCATTTTCAAAGTCAAAACAATTGATCTGAACCGTTCAACATGATCTCCATTTGAAAATGTACTTGTGGATCAAATTTTATGTTTTTCAGAATTTTTTTAGATAGGTAGGAAATCACTTGATCTAAAGATTCTAGACCATTTAAAAATTACTGATTTTGCACCTATCTAAAAAAAATAGTAAAAAACATGTAAGAAATGAAAAATTTAGTCTGCAAGTACATTTTGTATGGAAATCATGTTGAACAGTTCATATCAGTTGCTTGCTGAAGTACCAAATTCATTTAAATCAGATGCTAACATGACAACCAAAATAAAAGAAAAATTAATACACACCTTTCTATGTTTCCCCGAGTGCTTTGGAGGCTTCTCTCCTGGTAATTTTTGTCAAATTTACCCCCACTTGCAGTAGGAGTTGCAACCATGCCGGCCACACTTTCCAACTCCTTGCTTGCTTTCTTCGGCACCTCCTTTTTTGTACCCGTAATTGGCAACGATGTCGCCGCTAGTTGTATATGGCTGTCATGAAAAGAAAACAAGTAATAAATTACGTTTTTTTCTTTTCTTTTTCTTACAAGTATAAAGGATGACAGAGATGTTGCAATTTAAGGATTTCATAATTGGGCACTGATAACAGTAATTTACCAGTAATGATAATTTTTAAATGTTACTTATAATCCAAATTGTGCATTTTTTTATAAATTTTTTACTATTTTTTTAGATAGGTATAAAATCACTACTTTCGGATGGTCCAGAATCTTTAGATCAGTTGATTTTCTACCAATTTAAAAAAATAGTAAGAAAATCCAAAAAATATGATCTTTTGTTTCCAAGAACATTTTCATTGGATCAAGTTGAACGGTTTAACTGTTTGAACTTTAAAAATGAAGATATGAATCCAAATTAATATTTTCTCTTTTCTTTTCTTACAAATATGAAGGATGACAAAAATGCTGCAATTAAGAGCATCTACATCAGTAAAATTAAGAAGAAATTAAAAACAGTTGTCAAGTACTAAATAGAAATCAATTAATTTTACTTTCTAAACCTCTAGACTCGTGCAATTAACTTTTAATTTATTTTAGTGGCCATATCAGCAATTATTACTATGGAAGTGAGAACGAGTGCTAATAGACACAAATTTAGATAGTGACTTTTTTGAAAGAAAACTTTCTAAATGAGAAATTATGTCATCATCCAAGAAATTAGAATAGAGATGATCTAAAGATTTCACAATTGGGCATTGATAACAGTAATTTACCAGTACTGATAATTTTTTTGTTCTTCTCTAGAATTCCAGGCTCATTGCATTTATAACCCCAAAAGAGAACAGAAAAAGGAAGTTGCCAAAAATCACTCGAATTGAATGCTACCCAAAAGAGAACAGTAACTTATTTATTTATTTAAATAAAAGAAAAGCAATTGATGTGCTATAAACAACAAAAGGGTAAAATGGGAAAAAAGAGAAGAAAATGAAACCTAGGCAAATAACCGGATTTTTTTTAAAAACAGTAATTAACATAATAAAGTTAAAGAAACGGCATGATTACGGGGTTTGTTATAAAAAGAGCAAAAACCGAATAGCCTATTCAGTTAAGGGGGTTTTTTTTTGCTTTACCAAATAGGCTATTCGGTTTACCCTATTTTCACAAAAACAAATCCCCGCACTGTGTAACTTTTCGTATAACACCGCCTAAAACCGAATAGGCTATTCGGTTTAGGGATTTTTTTGCCTAAACCAAATAGCCATTTCGGTTTAGGTTTTTTTTTTTTTTTAGAGACTAAGAAGATCAAAATAAAGGAATCTAACACTAAAAATTTGAATTTTTTGTTAGATTACTTCTTTTGATTTATAATTAGCAACAACAAAAAATACACTAAATTACTTGAAATTATGTTGAATTACACTGTATTACAATAAATTATGTTGAATTACACTAAATTACGCTAAATTACAATACCTCCACTAATTACGCTAAACTACACAAAATTACTCTAAAATAGACCGATCTGTGCCATCTTTCACGAATCATAAAAAATAGTAAAAAAAATTCGAAAATAGTAAAAATTAGTATTCTACAAGTTCATTATGTAACTAATTTACTGAGCTACTTGGATTGAATAATAGAAATGGAAATCTTAATTGGAAACTTCAACTCAAGTTTTGAGGCTTTTTCCTTAGTTTTTTGGTGATTTTGAATTTTGGAATCCGACATTGTGGGCACAGACGCATGCGTATTTTTGCAAGCTTTCCGAAAAGTGGTCATTTGCTGAAATCGGACACTCGAGCGCTGTTTTATGACCGTTTGAAGTTTTGCCGTCGTTTTTCGCCTTTTCAGTGAAGATATCGTCCATATTCATATGTAATTTAGCGTAATTTACCGTATTTTAGCGTAATGTAATGTAATTTAGTGTAATTAAACTTAATATAGTGTAATTCAACATAATTTTAAGTAATTTAGCGTATTTTAGTATAAATATGTTAATTATATATCAAAAGAAGTCAAATAATTTAAATAAAAAAATTAAATTTTCAGTATTAGATTTCTTTATTTTGCTCTTCTTAGTCTTAAAAAAAAAAAAAAAAACCTAAACCGAATAGCCTATTCGGTTAAGTCCAAAAAAACACCAAACCGAATAGGCTATTCGGTTAAGCCATTTCATGAATTTTCTGTGGCGAATTGCCCTGCAAACTGAAGAAAATTGTCCTGTAAACCGAATTGCTTATTCGGTGAAGCAAAAAAAAACCCTTCATCGAATAGGCTATTCGGTTTTTGCTCTTTTTATAACAAACTCCGTAATCATGCGGTTTCTTTAACTTTTATTATTTTAATTACTGTTTTAAAAAAAAAATCTCAAATAACCAGTCTTAGCAGATCGCTTCAAATTTTCAAGTATATTCTTCTCTCTTTTTTAACACGTTCCTTCTTCTCTGCCTTCCTCTTAGCAAAGGATCCACATCTGCTGCTCGTCTTAAAGAAAATCAGCTTGCTGTTTTTCTCTATCTCCACCGTTCATTGATATTGATGGTTGAGATTAAAGTGGTGAAATAGCAGCTGCCCGTATGAAATATATTCTCAAATTTCACGGTGCCCGTATGAATTAAAATAGCATGTGCTCCTCACGTGCAAACCAAATGAACCCCTCTCTTCGTCTCCTCTTATAGTTTTCTCTACTTCTCATTTAAACAGCCCATCCTGCCCACGCTCCTTTTTTTTTTTTTATGATTTGTTTTTAACGATACACGCTATTCTCTTTCGTTTAAAGAGTGCCATTGACCAGGCGGGAGAAAAAAATCCCTTTTCCCTCCAATTTGCTACTATTCTTCTCTCTTCTCCAAATGCTACTGTTCTCTCTTCTCTATCTCGTGGCTACCACTTTCCAGATGATTTTATCTCACTGTACACCATTTCTCATAATCTCATTTACTCCATTAATTTGAAGTTCTCTCATATCTTCTTTCTCTTAATCAATCGAAGCCTTTTCTTTGTAAAATGGAGGTCCTCGATGAGATTGAATCTGTTGATACCATTGATTCGACTCCTCATGTTGGTATGGAATTCGATACGCTAGACGAAGCATGGAATTTTTGGGTTAACTATGGTGGAAAGATTGGCTTTAATACTCGGAAGGATTTCAAAAATCAGAAAAAAGATGGACCGATCACATCAAGAGGGTTTGTTTGTTCTAATGAAGGATATCGCATGAATGACAAACGAAATCGGGAAGTTAAAAGGCCCCGAGCTGAAACCAGAACTGGATGCCCTGTTCGTTTTTCTCTCAAACTGATTCGGCAAACACAGAAGTACCAAGTCAATGACTTTTATGGTGAGCATAATCATGTTTTACAACGTCATGAAGCAGTTGGTCTAATGCCATCACAACGCAAGATTCCAGAACCTCATGGTGTGACTATTAATTTAGCCGATGATTCAGGAATTAGGCCGAGAGAAGTGTATGAGCTGATGGGACGAGAAGTTGGTGGTCGAGCAAACCTTCCCTTTACTGAAAGAGATCACGCAAATCGTTTACGAGATATTCGAAAGAAAAATTTTGTTTGTGGTGAAGCTGCATGCATGCTAAGGTACTTTTATGATCAAACTTCGAAAAATTGTTCCTTTCGGCATATTGAAGAGTTAGATGATAAGGGGCAAATTACAAATATATTTTGGGCTGATGCAAAAATGCTTATTGATTATGCTCATTTTGGTGATGTGATAACGTTTGACACAACGTATAGCACAAATAAGGAGTTCAGGCCTTTAGGTGTATTTGTTGGTTTTAATAACTTTAGAGAGATTACGGTATTTGGAGCTGCCCTTCTATATAATGAAACGGTTGATTCGTTTAAGTGGCTTTTTGAAATTTTCTTAGCCACCCATAACAACAAGCACCCAAAAACTATCTTCACCGATCAAGACCAAGCTATGGCTATGGCACTAAAAGAGATAATGCCAAACACGTATCATGGTTTATGTACTTGGCATATCAGTCAAAATGCTATTAAGAACTTGACGAGCAAAAAGAAGAATGAAGGAGAAATGACAGTTAGTGGGAAGGAAATTCTAAAGACATTCAAAGCTTGTATGTATGACTATGATGATGAAAATGAGTTTACTGGATGCCTTTAATTCTTTAGTGAGTAAGGTTCGTGGAACAAGTGTGACTAGTGGAGATGAGGTCGATGAAGAGGAGGAAAATAGGACGGTTAGTAAAAAGAAGGGTAATAGAGAGAATTGGTAGAATTTCATATTTAAGGTAAAGGAAAAATGGGCTCAATGTTACATGAAGGATGTAGTTACATTGGGAATGCGAAGCACACAACTTAGTGAGAGTTTTAATCGGGATTTGAAAAGGTATTTAAAGTGGAATATGGATATTTTGCGATTCTTTAATCATTTTGATAGGGTTCTTGTACAAAAGCGTGAAAAAGAAGTACAGTCAGAATACGAAATGAGAAAGAAGCAACCTCAAGTGAAAGCAGATATCCCGATCCTTCAACAAGCTGGTGCATTGTACACGCCGAAGGTGTTTGAAATCGTTCAAAAAGAATGGGAGTTGTCCATGGCAGCTTTTGTCAAGTCAAAATCTGAAAGGCCATTAACAACAGAATATATCATTGGGATTAGCACATTTGGTAGAGATACTTGCAGCTTGGATAAATATTTTCAAGTTGTTGTTGATCATGCTAATCACACGGTAATTTGTAGTTGCAACAAATTTTACAGAACGGGAATTTTATGTGGCCACGCTTTGAAGGTACTTGATGTGATCAATGTTAAGGTAATACCAGAAAATTACATTCTAAAAAGGTGGACCAGAAAAGCAGGAAGTGAGATTGTTGAAGATTTTAATGGAAGAAACCATTGTTGAGAACCCCAAGTTAGATTGCACAAACCGATATCGGGTTCTTGCCCGAAAGCTTCTTAAGCTAGCTGCCAAGGCATCTGATTTTGAAGAAATCTCACAATTTGTTGACAATGCTTGTGATATACTTGATAAGAAAGTCGAAGAAAAAATTCGGAACATTTCGACCACCTCAACTGATTGTGCTGATATTGTTCCTTTATTACATCTGCCAAATTTGGGACCAAAAGAAGGTTGTCTGATAGAGAGCTCGACTCAAAACTCAGCTAGCTTCAAGAAAAAAATTGGTAGAAAGGGTGGAAAACGCTTAGAAAATTGGGTTCAAAAACTAACAAAAGGAAAGAAAGGAACATCTGCCAATGCAAAGTTGCAAAATATTTCTAGTGGTGAAATATCATCCACCTTAACAATGGTAATTATATAAACGAAATTAATTAATCTGGTTAATTCTTATAATTCTATGCACTGACACATCTAATTCATTTGTTTGTTAAGGCATCAAATTTGACTACACAAGTGGCTACCAAGGAATTGTCTCATACTACTTTTACCAATATTTCGATGGTAAGTAGCACTCTATGACATACATGCATAAAGTAATTTATTTAAGAACTACATTTTGAATTTATGATAAATTATGGTCCTAACACAAAAAAAGAAATCAATTTATGTTTAGGCATCAAATTCATGCTGCAATTTAGCTGCACAGGTGGATCACAAGGAACAGTCTCATACTACTTTTACTAATCTTTTGATGGTAAGTGACACTTAATGACATACTTGCATCAAATCATACTTGTATTGTTTGTTGAATTTATATAAGAAACTAATTTCTTTGTTGTTTTAGAATTCCCCAAATCAGCTCTTGACCTTACCTTCTAATATTTTTGAAGATGCAACTTGTAGTCAGGTAACAAAGATTTATTTATTTTTATTTATGAAGGTGAACATTATGGATTCTTTTCTTAATGCAAGTAAGTTTATGTTTTTACTTCTTTGTAGAATTCATGTTTCAAGGAGAACACAAATGGATGTTGAATTGTTAGAGCTAAATTTGGTGTAGAAACTTGATAGGTCTTTTGCATTTTGATAGATAGAGCCATAGAGGCATAGAGCTCTCTTTTGTATATTTTGATAGATATAGGCATATATAGAGCTCTTTTTTGTGTATTTTGATAGATAGAGGCATAAAGCTCTCTTTTTTGTATACAACTTTGAATACTATCTTTTGATATATGCTAGTGGTTGTACTTTGCTTAGAGGACTGGATTTGTATTGTTCTTAGCCTTGAATCAAAATTGGGGCTTCTATATGGAAGCCTTCTACACTGATCCAGCAAGGAAGCAAGTTTTTACAAGCACAATCATGTTGAAAATGGCAAATCAGGCCTACTGTCTTAATCCATTGACATCTAGGCTTGATCAAAGCTAAAGTCTGATAATCGGTAAATCATGATTTTGTATGTAAAAGCAAGCTTACATGGCAAAGAAATGAAATTAAGCAACTTTTAAGGGTCTCCTTGCATAAAACCATGAAAAAATGCAAGAAGAATCATTAAAATCAAGCTTAACACACTTGCTGGTAAAGAAAAATGTAGAAGGAAGGATTCTGGTACTAATCTCAGTGCTCCATCACTAGCACAGTCATACTGGCATGATGTGCAGTGCATTGACTGCATGGGATCAGTAGTTGAGCCTTTGCAAACCTCTATTGTCATCAAAAAGGCTCAAAATGCCCTTCTGCTGAAAACTGGCAAATCAGAGGGCAAAAACTCTGATTCTGTCAAAATAAATATGACCGGCAGATAGAGGACTTCATTCCATACGGTTTAGGCCCAAATTTTGATCAAAAAGGATTTTTCTACTATTTTTAATGAATTTTTGAAGTTCAACTTTCCAAATATCTGAATTTTTTTTTTATTTTTGTTGCTGGTACACTGGAAAATGGTACTAAACTCCTTACCAACGCGATGTAGGAAGACCAGAAAAATATGAAATAAAACACACAAGTAATATGGACTAATATGTACATTTTCATGAAAAGAAATCCAAATTTCATGTAGCCAATTGCTCAGAATAAATTCATAAGTAAATGACTGAGAAAAAGACTGCTGATGCCCTTCTGTCACTAAATAATGCGTTAAAAATATAAATACAATTCCTAAAAATGTGAAATTTGACCCAGAAGTGCCTAACATGGCTAAGCACGTAATTATGTAATAAAAATACATGATCACATTCAAAAATCAAGATTTAAGGATCAAATCATGAACTGTCAGCATATGAACTATGCAATAAAAATTGCTAAAAGTCTCTAACTTGATAATTCAATAAAGAGAAAGGTACATATGCACTCCAGGACCAATATGGATGATCATTACTAGTGTACCAATACTGCACATATTTCTATATCCTTTCATGTAATTAAAAAAATCAACAAGTCTCATATTTGACATAAAACATTATATTTAACTCTTAGACAAAGTTAATTAAAAAAAATCAACTACAAGTCTCATATCTTACATAAAACAAAGCTCTTTTTGGTTCTCATATTACATTTTACACGTACATCACACATCATCTTTATTCCATAAATCTACAATACAAGTAACCGATGAATCAACAATTAAACATCAAATGAAATTAATTGAACTACATGTATTGTTTCTGTCAATAACTTCAGCAAACTCCTCATCATTTCTAAGCTGTAGGTACCAATTTCCTTATCTTAGCATAAGATGATGAGCTATGAGCACACGATCAGGCCTAGCGTGCTCTTATCAAACCTATTCAAATAAGAAATAAATAGATGTCAGTAACTTCTTGAAATTGAAACAAGTGACATTATTGAACGCTAGTAAGATGCTATGGATACGGTAAATTGACCCTAACACTAGTACAGTGACTTCTATAGATTCTGTCACATTTTCTTAAGGGCAATGTAAATTCTCTACCCATCCCCTTTTAGTAAGGGTATTTATTATTAGTATCTAATCTATTTCCAATAGAGTAACCGAGTAATTAACCACATAAAAACTTGTACTTTATGTGGTATAGTTATCAACTAAACAAAGTTTAGCATTATTTGTTATCACCTTAACGCTATCACCCTTCTAAAATCGAGTCAAGTGTATAGAGATTTTATAGTGGAATAACTTGTTGAGTCTCATCTCCATTGTCAGTGAGAAACTGTACTGACAAGAATCAACTAAATTGCAAATTTTGGGCTAAACAAGAACAAATATTCTGCATACGTAAAAGAATTCATTGAAAAGACATAAGATAAATGACATCCCTAATTAAGGCCTAATTCCTCCGAGTGAAAATTGAAAGCTTGATGTTAGCAATTTCTGGAAATTGAGCAAAAATTACTACAATTGCAATAAGCCATGAAAAGTGAAACAAAAATTCTTTAAAAAAGGTTTCACACCTATTGAAGCAGAGTGCGAGGAGATGGAGTGCTCAGGTGGACTAGCGAGTTAGTGACACCGATAGAAAGAGGGAGGAAGCAATCTGGTTCAGTCGAGATGCAGCGGCAAAGACAGAAAAAGCAGAGAGGAGCAACACGAGGTGCTTGAAGAGACGCTTCTCGAAGCAAACGGGAAGGCAGAGGCGCCGTGGAAGAAAAGAGAGACGGAGGGAGCAGTCGAGAGGAGAGGAGAGGAGACGAAGAGGGGTTCATTTGGTTTGCACGTGAGGAGCACATGCTATTTTAATTCATACGGGCACCGTGAAATTTGAGAATATATTTCATACGGGCAGCTGCTATTTCACCACTTTAATCTCAACCATCAATATCAATGAACGGTGGAGATAGAGAAAAACAGCAAGCTGCTTTTCTTTAAGACGAGCAGCAGATGTGAATCCCTTAGCAAATGGGTCCTCTCCTACCTCTATAGAGAACCCAAAATAAAAATAAAAAAAATATTAGACAAAAGGTTAGTGTTGAACTATAAATCAGAAATCCAAGTACTAAACCCCCAGGCAATCTTGGTACAGAAGTAAGCAAATCACCATCACAAATTTGGTTTTCAAATCCAATTAAAGAACATAAAAGTAAAAGAGGCCTCAGACAAATCTATCAGCATACTTTATAAACCAAGTTTTCAATTAACCCATCACAAGATTTAGCTTTTATACTTAAATCCGTTTAAATAAACCTTTTCCAATATCCCAACTCAGTTTTGAAAGAGGAACATATAGAGAACAAGAAAACCACAATGAATTCACATTTCAGTTTGAGAGAGGAACAGAGAAATCGGAAGATCGAGGGAGAAGAGACTTCGAGAGAAAGAGAAGAAAAATGTTGGCGGTGGGGAGAAGGAAAAAGAAAAGTGTAATTTAAGGATGGAAAATTAAATGTGGTCCCACATGTCTATTTTGCAAACCAAGCCTTTAAATTTCAGATTATTATAAATTAAACCCACGTGCATATTTTTTTTTTTTTGAAGTTTACTCCCCATTTGATTAATCTTAATAATTATAATATAACTCCATTAACTAATTTAGAATTAATTTGGGTGTTAATTTCTATTAGTTAATTCTAACATATCTATATCATATCAACTGCTGCTTTTTTTATATACTTCAATTCCTGGATATGTTTGTAGCATATTTTTTTTATTTCCAACATTCACAATTCTATAAATATGATAAACATGTTACTATGATTCTTCATAATCTGGTTTAACTATTTTGGTGATTTATGTGGAAAATTTATTACTTGTTCTTTGAATTTGTCGTATTTTTCTGAATAAATTTACTTAGAACTTCGTACATTATGTTTAGTTATTAATTTTAGATTTGTATTTTGCATAATGTTACAGGAGTGCAGACATATGCCCGTGCGTGCGTGTGTGAAAGGGCTTAGTGCAATCGCACAAGTCCTCGTATCACTTCTAAGAAGACATCAGTTCAATTCTGAAAAATAACATCCAAAAATATTGGAGTGTACCGGAACTCTTTAATAAAAAAAAAAATATAAATGAATTCGCATGTCCTAAGATGTATATCTAAAATTTTGAGTATATGTCGAAAACCCGGACCATTCAAATTATTTCTGCACGAATATCTCTAAGCAACAATAATACTGGCTCGTGCATTCTGAATATACGCCGAATTAAATATGATCAGACTTTAGGTAAATTAAAATCTTCAGTTATTTGAAAGAATACAGACTCATATGTAAATATGGCTAAACGTTAAGGTTGGGATTATATTTTCGTCAAAAACCGTTGGACAAAATCTATTTTAATTATAGCCAAACTTAAACTATCCGATTCTTATGAAAATTCATATCAACGGTGTATATGTAATAATCTTTAAATTTATTAAGTTCAAAATCCGATTGCATGAATCCGCACGAATATCAATGTAGATTGGACGTTTTAGTTTGATAATTTTGAATAAAATTTATTACAAAACCCACCAAATTATTTTTCTTAAAGAAGTGAGTCAAATCCCCTACTTTATTATTTTAATAAAACATTTATAATGTATAAAAATTATTGAAAAATTAAAAACAGCTAACAGAGAATATCATGAATAGGTCTCCCATGAGTGAGGGTATTCTTTAAGAGCTTAAAATTAAACAGAAAATTATAAATTAGTTTCTCTGCTTGGTGTGTCCCACTTAAAATTATAAATTAGTATCATGAATAGGTCACCCATGCATGACGGGACCAACTCCAAACTGATCATGTCTCATCTGCTGGTTGCATGCCACGTGTTACCTACCGTTCCTTTTTAGTTGCCTATATCTTCAATTCTTTATTGTTTTAAGAGAGAAAAGAATAATCACGTTTTTCTTAATTAAAAGGAAAGAAACATGCTGGAGTTTACTATCAGTTTCTTATAAAAAGTTTAGAAGAAGCACAGAGCTCAGTCGTAATAAAAAGCAGTACACACTACGTACACGATGACAAAACACAACTAAAGCACATAAAACACGCGAACTAAATACATATTAGCAATTACAACTTAACAGACACAACTTTTGAGCTCCATTCTTCTTATTTTAGTGTGTTCAATTCTTCGAGGTCCCCACTACCTGACCAGTGGTCAGGTACCCACCATCTGATCTCCTATTTGTTTTTAAGGTCAGCTGGCAAGTAGCTGGCTGGCAATATATTGAATAAAAAAATTATTAACAAAATCTGATCTCCTATCTTAATTGCCATGTGTCCAATAAAAGTTAATGAAAGAGCATTAGGGTTCCTAATTAAGCACCATTGTATGATTATATTTAGGCCAGTAGATGAATAAGAATCGTACTTAATTCTTGTATATAAAACTAAATGCAAATTCATTAAAATTTTATAAGACAAATAAGCAAATTCGTATTCAATAAAAATTTGAGAATCTAAATAAATTTATATCCACTATCGTATCGGATTGGACCGGCTTTGAATCATATTAATATTTCAGTTTAAATGTTTAAAATAGTAAATATATGTATAATACAGGTGACTGTAATTATTTGATCATATATATGCATATTAAGAATAATAACCCCATTAAACTATTTTGTATGGATAATTATGATTTATTTTTTATTAATAAAGGTGGTCCATTATTTTTGAACTCAAATCATAATTATTATATCAGAATATTATAATTTAATTACCACTTATTGATTTCTTAACGAACTTCGGATTTAAATTATTTGGAATATAATAAGTAAGGTGGAATTTTTTTCAAGATTCATTTAGGAATTCCATGAGCTATTGAATATGTTTCTAAGGAGTCTGGCTAGTATGATGTTACCACCAAAAAGGTATAGTACAAAGTTTCAGTACATCAAGCTGTACTTTTTCACCTTAAAATACACTTCTGGTTCAGACTCCAAGTATACAATCCTACCGCGTAGTATATCGTCGGGTATCGATCACAGGGACGGTTCAAGTGTTATCCGGACTCTACCTAGGTTAATTAAAAACTAAAAGTTGGAAATGTTGATTTTGGTTGTTTATGTTTCCTGCAGATTCAAGGTAATAATAGAGTGCAAGAAAGAAGATTAAACTGGTTTAATCAATAATAAAAAGCGTTCCCAGGGTTAAGACTTCATCTCAGTTTTGCCCTCTGGCTGTCCTGTCCGGCCGTGTCATTTCCTACACGGGCCGTATCAGTTTACAGGGCCGTGTCATTCGCTACACGGTCCGTGTCAGCCTCGGGTTAATGCAGCAGCTATTGTTTCTTTGTATCGTTCCTTTGTGTAGGGTTCTACTGACCGGACCTAATGTTTCTGGACCTCAACTGCCGTTTGTTGGTTCATCAACTTGGTACGGAAACTGCAATATATGCCTTCGTCGGGTTCTAGACCTCAACTTTCATGTGTTGGTCCCTACTACCTAGTTGCTTGATTGGTATACTAAAGGTAACTCCTATCCGCCGATAGTGAGTAACTTTCGCCTTCCGGTTACTACTTGGTTTCACCTTTCGGATCACAAATCCTACCTCATGTACTTAGTTTGGTTGAGAGACGTTAAAGGGCTATAATGCCTTATAGATGTGATCATTCATCTAGTGGCAAACCAATATAAGTCAAACACTTCAATCTAAGCAATTAAAATACTACTCAATCAATCAAACACAAATTTCAATACAAAGATTCAATAACTAGCATGCAAGACAAAACATTCGATTACATCAAAACCCTAGAAACAAAGTAAATTACTCACTCATAGTTCTAAAATAGCAAATACAAATAAAGATAGAGTTGATCATGACAAACCCAAAGTGCAAAGAAGATCAATCGAAAACTCGCGTATTTCGCTTCTCAAATTCGCCTCCAAGCTTAGCCGCCAAAGACAAACCCTAGAACGTGCTCTCCTGTTCCAGAATGACCTTTCCTGGAGAGAAATCCCCATTATATGCTTGATTGGTCGACCTTCCTTCAATAGCCTTCTTTCCAGATTTTCTGGATCTGTTTCCGGATTTGCTTGACACGGGCCGTGTCAAATTTGTCCGGCCCGTGTAACTTGTGTTCCTTCGGTGGTCGAGTCAGCAGTTGTTTGTGGTCGGATCAGTGGTCGTCGAGGTTGACACGGCCCGTGTGGAATGTGACACGGACCGTGTAGAGACTTCTTGATTCCAGATTTTCTCCTCGATTTCGCCCGAATCCTGCAAAATAAGAAAACTTGCAGCAGTACCACATTCTAAAGATATTCAATGAAATACAACTGAATTAATGAGTTTAAACACAAGTTTTGGTACAATTTGAAGGTCGAAATATAGATAAGTTTGCGAGATATCAAATTCTCCCAAGCTGAAATCTTGCTTGTCCTCAAGCAAAAATCCCAACTTAGGAATCGGGTCGGTCTTTGGATTACCTAAATGCAAATTAAACTCTAAGTGCGAAAATTTACGTGAGCTTGCTATTGTTAAGAACCTTGAGAATCCTCTGAATGACAATCTGGAGTTACTTGATAAACTTTGATTCACCTCACAAATTGACTAATCAAATTTCAAATTCTGAAATGTTTTAATATTTGGAAAGCTAATTACCCGAATTGATCAATATTTCATTCTTTCACTGAATCTATGCCCTCATTGTGGTGATTTTTTTCCTTTTTAAACCCCCCCCCCAAGCTTGGGACAAGCTTAGGTTAGAAAGTCGCGGATTTCATGTGTTGATATATGCAAGAGTTTTTGAAAGTTTTAGAGCTCAAAGGCATCCCGCTGGATTGTGCCAGTACTCTTTTTTTTTAAATTTGGGAGACGAGCTCAAAGGCGCCCAACAGGACTTATTGCCAGTACTCTTATGTTCTCCATCTTTTCATTTATTTCATCACTTTTTTTATTTTTCGCATACACCATGAATACACACATCCAATGGTATTCATTCATACAATGGATATCCCAATCTTTCTTTATTTTAAATCCCCATTTCCCTATTTAAAAGGCACAGTTCGGTTTCAAAATGGTTTTTCAATACAATTCAAGCTTTCATCTTTTCAATTTCTCAAAACATCCCATCTTTATAAGCAGTTCTTTGATCAATTATGGGGTTATTTCCAATTCTCAAGGTAATCCA